>OW569411.2:120175886-120674469 GCA_937662695.2 Halyzia sedecimguttata
TCGAACGGAATGAGCTAGACAGTTGAAATTTTCAGAGTAGGTTTGAGGGATAAATATCTCGGTTAAATTTGTTATTGGCCAAAATCTTACTAATAGTTTCGGAGTAACGAAAAAACATATTTTTTTTACACTACAACTTTTGAATTCAAAATCTTTTCAAGATGCAGTTTCATCATGAGAATCCATTGTTATCATTTTCAACTCTGACAAGCTAATACTTTCGGAGAGATGATGTTTCAAAGTTTCAATAATACATCGTAAGTTCTATGTATTCACACAATGTGAACACATAATCTGTCTGTGATCACTATTCATAAATGTCATCTTTTCTAGCTATAAGAGATTGTCAAATCATAGTGGTTATTTTCACTTGGAAAACAAAAATTCGATTCTTGAATTTGTGAATATATACAAGACTGTTTTGATGTAGTTTATGGAGGCAATAGGAAAGAAGAACATAATGGAATCCTCAAACGAAATTAGTGTCCGTTGACCACTGAGGTTAATATTACCTTTTACTACCTTAACTAGTGAGACATGTTCCTATATACAGTATTTTCATTATGTTGCTAGCAAAAAAATACTGAAATATGGATCTACATTTGTGTATCAATCATTTTTTCTCGAGTTGAGGTTAATAGTACAGAAAAGAATGTGTTAGTGGTATGAACTATTAAATTCTAAATTATGAAAAGAGGATAGTATTTTATTAATATATTTTGAACTATTAAAATAATTTGTTCGTAATCCACTACCTACTCAAATATTAGGAATAAATGGACAATCTGTTATGATTGTCTCCAGCCTTGCTCTAGACATTTCGATGATACTTATATCCTTAGGTATTTCGATTTGTGAAAACTATGCACCGCGTGTAAGTTGCAACAACCCATTCCACGAGGTTGAATCATTGCAGATTGCTCATTTATTCTTGATACATGAATTTAATGACAATATTTGAAGTATTAATGGATTGAAGCATTGTAGATTGCTTTTTTTTAATTTTTGAAGCATTTTATTTAAACGACACTTTTTCTAAATTTAATTTCTTTCATGACGCATTTATATCATAGGAATCCATTGATATAATTCCCAACTCTGAGAAATCAATACTTTCGGAGATATAATTTGTCTGTTTGAAGAAGAGCGCCAAAAGGCTTCTGTCCACAGGGCTTGAACCAATTTTTTTTTATTAAGGGAAAGAAAACACTTTGCCTAAGTTTCATATGACAATACTATTTGGTTGTCATAATATATGCTTTGGGTTTTATCTCATTTTGAATACACATTTTGCATTTATAGAAAAAACTGAGATGTTTATGGGATTCATATTCCCATTCATTGTATCATCATTTCCTCGAATAATAAAGACATTTTCATAAATGTCATATATTTCGGCATGTTTTATGCAGAAAACACGTTGTTTTGTTGGATTATCAGAGAAAAGAAACCAACAAATATTATATCTTGCATAATACCTCATAAAACGATTGAATAAAACGTGCCGACTATATGACATATTATTATGCAGATTTCGTAGGTTTGACAAACATACAAAAGCCAAATCCCCTACGATAGTGTATTTTTGTCCTTATCCACATCAATATTCTATTTTATATGTTCGGGAACACTTAGAAATCCTTAAAATTGAAAATTAAGACCCTTTTGACTTTGAATCATCAATGAAGTTATTGAAAGGTTTTTTCTGGGTTTCTCCCAAACTCTGAAAAATATCTATAAAATAAAAATTAATTATTTTGTGATTTGCTTCTGCGTAAAAACACAGGATATTTGTCAGAAGCAATCAATTGAACAATGTTGCCTAACAAACAACAACGAAACAACATCAACGAAGAAACAACTATATCGTAACGTTTCGGAGTCTATATCAGACTCCTTCGTCAGACGCTATATGAAAATCGTTAGAATTATTTTGATGACAATTCTTGAATTTCACAAAATAACTATCATCAAAATAATTCTAACGATTTTCATTGAGCGTCTGACGAAGGAGTCTGATATAGACTCCGAAACGTTACGATATAGTTGTTTCTTCGTTAGAATTATTTTGGTGACAATTCTTGAATTTCACAAAATAACTATCATTAAAATAATTCTAACGATTTTCATTGAGCGTCTGACGAAGGAGTCTGATATAGACTCCGAAACGTTACGATATAGTTGTTTCTTCGTTGGTGTTGTTTCGTTGTTGTTTGTTAGGCAACATTGTTCAATTGATTGCTTCTGAGAAATATCCTGTGTTTCTTACGCAGAAGCAAATCACAAAATAATTAATTTTTATTTTACTGATATTTTTCAGAGTTTGGGAGAGAAAACCTTTCAATAATGAGTATACCTCCCACAGTATCCCTTAATGATTACTTAAAACAAAGGTATGGGCCTTTTTCAATCATCCTTTCCAGAAAATTATTGGTGACAATTCTTGAATTTTACAAAATAACTATCATCAAAATAATTCTAACGATTTTCATTTAGCGTCTGTGGAAGGAGTCTGATATAGACTCCGAAACGTTACGATATAGTTGTTTCTTCGTTGATGTTGTTTCGTTGTTGTTTGTTAGGCAACATTGTTCAATTGATTGCATCTGACAAATATCCTGTGTTTTTTACGCAGAAGCAAATCACAAAATAATTAATTTTTATTTTACAGATATTTTTCAGAGTTTGGGAGAGAAAACCCAGAAAAAACCCTTCAATACTGAGTATACCTCCCACAGTATCCTTTAATGATTTCATCAATAAAGGCCTACAAAATGTCAGACATTTTGGACCCGAAACTAGTAGAGGCTACATTGAATTGGAGTACTGGTATCCTCTATTGAATACAATTTTATATTAGTAGTGCGATTGGCTCAGTGGTAGAGTAATTGACTTGGGAGCGGAAGCCCCAAGTTCAATTCCGAGGCTAGGAAAGAAATTTTCTAGTCACGGTAATCGCCACCATTCGCTGTTGGGTCAAAAATTAACAGTGCTGTGCCTAAGGTGGCGTAAGGACACAGTAACAAAGCCTACACAGAACACAACTGGTTCTCCTAACTCAGGGCAAGCTCTTAGAGCTTATGAGGGGTCTCCTTGTGGAAGACCCAGGAGGATCAGTATAATAATGATAATGATAATGATAATATCTAATATATAAAATTCTCGTGTCATAGTTTTCGTTACCATACTCCTCCGAAACGGCTTGACCGATTTTGATGAAATTTTGTGAGCATATTGAGTAGGTCTGAGAATCGGCCAACATCTATTTTTCATACCCCTAGGTGATAAGGGTTGTTCACCCTTAAAAAAATTTTCTAATTTTTGGATGAAATGTTTTGATTTCATTTTTTTGTAATGTGTCATTACAAAATACATACAACCCTAAATTTTCACCCTTCCATCACCAACCCCTATTTTTTAATAGTCATTTTAGTAATTAATAAGAGTTGGGAGTAGGCGTTAGGGTTGGAGTTGTCGTTGGCGTTGGGGTTTGCATTGACGTCGGAGTCGGAGTCGGAGTCGGAGTTGGAGTTGGCGTTGGCGTTGGGCAAACGTTGAGGGGGCAGTACGAAGTCTGCCGGGCCAGCTAGTTATTATATAAAATTGTATTCAATAGAGGATACCAGTACTCCAATTCAATGTAGCCTCTACTAGTTTCGGGTCCAAAATGTCTGACATTCGGAGTAAATATACTCATTTCCAATAGTTTTCTAAAAGTGCTTAGTGCTTAGTGCTCGAAAAATCGCATTACCTACTTTTACAAAGTGCTTAGTAACCGCAAGTCTTTTGTGAAAACGCGGTGCTTTGTGCTCGAGTACATTCGGGATCATTTTTATTGAGTGCTTAGTACTTAGAGCTCGAATCACTTTTCTGCAGTGCTCTGCACAGCTCTGCGCAACGACATGTTCTTCGCATGTTGAATGGATTTGCGTTTTTATCCGAATGCATATTCCAAACAGTCACCATAATCTTCTTCTTCTTGATAGTGCCAATCCGTTATCGGATATTGGAGACCATTCTGCTCAATTCAAATTTGTTTGTCATTAGTTAACGGATCTCAATGCCATAATGCTCAATTCAAATTTGTTTGTCATTAGTTAACGGATCTCAAAAACTATACGTCTCAGTAGAAGACGGTGCAAATATCAGTGAAATATACTAACTGACAAAGAAAATGCAACACCCAGAAGGAGCTGTTTAAATTTTAATTTTTTTTGGTAAAACATAGAGAAATCATTGAAGGATACTGTGGGAGGTATACTCATTATTGAAAGGTTTTTTTCTGGGTTTTCTTTCCCAAACTCTGAAAAATATCTATAAAATAAAAATTAATTATTTTGTGATTTGATTCTGCGTAAGAAACACAAGATATTTGTCAGAAGCAATCAATTGAACAATGTTGCCTAACAAACAACAACGAAACAACATCAACGAAGAAACAACTATATCGTAACGTTTCGGAGTCTATATCAGACTCCTTCGTCAGACGCTTAATGAAAATCTTTAGAATCATTTTGTTGATAGGTATTGTGAAATTCAAGAATTGTTACTATCAGTGACTATTCTTGAATTTCACAATAACTATCAACAAAATAATTCTAAAGATTTTCATTCATTTCATTAATTAAGAATTGTCACTATCGGTGACAATTCTTGAATTTCACAATAACTATCAACAAAATAATTCTAACGATTTTCATTAAGCGTCTGACGAAGGAGTCTGATATAGACTCCGAAACGTTACGATATAGTTGTTTCTTCGTTGATGTTGTTTCGATGTTGTTTGTTAGGCAACATTGTTCAATTGATTGCTTCTGACAAATATCTTGTGTTTTTTACGCAGAAGCAATTCACAAAAAAATTAATTTTTATTTTATAGATATTTTTCAGAGTTTGGAAGTGAAAACCCAGAAAAAAAACCTTTCAATAAAACATAGAAAGTATAACAAGGAGTAAATGATTAAAATTTGAAATGAAACATCGTGGAGGTTTTTTCATGTAAACATTTTTTGTTACTTACATATTATTGTAGTCGTTTTTTGCAAATTTTTTAAATTTGACAATAAACCAGCTGTTCCAGGAGATCCGAAGTCGATGTTTAGTTGTTGTTAAAATGCCTAGAGCACGTGTACGCGGAATTTATCGCCAGCTAAGTGAATTTGAAAGAGGTCGAATTATTGGTCTACAGGAGACGAGGTTGTCATTTCGAGAAATCACTAACAAGAATTGTCACTGATAGTGACAATTCTTGAATTTCACAATAACTATCAACAAAATAATTCTAAAGATTTTCATTAAGCGTCTGACGAAGGAGTCTGATATAGACTCCGAAAGGTTACGATATAGTTGTTTCTTCGTTGATGTTGTTTCGTTGTTATTTGTTAGGCAACATTATTCAATTGATTGCTTCTGACAAATATCTTGTGTTTCTTACGCAGAAGTTTGGGAGAGAAAACCCAGAAAAAAAAACCTTTCAATAAAACATAGAAAGTATAACAAGGAGTAAATGATTAAAATTTTAAATGAAAAATCGTGGAGGTTTTTCCATGTAAACATTTTTGTTACTCACATATTATTGTAGTCGTTTTTTGCAAATTTTTTTAATTTGACAACAGACCAGCTGTTCGAGGAGATCCGAAGTCGATGTTTAGTTGTTGTTAAAATGCCTAGAGCACGTGTCAAATAGAATAGAATAGAATTTATCGCCAGCTAAGTGAATTTGAAAGAGGTCGAATTATTGGTCTACAGGAGGCGGGGTTGTCATTTCAAGAAATCGCTAACCGTACTAACAGAAATCCAACTACTGTTATGAGATGTTGTCAAGCGTGGTTTGATAATGCCCAAAATCAAAGAATAGTAGGCACCGGACGTCGAAGGGGCACAAATGAAGTTCAAGTTCGACGTCGAAGACTTATGGCTATTAGAGACCGATTTGCGACAACTCGATCTTTGGCTGATGAGTGGTTAGGAGAACAAGGCCATCCTGTAACTGTCCGAACGGTTTACAGCCGGATAAGGTCTTTTGGACTGCAGCATTATCGACCCCATCTTGTGTTACCTCTCATGGCTGAGCATTGCCGGCAAAGATTACAGTAGTGCAGAGAACGTCAACATTAGAATGTGGAATGGCATCAGGTCGTCTTTTCTGATGAATCTCGATTCTCCTTGGGTGCCAATAATGGCCGAAGATGGCTTAGACGATGTCGGGGAGAAAGACATGAACCTCAGTTTGATATTGAGCGTCATGTACACCGGATAGTAGGCGTTATGATATGGGGTGCTATTGCACATTCAAGTAGATCACCTTTAGTCCTTATTCGAGGTAACATGACAGCGCTGCGTGGAGCCATATGTTCACTCTTACCTTAACCGACTCGAGAATCCAATATTTCATCAAGATAATGCTCGACCTCATGTTGCCAGAGTTAGTTTAAACTTTTTTGAAGCGACCCATGTGAATCTTTTACCATGGCCGCCCAGATCCCACGATCTTTCGCCCATAGAGCATGTTTGGACATCATGGGTAGAAGGCTTGGAAATATACCCCAGCCCTCACGGACCATGGCGGCTCTGATACATGAACTACAGGTAGCTTGGGATAGCATCCGTCAAGAAGAAATAGACCATCCTATTGCACCAATGCCAAGACGTGTTGGGGAGTGTATAGATAATCGCGGTGGACAAACACATTATCAACAAATTTATCAAAAAAAATTGTAAACCCTTGGTTTTTTTTCTTCATATTTCAATAATTTACTCCTTGCTATACTATCTATGCTTTACCAAAAAAAAATTAGAAATGTAAACAGCTCCTTCTGGGTGTTGCAGTTTCTTTGTCAGTCAGTATAAATATGTTAGTCATTAAATGAACGAGTGCGCTAAAGTTCCCGATATCACGTGACTGCACGTGACTGCCTTTCAAATGTTGTATGGTGAAAATGAAGAGTGTCGTTAGGAAGTTCCGAGTTGATTGAAAGGACGATCGTGTTAGATTTCGCTCTCAGGGCGAGGTTTCCATGTTTCATTCTCATACTTTCCACTTTGTCGGAACTTACCGAAATGTGGCTTTATGTCATTTTCTTTTCAAGGAAAAGTTTTAATGTATGCAATTCCTGTTTTCTCAAGGGCTCTTGTGGAATCATACAGGAAAAGTTTTGATGGAAAAAATTGAACTTATACTCCAGCAATTCATGTCGTAAACATCTGTTAGGGAAAATATATTTCGTAGAAGTTGTAGTGCTGTACGATTAAACGGTGGTGTGGGATAGAGAGTAGGGTTTGTATACAGTAATAAGAATAATAAATTAATATGAAAAAATAAATTTAAAAACAGCTAATAATTTACAGGGTGATTCCAAATGGTCGAGGTCATTTCGAACACAATTAATGAATACAATTTCTAATGAAATCTCGAGTTTAGTTGCAATAAAAAATATTTAATTCGCTATTATTCTTTCTTTTTCAACATCTAATACAGCTTTGCTTTCTTCACACATATCATATCCTTTTAAGAAAGTAAAATGTGGCATTCAGACGCACAACCTACCCCAAAAATTGCTATCTCTTTCCGTTCTAAGGAAATGAAATAAATAATATTTTTTTTTATTTTTTAGTGACACGATTCTCATGAAATTTCACAAAAGTTTTTGTGTTAGTATTCTTCACTTACCTACCAAGAATCAATTCGATCGGATCTGTATTGGTTGATGACAAAATTATTACTCGGAAACCGTTGGGCCGATTATGCCCATTAACGAACATTTTCGTCGTATTGGGACGCGTCACCTACCCTGAAATTTTGAAGTCGCTATCTCTTTCCGTTCTCATGTTATCGTGACAACGACCTGACGGACATAATCAAATTGGACCTCAAATATATATTTTTTCCTAATTTTTTTAAAAGTTTTCTGCACAGTCGCAGAAATTTCACATACGTTACATACATTATGTCGGTATTCCACAACTAGTTACCAAGTTTTAATTCGATCGGATTTGCATTTTTTGAGGTATCGAGTAAATAATATTCCAGATGGGTTTAACCCCTAAACTGTTGGGCCGATTCTGCCCATTAACGAACTTGTCCGTCGCATTTGGACGCGCCCCCTATCCTGAAAATTTCAAGTCGTTATGTCTTTCCGTCTTCAAGTTATCGTGGCAACGGCCATACGTGACAACGGAATAAAATTTGACCTCGAATTCTTCATCAAGGAGTCTGAGACCATTTTCGGCAACAAATTCGAACATTACAGACATTTGGCAAAGTGATAGCTCGCTGTTCGCCAGAACATGCGCGCAAAAAGTTTTTTCTTTAAACCAATTTGATGTTTGTAAATATTTATTTAGAGCATTAAAAACACGTATGTAAAAATATGTTACAAACAAGCATTCCTTTCCAAATAAAACCTTAACTGTCCAATAACTGGGTAGTTTACCCAACGCCAGTATGGTAAGATGAAAGATCTCCCGACATCTCTTCCCTAAGATTCGATTTAAAATGGGTTCAAGCCCTGTGGACAGGAGCTTTCTGGCGCTCTAGTTCAAACAGACAAATTATATCTGGTATTGGTTTCTCAGAGTTGGGAATTATATCAATGTATTCATATGATATCACTGCATCATAAGGGAAATTCAATTCAAATAATAGTTTATTAGATAAGTAATAATAAATTACCTTGTAATGGATCAAAAATTTCCTGATCTACGTTCACCAAACTACAGAATTATGCTATCAATATTTACGTAATATTTTCAAACATTTTCGGGTGAGGTCCCCGTTGCATCGCTAAAATACGAGTATTTCAACCCCAATATTTTTGAAGTTACAATATTCCCTTCTGTCAAGTTGACATTATGAGAATTCATACATAGAATAATAACTAGTGGGCCCGCAGATCTACCTAGCCAGTAGATCTACATTTTTCCGGTAGATCTACATTTTTCCGGCAGATCTACATTTTTCCGGTAGATTTACATTTTTCCGATAGATCTACATTTTTCCGGTAGATCTACATTTTTCCGGTAGATCTACATTTTTCCGAGACTTCCTCAGACACACACACACAGAAAGTTTCAACGAAATCGGTCCGGTCGTTCTCGAGTGTCTATAAACCGAACACAGTGCTATCTACCGAGTTCCTATTGTGACTCTGAGGCCCATTCAAATACGCACACAAAGTTTAATCGAGATCGTTCGAGCCGTTTCCTATAGATCGATCGGGGCGCCCCTACAGGATGCTATTGTGAATCAGAGATACGCCGAAAGAAAATCACAGAGTTTCATCAAAATCGGTCCGCCTGTTTCCGAGTTCCTATACATCGATTTTAGCGCCCCCTACAGGGTCCAATTGTGAATCTGAGCCGCCTTGGGTTCCACTGAAATACATACACGCAAAGTTTCGGAGTTGACATATTTCTTAAGACACCCTGTATAGCAGCGGTTATCATTTCGCAACGGTTTTACAAAGTTGAGAATTCTCCTCGCGATAGATATCTCGAGGTGACATTTTACTTAAAACGCTTGCATTTGAAAATAATCGATGCCGCGAGGAAATGAACACCCTGTATAGTAATGGTTTATTTCCAACGATGTATGCCTCGAAAGTATATTTTCCAACACGAATGAATGAAATGGTATGTTCATAGCGTTAAAAACAGCAATCTGCAATTGACATTAAAAGAAAAACACCCTGTATAGAGATTTCCGAAAAATACATTATAAGAATCCATCCAAGGTTCCTATTTAGATAACGGTTTGTTTGTGGCACGAATCAATTCAATCGTGTCAAATTGTGCCGTGAAAAAAAGAACACCCCGTATAGTAATGGTTTATTTTCAGCGATATATATCAGAAAAAAAAAGAAAAACACCCTTACTTAAAGTCGGCAGATATACCGTTATTCGAAGTTAATATTGCGATAGAAATTGAAAAAAAAAAACACGAAAAAGTATAATTCCCTTGATGGGATTCGAACCCGCCTTCCCTCGTCCGAAACCGAGATATCGACTATCTAGACATCGGCACTATCGGACTCCTCGAAGGATCCTCTCGATCTCCGGTATTAGAATAAAACGTCGGTACTAACCGCGGATAGATATTCTTAATTTTCACTTTTCGACATAAAATCGCCACATGGAGGTTTATTTACCCTTATCTTCGCTTTTCGTCAACGTTCAGTCCCGAAAACTGCCTAGAACGGCCATTTCGTTGCGTCTAACGGATTCATTTTGACGTTTCTCAGACAGACTTTTAGCAAGGAAAATTCCCGAGGTCGGAACTTCGAGAACTTGTATCGATTTAGTTGACATTATGAGAATTCATACATAGAATAATAATTATATCAATCTGTGAAATACGATTTACATTGAAATTTTAAAAAATCATATCTCCGAAAGTATTAGCTTGTTATAGTTGAAAATGATATGAATGGATTCTTATGATAAAACTGCTTATTAAAAAAAATTTGATTTGGAATTTGTTTCGTAAAAAAAATTTTTTTTTTTTTGTTACTCCGAAACCATATGTCCGATTTTGCCCAATAACGAACTTAGCCGAGATATTCATCCCCCAAACCTACTCTGAAAATTTCAACTCTCTAGCTCATTCCGTTCGAGAGTTATTGTGCTAACCGCCGGCCGGCCGGACAGAATGAATTCCGACCACGGATTCTTGATCAGTGAGTCGAACCAAATCGTTTAAGACCATTTTCATCGAAATATTCCAAAATTACAGACATTTGGGCAAATTGATAAGCACTCAGTTCTGAGGAACTAGAGCGCCAAAAAGTGGAACCGAGCCTTGGCGCTCTTGTTCAAACTCTGACGTCATATCTTCGAAAGTATAGGTTTCTCAGAGTTGGGAATGATATCAATGCATTATTATGATTGAACTGCATCATGAAAGGAATTAAATTCCCTTTGCATCTTATCTTTATAGGACGGTGCAATTTTGGATTCAAATATTTCAAAACTATCAGGAGTCATTCTGAAAAATTGAGTAAATTAAATAGCCAGTTTCATTTATGAAACAAATTTGATATAATCAAGCAAAGTTAATCCAGAATACTTATGTAGAAAATCTTAAGTAGTGTTACTAAGGAATAACTACCTGTACATTAGTTGGCAATCCCGCGTTGTTAATCTTCCATAATTAGAGAATGACGCTGTAGATTATGCTCGACTTCCCTGCACTATTAATTTTCGACTCACTAACCAAAAAACTCTGCCTATGAACTTAGCCAATTCAAATTTCAAATTGTTTATATGCGTACATCAACCAAACTGTTCAGAAACACACTTTCAATTTCAAACTGGACCAAACAGCCGCTACCACTAACAGTAATCAGTTAGTTGAACAGTAAGGCTTATGAGTAATTAACCAGAAATAAATTTGACATGTCTGTTACAGGTAGATAATATATCATATAAGAACAGTGAATACACATAGAACACAGGCAGATAGAAATCGCTTTCTGTGAAAACATAGAAGTTCGATTTATTATTGAAATTTCTAAAAATCATATCTCCGAAAGTATTAGCTTGTTACAGTTAAAATTATATCAATGGATTGTTATGATACAACTGAATAATTATTGCATTCTGTGAAAACATAGAAGTACGATTCATTAATGGAAACAGTTTGGCCAATTATACCGAACAACGAACTTAACTCACCCATTCGGATGCGTAACCTACCCTGAAATTTGCAAGTCTCTATCTCTTTTCGTTCTAAAGTTATCGAAGCAACGGTCTTTACTCCAGCTACTGAACTCACACAAGGCTGCTCAGATCTCCAACAAAATAGATGCGATCGTGTTTGAACTAGGAACTTGGCAGTTGAAATAGGTTTTGAAGGCACTCGCCAAATTTCAGCCATGTCGAATAGTTTGTGATAGGTACATATAATTTTTTTCAATGTTTTCAATGACTTTTTAAGAATTTTCTAGTGATACGATCCTCACAAAATCTTACAAGAATTTTTGCGTCGGCATTCTAGAACTAATTATCATGTTTGAATTGGACCGGATTCGTATTTTTCGAGTTATTGAGTAAATAATAACCAAATTTCAGATGGATATAACTGCATAACCGTTTGGCCGATTATGCCTATTAATAAATTCAAATGTTACATTCAGATGCACAACCTACCCTAAAAACACCAAAACTCACCAAGACCTTTTGCAAGAAATTCAGCCTTCAAAACTTCTCTCAGGTCAATTAAGTCATCTGCATCGCTGACATTATCCATATCCATCAAAAATGGACTCCACACCTACGGTGTTCTGAGCTAAAATAACCTGCAAAAGACGTGTGCAATATTCAAGATAACATAACAAGCATGGTTTTGTGTCGGGGTGAATCCAAGCTTAGATAAAGTACAGGCGCTACTAGCACAAAAATCATCAGTGCTGACAGATATATTCCCAGGGTGGACAGTTTTAAGATGTTCTGACGACTTTGCTGACTTCAAACTTCCATTAGTAGGCACTTTACCGCATAAGAAGCACGGCGGTTTTAAAGTACTACAAAACTTTCTAATCCATAAATTTTGAGAGAAAACTGACCTACCACGGACCTCTGACACTCATGCCACGTACCCCCAAGGGGTCCATGGACCCCACTCTAAGAAACACTGAGTTAGACGAATCAAAACGTTTGAGACCATTTTCAGCGAAAACTTCGAAAATCACAGACATTTGGGCAAATGGATGAGCACTCTGCTCATCAACTATAAACGCAAATCCATTGAATAAGAACGAAGAAATTCGAATGGATTCCCGAAGTAATATTCAGTTTAGGGAGATTTGACGCCACAAATCTGTCAAGGTTAATACAACTACCTGCGATATTTACCAAAAATTCTATTAATCACGCTAAACTTTCTGAAGTAAAATCAGACTGATTTCTCCATTTAGGAGTTATTTATCGAGTTTAACAACTTTACTCGCTGGAATGTCATCTGAGGTTCATCTCTGAGGTTTCAGATAGAGAGAAATTTGTGGATGGCGGTGTCAGCGTTGACTTGATTTATTTGAAAGTTGAGGATGCGGACAAAAAGTTCCGTGGTGCTGATTCGGATTTGAGAGTGATACTATCTGGCGGCATCCGGATTCCGGTGGTACGTTTTCAATGTTTGTTTCAGAAAACTTTCCCCTTATTTCATCGTATTCTGAACTAGATGGATTAGGTACATACTACAATAATAGGGTTTATAGTATAGGATCCGAATATAATGGTGCTATTCTGCTCTTTAGTCTAGTCAACAAGTGCTTTTTAGGTCAATATTTTTGCGTTGTCTCCGAAAATTATGATTGAGGTGTCATTCGATTCGGAATGGCATGTAGATAGTTTTTGAGAAAATGCTAAGGCCGCTCGCAAAAATTGCAATAGTTAAAAGCAATTAAGTGAAGAAAAAGAAGGGGGTTTGGTTTTTCGTCCATATCTCAAAAACTCTCTGAGATAATTCAAATTTGAATGAAGATTCAAGAAGAGGAGGAAATTTCATAAAAAAAGTTCCAACTACCGGAACTAGGACCAATATTTATAAATTTCCTGGAAGGTTGAAAATACTCCCGAAAACGGTTACTTCGGCTGGCGTAAGCCTCGCCCCCTTCGAACCTTTCATGAATAAATATTATTTAAACTTATTATATATGAAAATAAGAAATTGAACATTTTCAGGTGTAGGATAGATCAATGAACAATAATCCGTGGTCCAATAAATGTTTATCGCGTTATCCATTAGTAAATCGACAATTTTTTGTAGCACGAACAATAGCATTGCAAGTGCGATAATTAATAAACTATTAATCTGATAATTTTTTCCTTTCGTGGAGCTATTTTTCAAAGATCTTGGAATAGATTCCCGTTGAAAAATTTGAAAAATTGTTAATTTTCTTTTTGTTATTAACAATTCACTTAAGTGAAAGATTATAAAGCTTTTCTTTTATGGTTTATAACATTTTTTTAACCAATAGGAGATAATACTTATTAAAAATCATTATTAAGTAGTTTCTGATCATAATAAAAAGGAACAATAGTAGAGTATTATAAATTGAATCTTTATAATTTTTAACTTAAGTAAATTGTTCATATCAAACGAAAATTAACAATTTTTCAAATTTTGCAAGAGGAATCTATTCTAAGACTTTTGAAAAATAACTCTACGACAGGAAAAAATTATCAGATTAATAGTTTAACAATTATCGTTCTTGCAATGTTAATGTTCGTGCTACAAAAAATTGTTAATTAACTAGTGGATAACTAATTGAAAAATCGCGATAAACATTTTTGGACCTCGGATTATTGTTCATTGATTTATCCTGCAGGCACCTGAATTTTTTGAATTATTTATTTTCATATACATATAATAAGTTTAAGTAATATTTATTCATCAAATGTACGAAGTGGGCGAGGCTTGCTCAAGCCGGAGTACTCGTTTTCGGGCGTATATTCACCCTCTAGGAAAATTATAAATATTGGCCATACAGTTATTCCAGCAGTTTGGACTTGTTTTTAGGAAATGTCCTCCTCTATTTGAATTTTTTTTCAAATTTGAATTATCTCGAATGGTTTTAGAGATATTGGTGAAAACCTAATCCTCCTTCTTTTTTTTCACTTAATTGTTTATAACTATTGCAATTTTTGCGAGCGGCCTTAGCATTTTCTCAAAAACTATCTACATGCCATTCCGAATCGAATGACACCTCAATCATAATTTTCGGTGAATACGCAACAATTTTGACCCAAAAAGTACTTGCTGACTAGACTATTTTGCGCGTATGTTCTGGGGAACATCGCGTTATCATTTTGCCCAAATGTCTGTATCTCTCGATTCTTCGCTGAAAATGGTCTCAAACGATTGGGTTTGACTCCCCGATGAAGAATTCGAGGTCTAATTTGATTCTGTCCGGCCGGCCGTCTGGCCGTTCCCACGATAACTCAAGAACGGAAAGAGCTAGCGACTTGAAATTTTCAGGGTAGGTGGCGCATCCCAATACGAAGGAAAAGAGCGTTAATGGGCATAATTGAGCCAATGGTTTCCGATTAATAATTTTGTTTTCAACCAACACAAATCCGATCGTATTGAAACATGGTGAATAGTTGTAGAATATAAAACTGAGAACGTTTGTGAAAATTTGTGAGAATCGTATCTCTAGAAAATTAAAAAAATTGGTTCAAGCCCTGTGGACAGGAGCTATTGGGCGCATGTTCATCTTCCTTGTGGCCCGTACTGACCAGTAAAGAAAAAAATACTGAGAGAGACCCAGGAAGTTTGACACATTTTGTCTTATATCTCCAGAAATTGAAATCGTATAGAGCCAAAATTTTGCACAATGTTGCAAAATACTACAATTGACGTTAGTACAAGTTTTTGTTGCAATCTGATGAATAGTTCACGAAAAAAAAATTTTTTTTTCGAAAAAATTAAAAGAAATATTTTTTTAAAAATTACCAACATTTCGATCATAACAGAATTTTGCCAAAAGTTGCGCGTTTATATCCTCGAACTGACTACCAAGTTTCGATTCAACATCTTCTTTAGTTCCTGAAATATCAGTGAAATAACCTCAAAATTTTAAATGTCTATAACTCCTAAACCGTCCGGCGGTTGATCAGAAACCTACCCTGAAAGTTTGAAGTCGATAGGACCTTCGGTGCTCCTGTTATCGTGCCTACGGCCGGAAAACCGGCCGGCCGGCACCCAAAAATCTGACACCGGATTCGTGATCAGGGAGTCCGAATTAGTCTATTAGCCAATTTTCAGCTCGAAATTCGAAAATTACAGACATTTGGACGAAATGATAGGACGATGTTCCCCTAGAACATGCGCCCAAAAAAATGATTACAATAGTAATTTACGTAACAAGTCCGGAAAATAGGGTTTTGTTTGGACGAATAGACAAAATTCTTCTACAATTTTTTTTTCGGCAACCGTGTAGAATAACAAATCAATGAGACGACACATTTCTTTTTTATATATTTTGATTCTTATTCAAATTAATCAGAACAGAAAATATAACATATTAACTATTTTATATGAACTGTCAGCCATTTTCTCAGTGCTATGGTAACTTAATTCATCAAAAATATACCTACCAAGATTTTCATATTTACAATGACCATAACGACGTGATACTTCCGGCCTAGTCCGGGAAGTGCGTACTTCCCGGACTGGCACGAAAAGCATAGAGTCGATATTCTGTACCTTAGTACCAACTTTCACCTCGATCGCATCTGTACTATCGGAAATATTTGGAACATAAAATTTCAAATGAGTATATCTCCTATACCATTTGACGGATTTTGCCTGGTGTTCTCAGATCTCAAACCTACCCTGCAAATTTTAGGTCTTTAAGTTCGTTCCTTCTTTCGAAAGTTACCACGGACAGATGGCCAAATGCAATTGAAATCGACTATGGATTCTAATCAGTAAAGGCGAAAATTCATGGAACGATCAAATCGCAAGGACAAGATTCTCGTCGTTCGTTTCTATACGAACGACGTCGTCCAAATGAGTATACACTCATTTGGACGACGTCGTCCTAATGCTGGATTAATCCAGCATTCCAACGACAACTGATGACATGCCTCTGACAGCCGCTAAAATTGAAATTGGTTCAAGTACTGACGTGAAGTCAGGAGCTGTTGCGCGCATATTCTATTGTCCATTCATCTCTATTGGACAAATTCAAATGAAAGTAGATAATATTATCTTATCTAATATGTCTTCGACCAGAAATGACTATTGTTGTGTGCCCAAATGCATTTCATGGGCGAAAATAATGCCAAAATTTATAGGTTTGTGTTTTCACTTCTTACCTCCGGAAACCAATATATATATAATTATTGAAACTGCGTTAGGAGGATAACTAATAGACCGAAGAGTACTCAACTTGGAACCACATCATTTTAATTATTGATAACTGTTTCACCAAAGCTTTATCTGGATCAATTAGACACTATACAGGGTGAGTCTTTGACCACTGCATTAATTTTAACCAAAGATTCCTCTCATCATATGAAACACTTTTTTCATTTCCCACTTTTCCAGATTCGGCTCAGGTGAAAAGTTACAAGCGTTTAAAGATTTCACAATGTGCTAATACACTCCCGCATATAAATTATCTATGACATTGTTGGGGGACGAGAATAAGGCATGGTAACGTAGTTTACAGCTTGATTCGGGATTCCAACGCTCAGGGACGGATCCATAAAAGTAGTGAAATTTCTGGAGTTTTCCATTTTAAAAAATTCAATGAAGAATATCTCGAAAACGGTGCGTTTAAACAGAAATGATGAAGAATAATATAATGTTCTAAAACCATGGAATATTCTTGAAATGAGTCATGAAAAACTTTATATGCTTTCTTCATGCTAATTTCATTTAGTTTTATGAATTCACGAGTCCATAACTAGAAAACCAGTAGAAGTAGAAAATAACTAATATTTGGAAAATATGTACCATAGTTATAGGAAACTTTACGCCAACATTCATTTTATTCGAAAAAAGGATGTCAAATCTACAAAATAAAAACTGATTTTTTTTCAAAATTTCAACAGCCTGTATATTTTTATCTGAGCTGAATTTTGAAAAATGTTAAATGAAAAAAGTATTTCATTTGATGAGAGGAATCTTTGGTTAAAATTAATGCAGTGGTCAAAGACTCACCCTGTATATCCTCATAAATGAACTAGAACAGCATGCACCTGAACTTGAATTAAAACATCAGTTATATGTTTACACCTGCTCCATGCTTCGACTTTACAAGAATATAGCATACTTTTTGTTTTAAGTTTACCATTCTCCACATTAATATGGGCCATCAATTTGATGTGGTTTTGAATTAAGGGCACTACTGTGTAAACATAAGGAACAAATGTCTATAAAACTGAGACAACAATTTGTTATGTTTTCTTCTCCTTCTACAAGGAATCTAGAATTAGGAGTTGAAGCTCCTATGTACTCCAGAAATTGCATCGTCTTGGAAGTTCCCAATTGTTTCTCTTTTGCGATTTAATACATTTATATCATTATTAGAGGTAACTGTAGTACTTTAGGAACTCATTTTGTACTTAAATATGTATTTAGTTGTAATATTTAAAATCAAATAGGTAATGTTTCTGTCAGTTCAAAATAAGCTGTCGCCCGACTCCGTCGTTCCATGAAATATAGGGGAAGGGAAATTTTGAACGACAGTCGTTGATTTTGAACGACAAAATCGTGGAAATTTTGAACGACAGCGTCGTTGCTTTTGGACGACAAAATCGTCGCATGAATTTTCGCCTTAAGTCAAAGAGAATCGATTGAGACCGTTTTCGGCTGAAAGTTGGAAAATACACACACTCGGCAAAATGCAAAAATTGGGAAAAATCCTTACAGTCAGACACAAATAGTATAAATCTATATAGTGGAATGAGGAATAATTAATATTAGTGTAGAATTTGCTGGTGACGCCACTGATCCCGCTAAGAGATCAGTTCTCAAGAGTCATTATGATCATGTAAATACAGATTATACTTTAAGTATTCCAATTTTTAATTGACAGTTGAGATGACAAACTTTCTGGTTGATAAATAGCTGCTGTGCTGAATAATAGTGAATATAGTATTGACTTGAAAATATGAATCGACCAATTCTTGTTTGTGTCTTCATATCCTTCTTTATTATAGTGAAAAGTGAAGTTGATAACGTGAAAGAATTGAATGTATGTCTGCATATAACGAAGTGTAAGAAAAAATGTTTCACAAGTAATTCTTTGGAGGATTTGTCGAAGAATGCAACTAACGAAAGATATAGTCTCATTGACATATCTAATAATTCAATTCCAATACTTCACGAGAGATTCCTGGTTGACATAATGGATATCAAGGAGATTTGGATCAACAATTGTAACATTTCAATACTCAAACCAGGTGCTTTTAACAATTTATCCTATACGCATCTTCTTTTGACAGATAATAACATAACAAATATTGATCATGGAGTATTCACAAATCATCAGGGCTTGAACACAATCTATTTAAGTAGAAATTCCCTGGAATTCATCGATACCAATGCGTTTACCAATATGACAAACCTACGAGTGATTGATCTTTCAAACAATCGCTTGAAGCATTGGAATCCAGACTGGTTCGCAGCACTCCATTTGGTCGTGCTAGATGTCAGATATAATTTAATAGAAGAACTACCAGACTCCTCTTTCATTTTTGATGAATCACAAATCATTCTGTTGGATATGAGAGGATACAAAATAAGGATGCTCTCCAACAATACATTCAAGGGACTGTCTCATGTGAATGCTTTATTCCTTGCTTCCAATCAGATGACCGAATTTGGAGAGCACCTGCTGAAGGACACAAAACTTTCTATATTGGATATTAGTGATAATAAAATTGAATGTTTGCCGAAGAATTTGAAAACGGTGTTTAAAGCAAGATGTACAATTGTACACATACTAGATCCAATCCTTTTACTTGTGCATGCTTCGAAAGTATAAGAGAATATGCTAAAAACAACAGATATTGTTTATATGAAAATTTTAACAAGGCTTGTGAAATCAATTAAATGATCCAGAATTAAAATGTTTGTATATTCATATCAAGGGCGTAGCCAGGGGGGGGGGGGGCAAAATGTTATTTCTCTCTTAAACATTTTTTTTTGCTGCAGAAAGTGACCCTTGCACCCCCATATATGTAGGGTGTCCCGGGAAGAATGCGACAAACGAATACCATGAATTAATGTCATCAGGCTGGACTCGTATCTAGAGGTTTTAATCACCTGAGTGCCTTCGTTTGGGATATACAGGGTGAGTCTTTGACCACTGCATTAATTTTAACCAAAGATTCCTCTCATCAAATGAAACACTTTTTTCATTTACCATTTTTCCAGATTCGGCTCAGGTAAAAAGTTACAAGCGTTTAAAGATTTCACAATGTGCTAATACACACCCGCATATAAATTATCTATGACACTGTTGGCGGACGAGAATAAGGCATGGTAACGTGGTTTACAGCTTGATTCGGGATTCCGATGCTCAGGGACGGATCCATAAAAGTAGTGAAATTTCTAGAGTTTTCCATTTTAAAACATTCAATGAAGAATATCTCGAAAACGGTGCGTTTAAAGAGAAATGATGAAGAATAATATAATGTTCTAAAACGATGGAATATTCTTGAAATGACTCAAGAAAAACTGTATATGCTTTCTTTATGCTAAATTCGTTTAGTTTTATGAATCCACGAGTCCATAACTAGAAAACCAGTTGAAGTAGAAAATAACTAATATTTGGAAAATATGTATCATAGTTATAGGAAACTTTACGCCAACATTCATTTTATTCGAAAAGAGGATGTCAAAGCTACAAAATAAAAACTGATTTTTTTCAAAATTTCAACAGCCTGTATCTTTTTACCTGAGCTGAATTTGGAAAAATGTTAAATGAAAAAAGTGTTTCATTTGATGAGAGGAATCTTTGGTTAAAATTAATGCAGTGGTCAAAGACTCACCCTGTATAGGGTGGTGTTCATCATATGAGTGAAATTTCACACTTCAATAACTCTTGAACTAATTGACCGAATGACTTCAAATTTAGAAATGTTGTCACCCTTTACTATCGGCTTCCTTCGATTTCTCTGAAATCCAATAAATCAGATCCGGACTGGAACAATTTTAGACCTTTCCTATTTTCGTGAATATTGACGATCACTCTGTAGATGAAAATTATGATTCTTTTTCGCCATCGTAACCATGAAGAATTAATTCATTATAAAAATTCGAAATCTCTGCTTGGCACCGTCATACAGGGAGATCTATAAACATTCCCTTCAATAAATCTTGAATTTATAGGTAAAATTATTTCAATATTTGTAGTTTTGGCACCTTTTACGACTGACTTTCTTAAATTTTTTTTAAATTGGAGAAATAGAACAGGACTAACAATATTTTAGGCTTCCTATATTTCCGGTGATATCGGATCAGCCTGTGCGTGAACATTAGGATTTTTATGACTGAAAAAAATACTAGTGTTTGAGTAGAGAGTTCAGATTAAGATATCAAATCATAAAAAAGTGTTCATAAATGAAACGAATTTATTTGAGAAAACTTCAAATCAACAAACTGAATAATGAATAGAACAAAAGACAGCAAATAACTTGAAAATATTCGAAATCAAAAACAAATGGAAAAATTTTCAGTTCAGGAATTGTTCAAAATGGTATCCCTCCATTTCAATATAATTTTGAGCACGTTGATATACGTTGATAGTTGTTGCACAGCCTTTTTTACCGTATTCGGTTGTGATTTAATAATATCGCAAGCATCAATAATTCTTTGTAGCAGTTGCTCCCTACTGTTTATCTGCACTGCATAGACCTCTTGCTTAAGCGCTCTCCATGAAAAACAATCCAATGGTGTCAGATCAGGAGATCGAGGAGGACAAGCCACATGTCCAGCTCACCCAATCCATCTGTTTTCAAAAGTGTTAGTCAAATATTCGCGCACTGCTCTTGAAAAATTCCGTCATGTTGCAACCACAATGTTTCCATTGAAATGATTTCTAACAAAACAGACAGAGTATGTTCCAATGGAACATATACTCCATTCACTTTTATAAAGTCTCCCGGTTGGCCATGATTTAGGTCTATCACGTTTTTGTAACTAAAACAAAGGCAGGTTGGCACTTCTGAAATATCGTCAAGGTCAAAACAATTCTCTGAGACGTTGCCAATGTCTACTCTAAACAATCAACATAATGTTCCTTCTTAGACAAGATATTATCAAAGATCATTATCTTCGAATAATCTGCAATAGGAAAACTCCATTCTTTCTTAGGACTCTCCAATGAAATTACTTATTATTAATGTAGGCTTATATATTGACAATTCCGAAAAGTGGGGAACTCCATAGGTACGTCTGTTCGTTTAGAAGTTTTCCTGCCGGGTTATTCAGGTACATTTATTCTTTTTCCAAATGAACTATCACGAAGTAACGGACTACTGTATCCATTATTTTCCATTATAATTTCAACACTTGATTCTTGATTTCCGTAAAAGAAAATAGCATAACAGAGCATTCAAATCAGTTTTTATACGTGAAATATTGCCATAGTAACAGATGAAAAAATTTCTACAACAGTCGCCAGGTCTTTTGGAATTGTGTAATTCACTAATATCTTCACAATTTAATTATTTTTCCCATGAAAATTCACATTGTGAAAAATTCGTAATTACTACGACTTATATGTAGGAAGGACAACGTTGCATAGCTATCTGACAGGAAAATGAGCATAACCTAACATTTTCAAAATATACACTGTGAAATGTGTCAAAATTTCATGGCCAACCGGGAGACTTTATAAATGTGAATGCAGTATACTTTGCTTTACTTTTTTATGATTTGATATCTTAATATGAACTCTCTACTTAAACACTAGTATTCTTTTTCAGTCATAAAAATCATAATGTTAGTCTAAAATATTGCTAGACTAGTCCTGTTTTTCCAATTTGAGGTAAATTTGAAGAGGGCAGTCGTGAAGGGTGACAAAACTATAAAATTTTAAATGATTGTACCTATAAGTTCAAGATTTATTGAAGAGAATGTTAATTAATCTGATTTATTCGATTTCAGAAATATCGAAGGAAGGCGATAGTAAGGGGTGACAAAACTTCAAAATTTGAAATCATACGGTCGATTAGTTCAAAAGTTATAGAAGTGTGAAATTTCACTCATAATATGAATATCACCCTGTATATCTCAAACAAAGGCACTAAGGCGATTAAAACCTCTTGATACGAGTCCAGCGTGATGACATTAATTCATGGTATGCGTTTGTCGCGTTCTTCCCGGGACACCCTGTATATATTTTGAACTTCGAGCATTACAATTTGTTTCTGCGCGTATGTTCTGGGGAACATCGCGTTATAGTTTTGCCCAAATGTGAAATTTAATTCTGTGGTGCTGTCCGGCCGTCCGACCGTTGCCACGATAACTTGAGAACGGAAAGAGCTAGCGACATGAAATTTTCAGGGTAGGTGGCGCATCCTGATACGACGGACAAGTTTGTTAATGGGTAAAATCGGCCCAATGGTTTCCGAGTAATAATTTTGATTTCAACCAAAATGAATCCGATCGAAATTTAACTTGGTGAATAGTTGTAGAATACAGACCTTAGCACGTTTGTGAAATTTTGTGAGAATCGTATCGCTAGAAAATTATTAAAAAATTATTAAAAAATATTTTTGTTGTCACGATAACCTGAGAACGGAAAGAGATAGCGGCTTGAAAATTTCAGGTTAGGTTGTGCATCTGAATGCGACATTTGAGTTTGTTTATGAGCATAATCGTCCAAACGGTTTTAGAGTTATAGCTATCTGAAATTTTCTGGAATTTGGATGTTTTTTGTTCCTCATTCACTCGAAGAATACAAAAACCGATTAAATTCAAACATGGTTATTAGTTGTAGAATGCCAACGCGAAAATTATTGCAGAATTTCGTGAGGATGGTATAACTAGAAAATTAAAAAAAAATAATTAAAAATAATTGAAAAAACTTTCATATATCATAAACTATTCGTCCGGCATGGCTGAAATTTTGGAAGAGCCTTCAGAACCTAACTCTACTGCAGAGTTCTAAGTTTGAACAGGATCGGATCTATATTGTTGGAGAACCGGGCAGCCTTTTGTGAGTTCGGTAGCTGGATGCGAATTGTCTTATGATATGTTGTCTATGGTCGTATTTTTGCTAGAACCTTCAAATAATAAATATGAATGTCATGATGAAATATTTTTGCGCGTATGTTATGGGAAAATCGTGTTATGTCATCACAAATCTATGGGAGATGATAGCCCTACATTAGCGGTCAGACCTGGTTTTGAAAGAGATCCTCCTTAGGAGGAGGCAACTAAATATTGATGGGATTTCTATGAACAAGAGTGAATATATTTGAGAAATGGAGAAGGCGATTCTTCTTCAAGAGATCCATGTGCCTTCAGAGGAGTATATTTGTGAGAGGGGACTTTTGAATTTTGCTGACGGCTTCTGATCTTGTAAGGTGAGGTGCATATATGTGGATATTAAATCTCGTGATGGGTAGACAGGAGTTTTAGGCCAGTTTTTCTATCACTAATGAGAATATATTCTTATGTTTATGTTATAATTTTCTTTACTTTGATTATTTAAATATGACATTAATTCCAGTAATATTTTTCAAGAATAATTATTGTATTCTTCTCCTAAAGAAGAATTGAAGGTAGACAATAATGTGTTAATTTTTTTCATCATTGCTTTCTATCCTGACTTCACGAAAAAAAAATTGGTTCAAGCACTGACGTGCAGTCAGGAGCTTTTGCGCGTATGTTCTATTGTCCATTCTCCTGTATTGGACACTTTTAATCGAATTTACCATGGTGAATTCTATTGTCTATTCACCTGTATTGGACAACCTTAATCGAATTCACCATGATAAATTCGATTAAGAGTGTCTAATACAGGAGAACAGATAATGGAATTCACCATGGTAAATTCGATTAAGAGTGTTCAATACAGGAGAATGGACAATAGAACATACGCGCAAAAGCTCCTGAATTCACGAAAAAAAAAATTGGTTCAAGCACTGACGTGAAGTCAAGAGCTTTTGCGCGCATGTTTCATTGTCCATTCTCCTGTATTAGACACTCTTAATCGAATTTACCATGGTGAATCGATTAAGGCTGTCCAATACAGGAGAATAGACAATAGAATTCACCATGGTAAATTCGATTAAAAGTGTCCAATACAGGAGAATGGACAATAGGTCAAGCAGGTCAGTGCTTGAACCAACTTTTTATCTAACAATATAGCATGTGTATGGAAAAAGTGTTAGCAGAGGTTAGTGTAACGGGGTACCATTTATTTGATATATGATACCAGAGCTCAGCAAAAATACCCTATCTCTCCGTTAGTGTTATGATTTATGAGAATGGAAATTGTTTACAAAATATGCTGAAATATTAAATATTGAAGGGCATCTTTTCTTTAGTATGAAACAAAACAAAGTGTTCTTCGAATATTTAATCACCTCAAGATAATATTCCATGAGAATGCCAAGGTAATGAAAAAAAAAAGGTGTATGTAAATATGAACTAAACTTACTATTATAACTTCTTTCGGCTGCATGAAAGTAGTTATTGGCTCCCCGGTGCAGCAATATACAGAGTATTTTCAAGGGTGAGACTTTTTCGCGCGCGTGTTCCGCATGGAACAGCATGCTATTATTTTGCCACAATGTCTGTATTTTTCGATTTTTTTTGCGAAAATGGTCTCAAATGATTGAGTTCGACTCACTGATGAATAATCCGAGGTCAAATTCAATTCTGTCCGTCCGGTCCGGCCGGCCGTTAGCAGGATAACTCTCTAAAAGAAGGAGTTAGAGGATTGAAATGTGCAGGGAGGCTCGGAGCGCAAATATCTTGGACGAGTTTCGGAGTTATAGCCTTTTTACTTAAAATATTTTTTATGAATATTTCCGGAATCGATCACTCGATCCATCTGAAATTTACCATCAAATTATGGAATCATGACCATGTATTGATGTATTGATCAGAGTGCCCTAAAGTGGCAAAAAAATATTTCAAAAATTTTAGAATTTTGGTTCCACCGTAACTCGAAAAATACTGATCTGATTTAATTGAAACTCTGTAGTTAGATGCAAAAGACCGAAGCAACAGTTTTGTAAAATTTCGTGAGGATCACATGACATGAAAAAATTCAAAAAGTTACTACTATTTTGCGGAATATTTTGCTTGAAATTCCGAAACCTATTTTTTGGCCCGCTGTTCTACGAACAGAGTGCCTATCAATTCGTGCAAATGTCTGTAATTTTCGAATATTTGGCCGGGAATGGTCTTAAACGATTAGTTTCGACTCACTGATCAAGAATCCGAGGTCAGAATTGATTCTGCCCGGCCAGCCGGAACGCAATGAGTTAGAGAGTTGAAATTTTGAGGGTAGGTTTGGAATCCAAATGCGCCGGCTAAGTTAGTTTAATGGGCAAAATCCATAGAATAGTTTCAGAATTATAGCCATTTGAAATGTTGTTTTCCTAACTCGAAAAATACTAATCTAATCGAATCAAAGCCTGGTCATTAGTTGAAAAATACCGACAAGAAGACTTATGCAAAATGTTGTGAAGATCGCATGGCTGTAAAATTTAAAAAAATATATGTGTATCTCAGAAACTATCCGTCAGATATCGTTGAAATTCTACGAGAGCCTTCAAAACCTTCTTATACAGTAAAGTTCTAGATTTGAGCTCGATCGGATCTATATTGGTGAAGATATTACCAATATTTCGATATATTCCAAAGATCGTGATGAACTGGTCCACTGGTCTTACATTCAACCAAACAAATTATCAACAGTTTTTATGATTGGATTATTCTTATTGTTCTGTGATGTCATATTTCATAGCGTTCTATGTTCGAGTTCATGTCGTTCTCTGAAATAAAAGGGACATGTTGATAGACACTCACCTCTGACAATTCTGAGATAGTTCTTTGAAAATGATGAGAAATAAATAATAAAACTTGGCAATATGATTAGGAATCAGTTTCACACAAAGATTGTAAAATTATTAGATATCCAAAAACAATTTTCCTATGCGAAAGAAGATTCCCAGTTCATTATTTGATATTTATTGCTTGTGCCTTTTACTTGATGCAAATCCATATTAACTCAATGAAAAATTATATACGATTTACACTTATTTATTCAATATTGTGACTCGTTTCGTCGACACAGCGACTTCATCAGACTACATCATACTAAAAAACTAGTAGTCTGATGAAGTCGCTGTGTCGACGAAACGCGTCACAATATTGAATAAATAAGTGTAAATCGTATATAATTTTTCATTGAGTCATTATTTGATATGACGAGTTTTGTGAGATTTTCCGTATAATGATAGATATTTTTCAGAGTTTGGGAGAGAAAACCCAGAAACGAACCATTTAATAATGAATATACCTCCCAAAGTATCCTTTAATAATATACCACAATAATTCCGTGTAGAAGGAAACTTCCAGCTGTGAGATAACTCTTTTTGAAAGGAGATGTTCAGACCTATTCTGTTGGCGCATAGCAATATTGCTAAGAAAAAGATATTGCTTCCACAGCAAGATTCGAAATATTGCTATTCTGATCATTGATTTTGAGTAATATGATCTGTCATATTTAGAAACATATAGCTATCCACATTGCTGAATATACCTCCCACAGTATACTTTAATGATTTCTTGAATTTCGAACTACCTGATATCAATAGTGCTGAGAAAATTGATAACCAACATAGGATAGCAGTATGACTTGAATAACAATACGCAAACAGAATAGGTCTGATCATAAAATGGAAGTCTGAAGTTAAATATCTAGGAATAACACTTGTTAGTATACTTTTGCGGAATAAGTGCATGTTGAAATCACTGCTAATAAAGCAATAAAGGCTTTAATGGAGTGCAGAAATCTAGCCGGTAAGACTTATGAACTGTGATGGTTGTACGTCATGATTGTGAGACCCATAATCACGTATAGGGCAGTAGTCTGGTATACAAGAATCAGTCAGTATAGTACGCGGAAAACACTCGAAAAAATACAAAGGCTTGCATAAGTGAGTCAGACTCCTATCCGAACGTCTTTCAGGCAGAAATAGTAGCAATTGAAAGAAGTGCGGAAATGAACCTAAAAGAAACTATCAGAGATGTGATATAGCAATCCACTCTGACAGTCAAGCCGCTATTAAAGCTCTGAGCTCCCATGTTATCCAGTGTAAGCTAATATGGGAGTTCCGAAGAAAACTAGTAGGCAAGCTTTACAAAATTCAAAATATTCTTGTACGTTATAAGGCTCACATATTACTATGAAAGAATTAATTATCCTATGTAGTAATCAATGCAATGCAAGTTCAAAAGAATATATATATATGCACATATTATACATAGCATCATTCTGTGTCACAGTCAATGTCAATATTGACTGTGTCATGTAATGCATGTACTCAAATGGGCCCTTATGGTACCACAAACGCAGCACTTCTATAGACCACATTAGTTAGGTTAGAATCAGTCGCTTGGCGGGAGATCCATATTCAAATTTTTTAACAAGCAACTTCAACTTTGAGATGAAAACACCCTATTTAAAAGAGAATGTTAGTACAGAGACAACAAGTACTGGGTACCTTCATCATTAGTGCATGTTTTCATGTTTATTCCACATTGAAATCTACTTCTATTTATTCTTAAATCAAAATTGAAACCATTCTAGTTCGAAAGATTTCCGTATGTCGTAGATGACTTCTGTTGTGCGTCATTACAAGGCCGATTTAGGGTTATGTTATTACTTTTGACTGATTTCGAGCGAGCTAAGACATACGTCAATCGAATTTGGTGAACACTTTTATATTTATTAATTATTTTGGAAATATGCAATTTTGTGAAAAAAAATTTTTTTATGAAAACTTGATTCTAGATGGTTGAGAAAGGTTCACAGAATCTATTTCAACCAAAATAAACCTTAAGAAATTAGCCAAAGTATCTAAAAATAGGCGAGAAATTCGCGTAAATTTTAGGTCCATAAGAAATGCATGGGGAATTCAGTGCTCGGATCCACGGATGGATCGTAATTCAAATTTACCGCCTAACCTAACTAATGTGGTCTATATATTCACGAATTCAAGATGCGGAACCTTGTTTTCCATTACAAAATATTTATATTAAATAAATATGACGTCTCTTATAGGTAGATAAGATGACATGAATGAATAGTGAACGCAGATAGAACACAGACAGATATATTTCGCATTCTGTGAAGAAGTAGGTTCCTACGATGTATTTTTGAAATTTTGAAAAATCATATCTCCGAAAGTATTAACTTGTTAAAGTTGAAAATAACATCAATGGATTCTTATGATGGAACTGCATCTAAAAAAAATTAATTTGAAATTTTCAATGTGAAAAATATTCATAAATAACTCGTTAACCGCTTAGTGGATTTCGCCCGTTAACGAACTGGTCAGAGATATTCACGCTGCAAATTTACCTGCAAATTTCAATCCTCTAATTCCTTTCGTTCGAGAGTTATCGTGCCTACGGCTGGCTGGACAGAATTCATTTCGACCAGGGATTCTTGATCGGTAAGTCGAAGCAACTCCACCATTTTCATCCAAAAATTCGAAAATATCAGACATTTGGGCAAATTGATAAGCACTCTGCACTCTGTTCCTAGGAACAAGAGCGAAAAAAGGATAGGTAGGTATAGATAGTATTGATAGTCGTTTATAAAATTGGTTTTAATTTTAAGATTACAGAATATTTGAACTATCTGCAGATTGTTCTTGAATGAATAGTGCATCAGTATTTATAACTCTCGTGGACAAAGGTCAAACCAAATTGATAAATAATAATCCAAACAAGTGAATCTTTAATTGTACTGTACAAACATAATGAATAACAATCATGTTTTCGCTCTATTCTCATTGTTAATTCTAGTTGAGTGTAAAAATGAAAAAGAACAAAAATTAAGTGTGTGTTTATATAAAACATCCAATAAGAAAGTGTGTTCCGAAAATGTTACCATAGAAGATATAAAGAAGAATATAACAGATGGAAACTACATGCTCCTTGAAGTCGTGAATAATGACGTCCAAATAATCCCCAAGGGATTTTTGACGGACATTAGTACTGTCCAGGAAATATGGCTAGTGAAAAGCCACATCTCTATTGTAGAACCGGGTGCTTTCAAGAATTTGTCCTACGTCTCGATTTCCTTGAACGACAATAACATCAGGAGGATCGAGTATGGAGTATTCACGAATATGACCGAGATATTTTCGATCTCTCTCGCGCATAATAAGATTGATATCATCCACGACGATGCTTTCAGGAACATGACGAATCTGAGGGAGATTAATCTGTCCCACAATCGTTTGAAAAATTGGAATTCCGACTGGTTTAACGGAACTTCTTTGATGTATCTGGATGCCTCATACAACCTCATCGAAAAATTACCCAACTCGTCGTTCAAATTCGGGAAGATCCATGGAAAAACCGTTCATAAAATCAGCATGAGGAATAACCATTTAAAAATCTTAGGGAATCACACGTTCGAGGATTTGCCGGAGGTGAATTATTTATACTTTTCATCGAACGAAATAAAGGAAGTTGGAGAAGATATAATGAAATATACGAATGCCTCTCACTTTGATATCAGTAAAAATAAAATTGAGTGTTTACCGGAAAAATTGGGGAACGTTTTCAGAGCACAATGTACTTCAGTTAAATTCAATCCAATAAGTTGTGTGTGCTTCGGCAGGATGTACAAGTATGAAACAGAAAAAGGTGTATGTATCTATCAAAACTTCAATAAATATTGTGAAGCAGGCACCCAATAAAGTTCCATTCCATTTATTTTTCAATTATTTTTATATATCTAAAATTCAAATGACTATTTTGCAAATCTCTCCAATTATGAATTTTTGTTCCATAACCCAAAATGTTCAAACAAAATGTGGGAAAGCCCTTTGTACAGGAGCTTTGGCGCTCTTGTTCAAACTTTGACAAATTATATCTCCGAAAGTATTGGTTTCTCAGAGTTGTGAATGATATCAATGGATTCTTATGAAAATAAAATAAATTAAATAAGAGTCCATTGCTATCATTTCCAACTCGGAGAAACAAATACTTTCGGAGTTATGCTTTGTCAAAGTTTGCCCACTTTTTCAATCTGGCTTATGTGCGTTAATTCTCAAGAATTTTCGTAATCAAATTCATAACGCAGGTATATGACTCATCTCATGTTGGATTTATATACATCAGGAAATTATAATTAGAGTATTACATGAAATCATATAGAATTGAGAATAATTATTGAAATTTTGAAAAATCATATGTCCGAAATTATTATTTTGTTAGAGTTGAGAATGACATCAATTGATTCTTATGATGAAACTGCATCTTGAAAAAAATTGAATTTAATATTTTTAATGTGAAAAAAATTTTGTTTTGTTACTCCGGAACCACCAAGGTTTTGCCCAATAACGAACTTAACCGAGATATTTGTCTCCTAAACCTACTCTGCAAATTTTAACTGTCTAGCTCATTCCGTTCGAGAGTTATCGTGTTAACGGCCAAACGGACGGACGGCCGGACAGAATCGATTTTGACTATACCGGTTGTCCCAGTATCCATGTTCCAATGGATTATCTCAGCCAATTCAAAAGATAAAAATTTGAAAATTTTATGATTTTCATTTCGTTCAAGGATCCTTCAACTGTGAAACACAAAAATTGGAAGTCACTTTCGGTTTGACCGGAAGTTTTTTATCACAAATAGCACCCTAAATATTTCTTGCCTTTTTTTAACTCTACTCAAAATTACCTTTCCAACGATGTATCACACTTTGTATTTTACATTTGATTTGTGGAAGAAAACATCAATATTTCAAAATGAAACAATTGCAGTAGGCTACCATATTCTGTGTAATCTTGATTCACTCTAACAAGCTAATATTTTCGGAAATATGATTTTTCAAAATTTCAATAATAAATCGTAATTATTCTATGATTTCACAGAATGTCATAATCACAGACAGATTTACGTCCGTATTTGTACATATAAATTTCATGCTATGTGTTCATACATGTCATATTATCTACCGATAATATAATAATGAATATACCTCCCACAATATTCTTTAATATGCTAATGCAAAATGTCCAAAGAAATGAAATTAAAACTATCGTAGAATTAAGAGGAATATAGGATATTATAATTTTTGGCTGATAATATAATGCCCTTGGATAAATCATTAGAGTATGGAAATATATACTTTGGTAAGTGGATCAAATTGGGACAGAATATCTCCAGTAAAAACAAAACTGGAGTATCGGTAAGGTTTCAATTGATATAATATAATTCTCATTGTAAATTTGAGGAATAAATATCTCGGATAAGTTCGTTATTGTGTAGAATCGGTCTGGTGGTTTCGGATTAATAATTTTTGTTTTTTTTAAATGACACGTTCTTTAATGTCTTTTATGATGTAGTTCATTCATAAGAATCCAGTGATATCATTCCCAACTCTGAGAAACCAATACGATTTGTCAAAGTTTGAACAAGAGCGTCAAAGCCCCTCTCCATAGGGCTTTCCACACATTTTTATATTTCGACTGACGGTAAAACTAATAGACGTAGACCAGACTTTACTCATGAACAGAATTTGAATACCTTCAAAGAATATAAAAATGGGTTCAAGCCCTGTGGACAGGAGCTATCGGGCGCATGTTCATTCTGGAACACAAATTTTCCATTACAATAATCTTCATCTAGCTTCTATTTAGTATCAATTCCTGTAGAATGTGATCATAATAATTGTTTTTCATTTTCCAACTGCCCGATCCCAACAATACTTAGATAATATTATATCCATAAATTAAGCATTTCATTATTGCATTTCTTGAAATAGGTACCTTTTCAAGTCGATCAACATCGTCCTTCTTTCGACGTCTAAACTATGACTTGATTCTTTATGTTTATGTCTTTGAATTTGTTTTCGGTGGAATTCAAAGAGTTCATAGAATAATCGATGAAAATACTGAGAGAGACCCAGGAAATTTGACACATTTTGTCTTATATCTCCAGAAATTGAAATCGTATAGAGCCAAAATTTTGCACAATGTTGCAAAATACTACAATTGACGTAAGTACAAGTTTTTGTTGCAATCTGATGAATAGTTCACGGAAAAAAAATTTTTTTTTCGAAAAAATTAAAAGAAATATTTTTTTAAAAGTTACCAACATTTCGATCATAACAGAATTTTGCCAAAAGTTGCGCGTTTATATCCTCGAACTGACTACCAAGTTTCGATTCAACATCTTCTTTAGTTCCTGAAATATCAGGGAAATAACCTCAAAATTTGAAATGTCTATAACTTCTAAACCGTCCGGCCGATTTTGCCCGTTAACGAACTTAACCGTCGCATTTTGATCAGAAACCTACCCTGAAAGTTTGAAGTCGATAGGACCTTCGGTGCTCCTGTTATCGTGCCTACGGCCGGAAGGCCGGCCGGACGGCACCCAAAAATCTGACACCGGATTCGTGATCAGGGAGTCCGAATTAGTCTATTAGCCAATTTTCAGCTCGAAATTCGAAAATTACAGACATTTGGACGAAATGATAGGACGATGTTCCCCTAGAACATGCGCCCAAAAAAGCAGTGGCGTGAAGTCAGTGTCTTTGGTGCACTGGTTCACCTTGACCAATTTGAATTAAGCTTAGTGGATAGAGTAAACCAAAAATCTAGTCAGTCCGTAGTGGCAACCATTCATTGTGGGATCAAATAAGTGATGTGCCTATGCTAGAGTAAGGATACAGTGACGAAGCCTACACAGAACGCAACTGACTCTCTTAACTCGCAAAAGCTACTAGGATTTTGAGGGATCTCCTTGGAGGAAGACCTAGGAGGTTCAGTATAATCATAATCATGTCATTAGCAAGCGTGCCAAGGCAGATTCAGTTTACTATGATAGAAGTAAAAAAGCAAAAAGAGCACTGACGTGAGATCAATCTGCTTTGGCATGCTTGTTAATGACATGATTATGAATATACTGATCCTTCTAGGTCTTCCCAAAGGAGACCCCTCAGAAGCTCCTAGGAGCTCACAGATCCTTGTACGAGTTAGGAGAGTCAGTTGTATTCTGTGTGGGCTTTGTTCCTGTATCCTTATGCCAGCTTAGACACAGCACTGTAAATATTTGACACAACGGTAAATGGTGGCCACTACCGTCTGAATGAGCTTAAAGCAATCATCATTCAATTTCAATTGGTCAACGCGCCCATACTGTACTGACTTTTCTATATTTTTTTGCGCGTATGTTCTGGGGAAAATCGCGTTATCATTTTCCCAAATGTCTGTAAATTTTGAATTTTTTGGCGAAAATGGTCTCAAACGATTGGGTTCGACTCCGGGATGAAGAATTCGAGGTCAAAGTTGATTCTGTCCGGCCGGCCGGCCATTGCCACGATAACTTGAGAACGGAAAGAGCTAGTGACTTGAAATTTTCAGGGTAGGTGATGCATCCCAATACATACAACGGAAAAGTTCGTTAATGGACATAATCGGCCCAATTGTTTCCGAGTAATAATTTTGTTTTCAACCAATATAAATCCCATCGAATTGAAACTTGGTGAATAGTTGTAGAATGTAAACCTAAGGACGTTTGTGAAATTGTGCGCCTGAATGCAACATTCTAGTTTTATAGTGTTTATAGAAATAATCAGCCAAATGGTTTGGAGTTATGCCCATCTGAAATTTGGTTGTTGATTCCTCAATAATTCGAAAAATATAAAACCGATTAAATTCAAACATAGTTATTAGTTGTAGAATGCCAACACGAATATTCTTGTAAATTTTCGTGAGGATCGTATAACTAGAACAATTTTAAAAAATCATTGAATTATTGAAAAAAATTCTATACTTACATCAGTAACTTTTTGTCCGACGCCATTGAAATTTTGCGAGAGCCTTCAGAACCTAACTCTACTACCAAGTTCCAATTTTGATCACGATGGGGTATATATTGTTGGAGATTCGAGCAGCCTTCTGTGAGTTCAGTAGATGGATGGGTGACCGTTGCCTCGATGACTTTATAAGTAAGGAGATAGGGACTTGCAATGTTCAGGTTATGTTGCGTATCCGAATGGGAGAGTTAAGTTTGTTTACGGGAATAATCCGTCCAACGGTTCCGGGGTTATAGCCACCTGGAATATTAATTCTTCTATAACTCAAAAAAAACAAACTCGATCGAATGAAAGCTTGGTAACTAGTTATAAAATATGGACATAAAGACGTGTGTAGAACTTTGTGAGAACCGTACCCATAGAAAATTTCAAAAAAATAACGAAAAAGAAAATTGGTTCAAGCACTGACGTGAAGTCGGGAGCTTCTGCGCGTATGTTCTATTTTCCATTTTCCTATATTGGACATTCTCAATCGAATATACCAGTAGTGCTTGAAACAATTTTTTTCGTAATTTTTTTTAACTTTTTTAGGGGTACAGTTCTTACACAATGTTTTAATAGGTACTTATAAATACTGAATCTTTTGCCGAATATATTCATAACTTTTCGGAAGAACAATACAGATTTCATTCGCAGCGTTCTTCCGCTAATCATATTGAAATTATCGTTCGAATGGACTGAACGAACAAGACCGTATATTTTCATTTATAGTTAAATGAATAACACTCGTTCATTTTTCCGATTCTATACTCATTTTCTTCAGCAACCACAGCAACCTAGATCATCTGTTCCTCATTTAGAACTCAGCTCTGTTCGAATTTAGCCTGTATCCCAAGTGTATTAAATACTCGTATCCCTAGTTTCTCAAACGGTTGTATTCCTGAAACACAACGACGGTGCAGGCTGAGAGAAGTTTCCTTTGCTTTATTATTTCTAAAGTTAGAATTGTAAATTAATTTGGGCTTGCTTATTCCGACATTAGTATTTCAGCGTGCTGGAAATATATGGGTGAATGTTTGTGAAACGGGAAATTAGGGATTTATACCTTGTCGGTTCCAGGAGAAACTGTAATAGGCTAATTAAACATTCGACCGGGAATGGAGTATAATCGAATACGCATAGGCTGTGATTGAGGTCTTGAAAGGAACTATACAAACCGAAAGGAAGATTGTTGATTGGCTGCTAATTATTTCGGTCACAGTAGGCTCCGGAGCCATAATAGAATCTCGATTCGAGTAGCCCCTTTTGAAAGTTGGCGTTAAAATAACGCCTCAAATTTTACACATAGGATTTGTAAGGGAGTAATAAAAACCATTATATTAATATAGAAATATGGATCATGCGGAATTATTTTTAATCTGCTTCTTTTGCGGAATTACCCGTTAAACTTTTCCACTTATTCATTATATTAATATTTGTTTAATGATATAATTAAATACAGTTCTCTAGTGTAGACTGTAGAGTTAGTTCTATAATTTTCTAGGAAGCGGGCTTTACCATCTATATATGACTCAAATTCTATGTCACTGGGCAAGCCTGATTCCTATGAAAGAAAAAAGGACGTATTTGGCGTAGACAAATTTTTGGACTATTTTGGAGTAATCCACAGAATTTTGGACTCATAAGTAAGACATAATTCAAGAATGATGAAGAACACTACAAGGAAAAAAGGTCTTTATCAGAATCCAGCAACCACTTCCGAGTACAAAGTAAACAGAAGTGACACCTAGCATTCAACCAACCAAGCTCCTTGTCCGTGGTCACTCCAAACTATAGATTCCAGCGGTACATTTGTTTTTTTTTGGCAGAGACCAAATATCCAATAGTAGCAGGTATGTAATTCTATAACATCGTGTTTTTTGGAGAAAAACCAGAAAGATTGTCATATCCCTTTCCGGCGGATGCGCAGAGTAACTTGAAGAAAAATCCTAGATCTGGAACCCCAACATTCTATTTAAACAACCCAAATTAAGATAATTTTTGTTCATGTTGTTTTCTCCAAATTCAACCATTTGTCTTTATTTTTTTAAATTTTGAACCAAGATAAATTATTTAACTATTTTTTAGCGCACTTGAACCCCTGAACTATCAATTCACCCAAATGTATGTAATTCTCGAATTTTTGGCCGAAAATGGTCTCCAAAGTTCGGTTTCTACAAATGGGTTGAAATTTGCAGGGTAGGTTTGAAATCCAAATGCGCCGATAATATCCCTTGAAGGGCAAAAAGCGCTGAGTGGTTTCCGAGCTATAGCCATCCGAAATTTTGTTGTAAAAATAACTCTAAAAATATAGATCTGATCAAATTAAAACTCGGTAGACTCATGCATGAATTTTGTAAGGATCGTATGAATAGAAAATTTTAAAATAATAATCTAAACAAATTCTGTCTCTCAGAAACTATCGGTCGGATAGAACCAAAATTCCTTCTAAATTTAATGTAGATACCTGAGAATTTATCAACAGTTTCGTGAAAATATTTGAAAATTTTAACAATTTATTATAAGCTTCATCATTTAATCTTATTGTCACTTAGGTAAGCAAGCCAGCGGAAATATGTATAATCGGTTCACAAAAGGAAAATCACATATTATATTTTTAGATGATGCAATGATAAATATCCGTGCAAAATAAGGAACACCAAAAAAACATTGAAAGCGGTTCAAAACTGAAAATCCATTATATCATTCTATAACCGTTGAAAAAATGCATAAAAACAAGGGACACAAGTATTTGTGGTGTTCGTACAACAGGTCTTAAGGATTCCACATCTGGCAATTGTATAGTTCTCATTCCAAGACAATCTTCCCGTATTCCTAAGGGTACAATTGTGAAAACTAAATCGGAAGAGCGTGACTAAGAAGAGGAGCGTTCTTGTGGCACAACAATTTTTCAATACTCTCTGATTCGGATTCTGTTTCCATTTCTATTATTTTATCTGAAGACATTTTTTTTTATTACACAAATTAAGGTCACTCTGATCCGTTTTAACTCCTACAAGTACGTTTTTTCAATTAATGAACCATCTTCTTTGAGTACCGCTCAGTACGGTGGTGTAAAATTTAAACAATCATATATTTAGTCTTATATCTAGTAGGGACACCGGTTTAAATTCTACACCACTATTGCAGGCCCTTCTTTGGGTTATAGAGGGCCACCATTCGTTTGACTTCGAATTTAGAATAAGAATCCCCAAAACAGTTTGGTTAGCTCAGTTATTAATAATTGGTAATATTCTTGAATTCTAAGAATTTTTCCGTAACATTTGTCGTACAACGCGGGGTTAGAATGACATGAAATATAATAGAATCGAATGTAAGAGTTTTCACAAGGGAAGAGGATCCAGATGTAGATGAACCAAGTATTACGTATGTTTTACAAGCAATGAAAGGAATACCAGAAAAATCAGGAGAAAACTCAAAAGAAATGAAGGAGAATACAGAAAGAATGGAAAAGCAGAAGGAAGACAATTACCAAAAGTTGGACAGAAGATTAGAAGAAAATATAATAGCTCTTTGTGAAATATTAAGTATACTCCATTTACTTTTATAAAGTCTCCTGGTTGGCCATGATTTAGGTCTATCACGTTTTTGTAACTAAAACTAGTGCAGGTTGGGACTCCCGAAATATCGTCAATGTCAAAATAATTCTCTGAAACGTTGCCAATGTCTACTCTAAATAAACAACATAATGTTCCATCTTATAGACAAGATATTATCACACATCATAATCTTCGAATAACAAAGAACTCTTCGCTTTGAAATTGAAAATACCAAAGGCAGTTTTGAAGAAGTAGAGACAAAGTATCTAGAAGTGCTATACAGTACTGAAATCTCCAATAGGAACACTTTATTCTGTCTAAGGACATGTTGAACTCTCGAATGTAATTACTTATAGCGTATTCCATCTGTAGAACTCGTGCGCACTGAGTGCATGAATCGTTTCCATTGGAGAATTTTGACGTCTTCCATCAGTAAACCAGTGCAACATTTATTGCAATGAGTGAAGTCAGTGCACCACTGGTTTTGCCAATGGAATTCACCATTAGTTTTCTATCCTATCACTATATTTTATTAAGGTTTTAACAGTGACTCCGTGGTCGAAATTGATTCTGTCCGGCCGTCCGTCCGTCCGGCCGTTAACACAATAACTCTCGAAGGGAATGAGCTAGACAGTTATAATTTTCAGAGTAGGTTTGAGCGATAAATATCTCGGTTGAGTTCATTTTATTGGGCAAAATCGGTCTAATAGTTTCGGAGTAACGAAAACAAATATTTTTTTTACCTTACAACTTTTGAATTCAAATTTTTTTAAGATGCAGTTTCATCATATGAATCCATTGTCATCATTTTCAACTCTAACAAACTAATACTTTCGGACATAAGTATAAGAATGTGAACACAGAATCTGTCTGTGACCACTATTCATAAATATCATCTTTTCTAGCAATTAGAGATTGTCAATTCGTAGTTGTTATTTTCTCTTGGAAAGCAAGTATTCGATTCTTGAATTTGTGAATATATACAAGACTGTTTTGATGTAGTTTATGGAGGCAATAGGAAAGAAGAACATAATGGAATCATCAAAAGAAATTACTGTTCGTTGACCACTGAGGTTAATATTACCTTTTACTTCCTTAAGTAGTGAGACATGTTCCTATATACAGTATTTTCATAATATTACTAGCAAAAAAATACTGAAATATGGATCTAAATTTGTGTATCAAACATTTTTTCTTGAGTTAAGGTTCATAATACAGAAAATAATGTGATAGTGGTATGAACTATTGAGTTTTAAATAATGAAAAGAGGATAGTATTTTATTATTATATTTTGAACTATTAAAATAATTTGTTCGTAATCCACTACCTACTCAAATATCAGGAATAAATGGACAATGTGCTATGATTGCCTCCAGCCTTGCTCTAAACATTTCGATGATACTTTCCTTAGGTATTTTGAGTTGTGCAAACTATGCACCGAGTGTAAGTTGCAACAACCCACACCACAAGGTTAAATCATTGCAGATTGCTCATTTAATCTTGATAAATAAATTTAATGATAATTTTTGAAGCATTATGGCATTGAAGCATTGTAGATTACTCTTTATTTATTATAAAAGATAATTTTTGAAGCATTTTTTGACATTTTTTAAATTTAATTTCTTCCATGATGCATTTCTATCATAGGAATCCATGGATATAATTCCTAACTCTGAGAAACCAATACTTTCGGAGATATAATTTCATTGAAATTTAAACACTTGATTATTGATTTCCGTACAAGAAAATAGCATAACTAAACCTTCCAACCAGTTTATATACGTAAAATATTTCAATAATAACAACATAGGAAAAATTTTCTTCAACAGTCACCAGATCTTTGGAATTGTTGAATTCACATATCTTCTCAAATTTATTATTCATCCGGGGAAAATTCACTTTGTGAAAAATACGTAATTACTACAACTTCTATGTAGAGAGGACAACGTTGCATAGTTGTCTGACAGGAAAATAAGCATAACCTAACATTTTCAAAATATACACGGTGCAATGTGTCAAAATTTCATGGCCAACCGGGAGACTTTATAAAAGTGAATGGAGTATACAAGGATTAATCGAACGAACTAACGAATACTAGTAGACAAATAAGCTGAATGAATACTAAAAGAAACACAAGACGAATAAATAATATCAGAAAAATAAGATGAACGAATGAGTAGACGAAATGAATAATTGGAAATAATTACAAATATAAAAAATAAAGCATATATAGAAATTGTGATTTTAGAAAAAGAGATAATAATTATGAATAGTAAACAATATGAAATGGGAATAAATGAATACGAAGAAGCAAACTTGAGTAAAATGAGAATAAATATTAATTAAATAGAAAAAACATTTTATATTTTATGAAACGGAACGATGAGGTTAAAAAATTATTACAAAAAATCAAAGTCATATTACAAAAGGCAACATAATTACAAGAAAGCATAGTCATCGTAAAGAATTTGAAATATAAGACATTTTAGAATCGAGAACACATTTAATACCATAGAGAGTATATTATTCGTAAGTGATTAAAAAGAAAGTAAGAAAGGAAAACAGAAAATAAGAAAGAGGAAGATGAAGTTCAAACAATGATTGTTGAGTTAATTATGGATTATCATAGACCAGTTTTTATCTCATATTTGTAACTAACATTTTAATTTGGGCAATTTTTATGATATGAATTTTGAAAACCTATAAAACAGAGTGTGCGTGTCTATGGGAATAAAGAAATAATTGGCAGTTATTGAATATATTAATATAGAGAAAGGTCAGATAATTTTCAATAGATTTTCATTAGAATTTCAAGCAGAATAAGAAACCTCAAAAGAGTTTGTGAGTCTCAATTATTAATAATTGGTAACATTCTAGACTTCTAGCAAATTTTCTGTAACAGCATATCCTCTTCCCGCCCGGTATCTTCAGCATTCACAGACATTAGCCAATATTTCATAGAATTGGAATTTCCGACAGCATAGAATTGATCGTCCACCTAGAAAGTTTTATAGAGAAAAATAGAGGTTCCGTACGCCTTAAACGATGTTTATACCGAGATCATCATTTTTATTTCCTCTGATGAGCCCCATCGCAACTTCGAAGCGCCATGCTCGTGCAGCTAGAAACCTTTAAGGCGTCGACGTCGTAAAACCAGATATTTCATAAATTTCATCGAGTTTGAAGTTCGGGTTTCTCGCCTCAAATGTGGCGATGCGCAATTCGAGAAGTTGTTGGTAGTCCTGCGGGGGGCCAATCGATCTGCCAACCTTTCAGGCAGAAAGTGCTGATAAATAATAATGTCGGCGAAATGCTCTTCTGCAATATGCATTTACGCGATATAACAACATGCAAGAAGTAAGTATGATGGATGGTGGTTGTTTTGTAGTTACTCGGTGAAAATTCAGCAGTAAATTTTAGTTAGTTCACAGATATTAGTTGGCTCTGAAAGAGTTTAGCGCACATCATACGTCTGGGTCAATATACCCATGGCTATTTCGTGATTTTAATTTTCAATTCTATGTAATGGAGCAAGATTATCTCTATTTTATGTGTGAAACTGAACACATACTTCCCAAATGTCTATTATCACTTTGATTTTAGACGAAGCAAATACATTGAGGGAAAATTACCTTCAGTCCATAAAGACAACATAGAAAACGCTATAATATCTCATCCAACATTTCTTTATAGAATGGTATTTCTAGCCGAAGGCAAGACATGGATTTTCCTTAGTGTTTTCAAAGGTGAATCTTTTTTTTAACAGAAGATAGTCCTCATCAAAAGAAATCGTTTCACCAAAAATCGCTTACATAAAAAATGATAGGGAAGCTATCCACCCACGCATTCGATTCCATGAATTTTTTAGTATGGCTCTGTCTCCACACGCTGTCAACCATTGTAAACGCGTAATCCCAAGGTCGCATACAAATTAGCAATGCTTTTCTGTGCAGAAAGCTAAAGTTGTACGTCCATTCAGTTTTTTGTAAAGAACTTAGAGAGATCATGGAACAGGAACAGCATAATTCCGAGAGTATTGGTTTCTCATGGTGGATTTCACGAAGCTTCGATTGGCTAAATTGTGGATTTAATTTGGTGGTCAAAAATGAACTGGAAATTGACATAGAATAACCCTGATTTGGCATTTAAGAGCAGTGATAGCTTTGTGGAGAGTTGGGAATGATATAAATGGATTCGGATGATAGAACTGCATCATAAAAAATAAATTCAAAACGTAGGTTTATGACTCACCCCATATACTAACTGATAAAGAAACTGCAACACCCAGAAAGAGCTGTTTAAATTTAAAATTTCTTTTGGTAAAACATAGATAGTATAGCAAGAAGTAAATGATTAAAATTTGGAAAAAAAATCGTGAAGGTTCTTTCATGTAAACATTATTTGTTTCTTACATATTGTAGTCGATTTTTGCAATTTTTTTAAATTTTACAACAAACCAGCTGTTCGAGCAGATCCAAGGTGGATGGTTAGTTGTTGTTGAAATGCCTAGAGAACGTGTACGCGGAATTTATCGCTAGCTAAGTGAATTTCAAAGAGGCCGAATTATTGGTCTACGGGAGGCAAGGTTGTCATTTCGAGAAATCGCTAGCCGTACGAACAGAACTCCATATATTGTTATGAGATGTTGTCAAGCGTGGTTTGATAATGCCCAAATCGAAGAAGAGTAGGCACCGGACGTCGAAGGGGCACAAATTAAGTCCAAGATCGACTCTAAGACTTATATTAGAGACCGATTTGCGACAAGTCGATCTTTGGCGATCCTGTAACTGCCCGAACGGTTTACCGCCGGATAAGGTCTTTTGGACTGCAGCATTATCGACCCCATCTTGTGTTACCTCTGACGGTTGAGCATGGCCGGTAACGATTACAGTGGTGCAGAGAACGTCAACATTGGAATGTGTAATGGCATCAGGTCGTCTTTTCTGATGAATCTCGATTCTCCTTGGGTGCACATGATTGCCGAAGAAGGGTTAGACGACGTCGGGGAGAAAGACGTGAACCTCAGTTTGATATTGAGCGTCATGTACACCGGACAGTAGGCGTTATGGTATGGGGTGCTATTGCACACGCAAGTAGGTCATCTTTAGTCTTTACTCGAGGTAACATGACAGCGCTGCGTTACCCTAAAGAAATAGTGGAGCCATATGTTATCCCTTACCTTAACCGGCTCGAGAATACAATATTTCAGCAAGATATTGCTCGACCTCATGTTGCCAGAGTTAGTTTAAACTTTTTTGAAGCGACCCATGTGAATATTTTGCAATGGCCGCCCAGATCCCCAGTCTTTCGCCCATAGAGCATGTTTGGGACATCATGGGTAGAAGGCTTGGAAATTTACCCCAGCCCCATGGACTTAGGCGGATCTGATACATGAACTACAGGCAGCTTGGGATAGTATCCATCAATAAGAAATAGACCATCTTATTGCATCAATGCCAAGACATGTTGGGGAGTGTATAGATAATCTTGGTGGACAAACACATTATTAATCAATTTATTAAAAAAAATTGTAAACCCTTCGTTTTTTTTTCTACAAATTTCATTTACTCCTTGCTATACTATCTATGTTTTACCGAAAATTAAAATTAGAATTTCAACAGCTCCTTCTGTGTGTAGTAGTTTCTTCGTTAGTCAGTAAATGTTGGATTTACGTACATCGGCAAATTATAATAAGAGCGTTCTATGAAATCATAAAATTACGGTTGATCATTGAAATTTTGAAAAATCATATCTCCGAAAGTATTAGTTTGTTAGTTTGTTGAGTGGATTATATCAATAGATTCATATAATGAAACTGTATCTTAAAAAAAATTGAATTTGAAATTTGTAATGTAAAAGAAGAATTTTTGATTCGTTAGTCAAACCATTGCTCAGAGGATAGAATTTTTGATTTTGTTCCGAGTAAAAAGAGCGCCAAAAAGACAATACGCCTTATACCTTTTGAGATTGTTAGCCACACTCAAGTATCTATAAATTGGATTAGGGTAATGATGATCTCTATCAAAACAAATAATAATTATCTCCTTTGATTAAAAAAAATGGGTTCAAGCCCTGAGGACAGGAACTTTCTGGCGCTTTAGTTCAAACAGACAAATTATATCTCCGAAAGTATTGGTTTCTCAGAGTTGAGAATTATATCAATGTATTCTTATGATAGAACTGCATCATAAAGGAAATTCAATTCAAATAAAAGTTTATTCATCAAGATTAAATGAGCAATCTGAGAATGAGAACTGCACCATGAAAGAAATCAAATTAAAATAGCTGAAATGAATTTGACCCTTTCTTATAGAACAGGATGAAATGTACGAGTATGAACACAGATCATATAATAAAGCTTAGATAGAATAATTAAAGCATTCTGTGAAAACATAGAAGTACGTACGATTCATTATTGAAATTTAGAAAAATAATATTTCCGAAAGTATTAGCTTGTTGGAGTTGAAAATGATATCGATGGATTTTAAAGGTGAAACTGCATCTTAAATAAAAATTACAGACATTTGGGCAAATTGATAAGCACTCAGTTCTGAGGAACTAGAGCGCCAAAGAGTGTAATTTCCTTTCCGGGATTTGAGCCCGCCTTCTCTCGTTCCGAAACCGAAGCGTAGACCAACCTCCTATCGGGCTCCTCGTACGATCTTTTCGATCTCCGGTATTAGAATAAAACGTCGGTACTTACCTGGGATATATATTCTTAATTTTCACTTTTCGACATAAAATCGCCACATGGGGGTTTATTTGACGGTTTTTTACCCTTTTCTCTCTAAGTCGATTTTGACGTTTCTCGAACCAACTATTAGCAAGGAATTAGACAATGTCATGTCTCAGGAAAATAAGTTGACATTATGACAATTCATACATAGAATAATTATATAATTCTGTCAAAACGTAAAAATACGATTTTTGGCGCTCTAGTTCCTCGGAACTGAGTGCTTATCAATTTGCCCAAATGTCTGTAATTTTGAAATATTTCGATGAAAATGGTCTTAAACGATTTGGTTCCACTCACTGATCAAGAATCCGTGGTCGAAATTCATTCTGTCCGGCCGGCCGGTCCGGCCGGCCGTAAGCAAGATAACTCTCGAACGGAATGAGCTAGAGAGTTGAAATTTTCAGAGTAGGTTTGGGGGATGAATATCTCGGCTCAGTTCGTTATTGGGCAAAATCGGACAGATGGTTTCGGAGTAACAAAAAAAAAAATTTTTTTTTACGAAACAAATTCCAAATCAAAGTTTTTTTAATAAGCAGTTTTATCATAAGAATCCATTCATATCATTCTCAACTCTAACAAGCTAATACTTTCGGAGATATGATTTTTTAAAATTTCAATGTAAATCGTATTTCACAGATTGATATAATTATTATTCTATGTATGAATTGTCATAATGTCAACTTGACAGAAGGGAATATTGTAACTTCAAAAATATTGGGGTTGAAATACTCGTATTTTAGCGATGCAATGGGGACCTCACCCGAAAATGTTTGAAAATATTACGTAAATATTGAAAGCATAATTCTGTAGTTTGGTGAACGTAGATCAGGAAATTTTTGATCGATTACAAGGTAATTTTTTATTATTACTTATCTTCTTTCATATTTGTTTTATGGAATACCTACTATTTGTAGGTACTTTAAACCTGTTTTGGGCAATTGTCATACGAAACTTGTTTTTTTGGCGCTCTAGTTCCTCGGAACAGTGTGCTTATCAATTTGCCCAAGTGTCTGTAATTTTGAAATTTTTGGCTGAAAATGGTCTCAAACGATTTGGTACGACTCACTGATCAAGAATCCAAGTGCGAAATCGATTCTGTCCGGCCGGCCGACCGGCCGTATGCACGATAACTCTCGAACGAAAGGAGTTAGCGGATTGAAAATTGCAAGGTGGTTTTGGAGCGTAAATATCTCGGACAAGTTCGTTGGATCTATCTTAAATTTAGCATCAAATTGTAGAATCATGACCTTTATACGCATGTGAAGTTTTGTATTGACCAGATTACCGCAAAGTGTAAAAAAAAAAATTTGAAAATTTAAAATAAGTTTTTCCACAATAACTCTCGAACGGAATGAGCTAGGTAGTTGAAATTTTCAGATTAGGTTAGGGAGATGAATATCTCGGTTAAGTTCGTTATTGGGCAAAATTGGCCAGATTTAATTCGATTTCTTCCATGGTGCAGTTCTCATTCTCATGATTGCTCATTTAATCTTGATAAATAAACTATTATTTGCATTGAATTTCCTTTATGATGCAGCTCTATCATATGTATACATTGATATAATTCCCAACTCAGAGAAACCAATACTTTCGGAGATATAATTTGTCTGTTTGAACTAGAGCGTAGAAAGCTCCTGTCCACAGGGCTTGAACCCATTTTTTTATTGAAATTTTGAAAATTCATATCTCCGAAAGTATTAGCTTGTTAGAGTTAAAAATGATATCATTGGATTCTTATGATAAAATTGCTTATTGAAAAAAATTTAATTCGGAATTTGTTTTGTAAAAAAAATTTTTTTTTTGTTACTCCGAAACCATCCGTCCGATTTTGCCCAATAACGAACTTAGCTGAGATATTTATCTCCCAAACCTACTCTGAAAATTTCAACTGTCTAGCTCATTCCGTTCGAGAGTTATCGTGACTACGGCCGGCTGGACCGGCCGTCCGGACAGAATGAATTTCGACCACGGATTCTTGATCAGTGAGTCGAACCAAATCGTTCAGGTCCATTTTCATCGAAAAATTCGAAAATTACAGACATTTGGGCAAATTGATAAGCACTCAGTTCCGAGGAACTAGAGCGCCAAAAAAATTGGTTCAAGCCCTGTGGACAGGAGCTTTATGGCGCTCTTGTTCAAACAGACAAATTATATCTCCGAAAGTATTGGCTCCTCAGAGTTGGGAATTATATCAATGTAATCTTATGATAGAACTGCATCGTGGGAAATTGAATTCAAATAATAGTTTATTTATCAAGATTAAATGAGCAATCTGAGAATGAGAACTGTAACGTTTTATTTTTAACTCAGGCGAGGGTTTGTTTATGTTTTGTTTACGATAAGGTTATCGTTTATGTTGACATCGAATTTGAGGTTGGATCTCAGTGGTACCAATCGACGCACAAGAAATATCGCATTCGAGAGCCGAATGAGTTGGCAATATTATTTCATAGTGACAGTCTGAAAGTTTGTGAGGGTCTGCGCCAGTCAGGGACATGAGGTCGTCCATTTTGTCAACATTCGAAGGAGGAGCAGTAGGTTAGGCGTATTTTCGGAACTTAATAAGAATTGGTGATTTCTTCTTAGTTGGATATAGTTTCGAAAATCGAATTAGGAGTGAGGGTTACATTGGTTTGATTTGGGAAGATAACAGGTACCTTGCACTCGTCTCGAAAGAGGATCTAACGACCCTTCTGCAAATCTAAGAGTTGACCACGTGAACGATCTTGGCGACTTTGACAGGTATGTGTTAGATGTTCTATTCTCGTCATTTATAGTGGAATCAATTCAGGTCGTAATTATATTTCTATATCCAGAACATCGCTGTGTGCTTGAAGGATTATTTGGTGGAGGCACGACAAGATTTGGTTTCGAAGCAAACGTGTGCAACCCCGAACATCAGGGGTTTTTGGTAACATCAGAAGTTTTTGTAACATCAGGAGTTTTTGTGTGCCAGCACGATTTTTATATCAAGAGGAATAAAAGGATTTTTGTGGCAGTCCGAAGTTTATGGTGGCAGGAGTTTTTGAGGCCAGCACGATTTTTTATATCAGGAAGAGTGTAACTGAGACATTCGGATATATACAAGGTGGTCCATAAGTAGCGCTGCGAGACAGCCAACGCAGTGTTACCGATCCCGAGTATATACAAGGTGGTCAGGAAGCAGCGCTGGGGGACATTCAGTCAAAAGTCGCAGACGGCGAGTACAAAGGGAAGGAGAACGGTATTGCGAGACCATCGAGGCAATAATACGTTCAGGCACAAGGAATAGCACGCAAGTTATAGAAAACATATCCCGAATCATCTTATACCTACTATATATATAACTTGAACATATATTGTTATCAATTATCTAGGTTATTGTTATTGGAAAGCGGAAATTGGGGCAAGATTTGTAGTAATCGTATATGATCATAGAGGAGAAACGTGAATGCGCCTGAGCTCAAGCGACGCGTATTTGAATCCAAGAATAATATCTACGTACAATTTCCGCCACCCTTATTCAGGGTTTCATAATAGTTAAATTTTGCTGGATCTAAAGACCTGGGTTGTATGCTATTAGAATAAACTGTTTGTTATTAGCGTGAATATTCTTTTGGTGAATTTAGGAATTAGTACATTACGCAGGGGTATCTGGGAGACTTAAATTTACCTGGCGCCCATTTACTAGGTTCCCTTTTTAGAAACCCACTCCCATCTCCACTGGAGCTAGACCGCGGATCCCCGAGTTCTAGTAGCTCCGAATTTAACCACTGCGACTTGGGAACAGTCGTATGTCGTTATAGAACTGCACCATGGAAGAAATCAAATTAAAATAGCTGAAATGAATTTGACTCTCTCTTAAAGAACAGGATGACATACAGGGTCTTTTACGAGGAACCTCACCCATATTTATACGGGAAACTACTGAACGTATTTTCATGAAATTCAGCACTTATAAGTATTTCACGATGCTGATGAAATCTAAAATATTTTCAAGGCATGAGCACCTCAGGTTTTTCCGGAAATGACGTCAACTTCCGTTTTTCAAATTAGAACACCATTTTTTTCTTGCAGAAATAGATTCCTTAGAAAATTTCAAGTTATTTTGATGTAACATTTTTCAGTTTTGATTGGAATATTCTCTCTGAGCGGGAAAATTCGAAAAAAAAATCGAAAATAGAGCTCCGCTGAAACAAGAATAACTTCGAGGTTTTTGGATGGAAAATTTTCATTTTTGGGATTTTTCAAGATGTAAGATTGATTTATCCACTTTAAAAATCGAAATCGCGATTCATGATACAGGGGGTGAAAAAATCGCTTTCAAAGTTAGGGATGTCAAAATCGTGAAAAATCAATTTTTTCAAATCAGAACCCCATTTTTTTATGGCAGATATTGAATCTACGTTAAAAAATAATGTGAGTGTATGCATCATACCCTTGCCCTAAAATGGATATTTTCTGAGTTATTCACAAAAAACTGTTTTTCGTCTTGAATTTTCAGCTATTTCTTTTCCCTTCACGCCAAAAAGATGAAATTTTCAGGAACTGTTATTTGAACCATGCTGTAGATTTTTCACCCCTTCTTGAAACCGACTTCAAGTTACTATTAGGAGAACCATGGCAAACTCTCGCAGTTATAACTAGAGAAGGTGCTCAAAGTTTTGACCGTTAATCTCTAGACATTTATTTATACGTCTCAGGAATGCTTCGTGCGTTGCTCTTCTTATTTCATCGGGAGGAAGAGATCTGCAAAAGTGTTTAAAAACCAAATTGAGTTTCAAAACTATGAATCTAAAAATCTAAACAAACCTGAACGCATTTCTGACTCGTTCTATGCAGTCAACTTTATCAGTCAGGGGAGTTGAGTAGACAATATTTTTTATCCTACCCCAAACATAATAGTCTAAAGGAGTTAAATCGGGAGAACGTGGTGGCCAAAGATGTGGACCATTGTTCACCAACCATCGATCTTCAAATAGCCTGTAGAGGATATTTGACACATTGAGTGAATTGTGTGGAGGCGCGCCATCTTGTTGATACCATAAGTCATTATGGTTCTGTACTAGCGGCTCAATTATTTGAGTCAATATTTCAGAATATCTATCTCCTAAGGGAGAACATTCTTTAAATAATGCAAACATGTGTAGTGTTCTATCTTACCAGTTAAAGTCCCATCATAAATGTGAACATCGAGAATTGCATTATTTTTGATGGCGCAAAAAACATTGAAACTCCAGGTCTCTTGAAAGTTCCATTGTCTGAAGTGGTGGTTGTTCTCTTCATCCCAATAATGACTGTTATGCCTATTGAAAGAACCATTCTTTGTGAATTTAGATTCATCTGTCCAAATTATACAGTCCAAAAAGTTTTCATTCTCGTGAAATCGAATCATCATAGCTTCGCAAAACTCTGTTCTCCTGACGAAATCAGTTTCCTTCAAATGCTGTACCCTATTGAATTTATATCTGTGCATTTTATGTTTTTTTAATATTCTCCAAACACTCGATTGAGATAATCCCAGATCAATCTCGGCATCTTTGAGAGAATTTTGAGGATTCACACGAAAATATGCAAGAACTGTAATTTCGTTGTTCTCATCTTCTACTACACTTTTTTCTCTGTGTATAGTTTTCTTAACGAAAGATCCGACATTTCTCAAGTTTGTCATGGTTCTGTTAATGGTATCTCTCGTTGGTCTGGGTCGGTCAGGAAACCTCTCAATGAACAGTCGAATCGTTCTATCTACAACTTTATTACATTCTCCATGAAGTAGAATGAGATTTAAATAATCTTCATTGGTAAAATTAGGCATAGTGATCGATTTTATAACTTAATACGAATTATCACCAAATTAATAGTAAACACAAAATGCTACTGAAAAAAGAGGAATTTGGCAGATGTAATTAATGATATCTATCATTAAAAAAAAAATGTTAACATGGTAAGTTTTTGCATATGGTTCATAAGGAATTATTTAATTATCACTGGAGAGAAAACCGATGGCCGATTAGTTGAAATAAAGAGGTTTCCGATACAAATTCGAATCAAAATTCGCCATCTATTTAGGAACAACCTGTAACTTTTTTCTCTTGCATATTAGGGTAGTAAAATCTAAAACATGGTTTAAGTAACAGTTCCTAAACATTTCATCTTTTTGGCGTGAAGGGAAAAGAAATAGCTGAAAATTCAAGACGAAAAACAGTTTTTTGTGAATAACTCAGAAAATATCCACTTTAGGGCAAGGGTGTGATGCATACACTAACATTATTTTTTAACGTAGATTCAATATCTGCCATAAAAAAATGGGGTTCTGATTTGAAAAAATTGATTTTTCACGATTTTGTCATCCCTAAATTTGAAAGCGATTTTTCCACCCCCTGTACCATGAATCGCGATTTCGATTTTTAAAGTGGATACATCAATCTTACATCTTGAAAAATCCCAAAAATGAAAATTTTCCATCCAAAAACCTCGAAGTTATTCTTGTTTCAGCGGAGCTCTATTTTCGATTTTTTTTTCGAATTTTCCCGCTCAGAGAGAATTTTCCAACCAAAACTGAAAAATGTTACATCAAAATAACTTGAAATTTTCCAAGGAATCTATTTCTGCAATGAAAAAATGGTGTTCTAATTTGAAAAACGGAAGTTGACGTCATTTCCGGAAAAACCGGAGGTGCTCATGCCTTGAAAATATTTTAGATTTCATCAGCATCGTGAAGTACTTATAAGTGCTGAATTTCATGAAAATACGTTCTGTAGTTTCCCGTATAAATATGGGTGAGGTTCCTCGTGAAAGACCCTGTATACGAGTATGAACACAGATCATAAAATAAAGCATAGATAGAATAATTATAGCATTCTGTGATCACATAGAAGTACGATTCATTATTGAAATTTAAAAAATCATATCTCTGAAAGTATTAGCTTGTTGGAGTTGAAAATGATATCAATGGATTTTTATGGCAAAAGTGCATCTTAAATAAAAATAGAATTTGAAATTTGTTGCTTAAAAAAAAATTTTTTTCGTTAATCCGAAACCATCTGGTCTAATTTGCCCAATAACCAACTTAACCGAGATATTCATCTACCGAACCTACTCTGAAAATTTCAACTGCCTAGATTATTCCGTTCGAGAGTTATCGTAGAAAATGTTTTTTAGAATTTTCAAAAATTTTTTTTTATACTTTGCGGTAACCTGATCAATACAAAACTTCACATGCGTATAAAGGTCATGATTTTACAATTTGGTGTTGAGTTTCAGATAGATCGATTGATCGGTTTCAGAAATATTCATAAAAAATGTTTTTACTTAAAACGGCCATAACTCCGAAACCGCTCGATGGATTCCGCCCATTAACGAACTCGTCCGAGATATTTATGCTACAAATCCACCTTGCAAATTTCAATCCTCTAAATTTTTTCGTTCGAGAGTTATCGTGCCTACGGCCGGCCGGACAAAATCGATTTCGACCTCGGATTCTTGATCAGTGAGTCGAACAAAATCGTTTGAGACCATTTTCAGCCAAAATTCGAAAATTACAGACATTTGGGCAAATTGATAAGCACTCTGATCCCAGGAACTAGAGCGCCAAAAACCAAAAATCTAAAGAGAACTATTGAAAAAAAAAAGGTTGAGCTCAGAAATATTTGGAAAAGATAATAGAGTAATGACCTATTAATGATCTTAATTTTTGGTTTATAAAAAAATATTATGTTTCAAGCAGAGCCCTATTTATAAGAGCCTTGAACGTGATTAAATGGCAACATGGACATACGCTTGCTATTGTACGATTGTTACGTGGGTTAGGTTTACAAGTTTCGTGAAATTATGTTCTTGCTTTAGTAATTGAAGTGAATTATTACAATACAGTTAAATCTACTCTGTGATTAAATAGTGAATTTTCTTCAAGGAGGCTACGTTTTCGCACCTGCAGATTTCTTGCTCAAAGTATTCCTTGCGTTGGTTTGAGAGGGCGAGGCATTCCGAATAACATGTATATCATATAACATGATAATATCTTTCTGAAATTAGAAATTTGTAAACAAAGTATCAAAGGTCATTACTAACATAAGTTCAAGCTACGGAATTCACATACATATTTTAGTGCTTCTGTGATCCAGCTTCACTTCCAGCAGATCAGTATTTTTCGTATTATTCGGAAAACTAAATTTCAGATTACTATAACTCCGAAACCTCTTGACGGATTTTGCCCATTAGCTAACTCAGCCGCATTTGGACTCGAAATCTACCCTGCAAATTTCGACTCCCGAACTCATTTCGTTCTAGAGTAAACTTGCGGACGATCGGCCAGGCTTACTGATAGAATTACGTTTGTCCTCAGATTCTCCATCAGAGAATTGAAACTAAGCCTGTGAGACCATTTACAGCCAAAAATTCGGAAAATGCAGATATTTGAGCAAATTGATGTACTCTGTTCAGGTGATCATGCGCGCCAAAAAGTCGTTTTTGCGCGTATGGGGAACATCACGTTATCAATTTGCCCAAATGTCTGTAACTTTCGAATTTTTCGCCGAAAATGGTCTCAAACGATTGGATTCGACTCCCTGATGAAGAATTCGAGGTCAAATTTGATTCTGTCCGGCCGGCCGTTGCCAAGATAACTTGAGAGCGGAAAGAGCTAGCGACTTGAAATTTTCAGGGTAGGTGGCGCATACAAATACGACGGACATGTTCGTTAATGGGCATAATCGGCCCAATGGTTTCCGAGTAATAGTTTTGTTTTCAACCTATATGAATCCGATCGAATTGAAACTAGGTGAATAGTTGTAGAATATGAAACGTTAGCACGTTTGTGGAATTTTGTGAGAATCGTATTGCTAGAAAATAAAAAAAAAATATTAAAAAATATTTTTCATGTCTCGATAACCTGAGAATATATATATATATATATATGGTTGGAGATTCGAGCAGCCTTGTGTGAGTTCAGTAGATGGCTGGGTGACCGTTGCCTCGATAACTTTCGAACGAAAGGAGCTAGGGACTTGGAATTTTCAGGGTATGTTGCATATCCGAATGGGAGAGTTAAGTTCGTTTACGGGCATAATCGGTCCAACGGATCCAGAGTTATACCCACCTGGAATATTATTTCCTCGATAACTCAAAAAATATAAACTCGAATTGAAGCTAGGTAACTAGTTGTAGAATATCGATATAAAGACGTGTTTAAAATTTTGTGAGAATCGTACCCATAGAAAATTTCAAAAAAATTACGAAAAAAATAAATTTTGTAAGAAACGTACCCCTAGAAAATTTCAATAAAAATACGAAAAAAAATTGGTTCAAGCACTGACGTGAAGTCAGGAGCTTTTGCGCGTATGTTCTATTCTCCATTCTCCTGTATTGGACGCTCGATTGGACACTCTTAATCGAATTTACCATGGTGAATTATATTGTCCGTTCTCCTGTATTGGACACTCTTAATCGAATTTACCATGGTGAATTCTATTGTCCGTTCTCCTGTATTGGACACTCTCCTAATCGAATTTACCATGGTGAATTCGATTAAGAGTGACAAAAGAATTCACCATGGTAATTTCGATTAAGAGTGTTCAATACAGGAGAATGGATAATAGAACATACGCACAAAAGCTCCTGACTTTACATCAGTGCTTGAACCAATTTTATTTATATAGTGCTTCCCAGCAAGTAGGACTCTTTTTTCAATTCATATTTTCGAATTTTATTTCTTACAAATAGTAGGTGCACCAAAAATTATATAAAACTCGGCCAAATGCGACTTCCGGTTGGAGCGGAAATCACCATTTTCGAATAATGATTATAACTAGAAAACTCTGTTTGAATTTGGTTGTTAAACATTGGTTCGAATTTTAATAAATCTGTGATCTGTGAGATCAGAAAATATGGATATTCATGACAAAATTCTATTTCAATCTAAACTTTAGCTATAAATTGACATTTTGCAGCAATATTTGCATTCTTGGGATTCTCAGAGATGAATTCAATGTGAAATTGACGGATTTTAATGGCGAAAATACGAATAGGAGCAACTTTGCACCACAATGAAACGTCTTTTGAAAGAAAATTTGAGTAAATGTCGAAAAACCAAGTTCAAACAAAATTTTCTAGTTACAATCATATTCATGCTGACAATAATATTGTCTAGTCACCAAAAAAAAATCCTTCAGGTAATTATTGAATTTTTATGAATGTTATAAGCAAATCAAGAAGAAATATTTTTCATGGTTTACCAACCTGAATTTTTACACATTGATCTAAATTGTAATTTCAAACAAGTTTACTTACTTAGAACATCTTGGTGAGTTTTATACCATTTTTGAAGCACCAACTCTTTGTAAGAAATAAAATTCGGAAATATAAATAGAAAAGAAAAGTACCTCTTGGTGCGGACTGACTGGGAAGAACTGTATAAATAAACTAGCAATATCTGATTGACTTTTTCTATTCTTTTGGTTACTCATTTTATCCATTTCCTTCATTTAAATGAGAAATTAGAGACCAAGTGAGCGGCTAGTTTCTGAGATACGAAAGGAAGCCTTCGACTTTTTGGCGCTCTTGTTCCTCGGAACAGAGTGCTTATCAATTTGCCCAAATGTCTGTAAATTTCGAATTTTTGGCTAAAAATGATATCAAACGATTAGGTTCGACTCACTGATCAAGAATCCGTGGTCGAAATCGATCCTGTCCGGCTGTCCGGCCGTCCATCCGTTAACACGATAACTCTCGAACAAAAAGAGTTAGAGGATTGAAATTTGCAGGGTAGTTTTGGATCGTAAATATCTTGGACGAGTTCGTTCACGAGCGAAATGGTTTGACTCACTGATCAAGAATCCGTGGTCGGAATCGATTCTGTCCGGCTGTCCATCCGGCCGGCCGTTAACACGATAACTCTCGAACGGAATGAGCTAGACAGTTGAAATTTTCAGAGCTGTTTTGAGGGATACATATCTCAGTCAAGTTAGTTATTGGGAGAAATCGGTCTAATAGTTTCGGAGAAACGAAAAAAAAATTTTTTTTAGATTACAACTTTTGAATTCAATTTTTTTTAAGATGCAGTTTCATCATAAGAATCCATTGTTATCATTTTCAACTCTAACAAGCAAATACTTTTGGAGATATGATGTTTCAAAGTTTCCATGTATTCACAGAATGTGAACACAGAATCTGTCTGTGTTCACTGTTTATAAATGTCATCTTTTCTAGCTATTAGAGATTGTCAATTCATAGTAGTTATTTTCTTTTGGAATGCAAGTATTCGATTCTTGAATTTGTGAATATACAGGGTGAGTCTTTGACCACTGCATTAATTTTAACCAAAGATTCCTCTCATCAAATGAAACACTTTTTTCATTTAACATTTTTCCAAATTCAGCTCAGGTAAAAAGATACAGGCTGTTGAAATTTTGAAAAAAAATCAGTTTTTATTTTGTAGCTTTGACATCCTTTTTTCGAATAAAATAAATGTTGGCGTAAAGATTCCTATAACTATGATACATATTTTCCAAATATTTGTTATTTTCTACTTCTACTGGTTTTCTAGTTATGGACTCGTGGATTCATAAAACAAAACGAAATTAGCATAAAGAAAGCATATAAAGTTTGTCTTGAGTCATTTCAAGAATATTCCATCGTTTTAGAACATTATATTATTCTTCATCATTTCTCCTTAAACGCACCGTTTTCGAGATATTCTTCATTGAATGTTTTAAAATGGAAAACTCCAGAAATTTCACTACTTTTATAGATCCGTCCCTGAGCGTTGGAATCCCGAATCAAGCTTTAAACCACGTTACCATGCCTTATTTTCGTCCGCCAATAAGGTCATAGATAATTTATATGCGGGAGTGTATTAGCACATTGTGAAATCTTGAAACGCTTGTAACTTTTTACCTGAGCCGAATGTGGAAAAATGGTAAATGAAAAAATTGTTTCATTTGATGAGAGGAACTTTGGTTAAAATTAATGCAGTGGTCAAATACTCACCCTGTATATTTGATGTAGTTTATGGAGGCAATAGGAAAGAAGAACATAATCAAAAGAAATTACTGTTTGTTGACCACTGAGGTTAATATTACCTTTTACTTGCTTAAGTAGTGAGACATGTTCCTATATACAGTAGTTTCATAAAGTTGCTAGCAAAAAAATACTGAAATATGGATCTACATTTGTGTATCAATCATTTTTTCTTGAGTTAAGGATCATAATACAGAAAAGAATGTGTTAGTGGTATGAACTATTAAATTTTAAATTATGAAAAGAGGATAGTATTTTGCTAATATATTCTGAACTATTAAAATAATTTATTCGTAATCCACTACCTACCCAAATATCAGGAATAAATGGACAATCTGCTATGCTTGTCTCCAGCCTTGCTCTAGACATTTCGATCATACTTTCCTTAGGTATTTCGAGTTGTGAAAACTATGCACCCTGTCTAAGTTGCATCAACCCATTCCACTAAGTTGAATCATTGCAGATTGCTCATTTAATCTTGATAAATAAATGTAATGACAATTTTTGAAGCATTAAGGCATTGAAACATTGTTGATTGCCCTTTTTTTAAAAGATAATTTTTGAAGCATTTTTTTTAAACGACACTTTTTTAAAATTGAATTTCTTTCATGATGCATTTCTATCATAGGAATCCATTTATATAATTCCCAACTCTGAGAAACCAATACAATACAAGTTGTCTGTATCTTTTTTGCTTATGTTGAATTTTTTTTTATTTATTTGGATCAAACTATGGAATACTCACAGGCAAAGCCCATATACAGTATCCTCTTAATGATAATACAAATTTATGTAAATATATCCCAGAAATTAAGACTATGTCAAAACTAACTACATTCACATCAAAAATTATTCGACCAATATGCAAAGACCTATATGCAACCTAAAGTACAACAAATTAAAACATGAATAAAGAATAACAAACCAAAAATACAATAGTTATCAACAGAAAGAATTATGCGAAAATGTTCCTGAGACTACGCTTCAGACTAGGCAGAGACACGCGGAAAAGATCCAGTTCCTTACAGTGTACATTATAAGCACACAGCATCCGGAGAATGGGAGAGTTTTGAGCGCTGTTTGTTCTCCTGAACGGGACATAAAATGTATCGTTACTACGGAGCCTCCTATCAGGAACTTTAAAAGGAATAGTCTGTAGAATATTAGGTGTCACGAAAAAACTATTAAGGAGCTTATAGAGTACAACAATATCAGTAATTTGTCGACGATTTTTTAATTGTAATAAGCCAAATTTTTGTCGTATGTGCGAATAATCATGATTGTTGTAAGTTATGTTATTTTTAAAAGCTAGAAATCTAAGAAATTTATTTTGTATCCTTTCAAGTCTGATTATGTAGTAACTATATTGAGGGCTCCAAATTATAGATGCAAAATTTAAACGGCTATAGATAAATGAAAAGTACAGAGTTAGATATGTTCTATTATTTACAAAGTTATTACACTGACGAAGGACCCATCCAAGCATTTTACTGGCACCTCTAATTACATTTTCGATATGCAGATCAAATATAAGTTTTCGGTCGAAGGTAACCCCTAAATCCAAAATACTATCGACCGCAAGAAGTGGACAATCCGCTATTGTATATTGATGTTCGATAAGTTGAAAATTCCTGCTGAATGATATTTTATGGCATTTGTCGTAATTCAAAAAAAGTTTTTTTTCATTGCAGTAAATCTCCAATCTCCTTAAGTCATCCTGAATCAATTCGCAGTCCACCTCACCCTCAACTACTCCAAAAAACTTTAAGTCATCAGCATACAGTAAAAATTCGGTATATCTGAAACATGACCCGATATCGTTTAAGAATATAGTAAACAAAAGCGGCCCCAGGTGTGAACCTTGAGGCACACCAGAAGTATTATATACCATTGATGACTTAGTCCCATTTACGCATACAAACTGTGATCTCCCACTCAAGTAAGAGGAAATCCATCTCAACAAGTCCCCGCATATGCCCACCTCAGCCAGACCCCTAAGCAGTACATCATGGTTTATTTTATCGAATGCCTTTTTGAAGTCCGTACAAACCACATACACTTGAAGTTGTTTGTCCATGGATTGCTGCAGATATTCGGCAAAACACATTAGATTTGTTTCAAGATTTCTACCCTTATAGAAACCATGCTGGTTTTCGATTATAATGTTTTTGACATGGTTGGAAATATAATCATAAATTAAGTGTTCAAATACTTTTGGTATAGCGGATAATATGCTTATAGGCCTATAGTTTTCGATATTATCAACTGACCCCCCTTTATGAATTGGAGTTATTGATGAAATTTTCCATTCTTCAGGAAAAGTGGCTGTACGCAAAGAGTAATTAAAAATGTTCAATAAAGGGGGGGCAAGGGTTTGAGCACATCTTTTTAAAAAAACTGGCGGCAAACCATCAGGTCCAGGACCTTTGGTACTGTTTATGGACTGTAAGGCATTCGTAATTTGTTGTAATCCCAGAGTAATACCGCATAAGTAATCGCTACTATACAAGTTTTCAACGTCATTAAAAACAGAATAATTGTACTGACTCTCTGGTTCATAGACCTCTCGGAAGAACTTAGCAAAAAGTTCTGATATATTTTTAGAGTTATCTCCCATTTCCAAGCCAAGTGTCATTTCTGAAGGAAAACGACTATGTTTTTTCTTTTTTGATAAATACTTAAAAAATAATTTTGAATTATCAGTTAACTCATTCTCGATCTTTTCTAAATATCTGATATGGTCCGAGTATATGAGTCTTTTAGTTAATAATCGTAAATGTCTAAAATACTGAAAGTCACTTAGGTTACGATACTGTTTCCATTTCTTATGAAATTTGTTTTTTGTTTTTATTAATTTAATTGTTTTCATAGAGTAATATGAAGGAAATTTTCTGTTGAACTTAGTCTCAGGAACTTCGTCTTTTATAATATCATGTACAATTTGGTAAAATTTATGAACCTTCATATTTACATCACTTCCTTGTAGGGAAGCTTCCCAATTTATTTCGGAGAATTTCCCATTTAGCACATCATAGTTGGCTTTTTTAAAATTAAAATTACAAGGCATAGTTCCATTTTTTAAGAATCGAGGAGTACTGGTTTGAAACAAAAATTCTAATGAGGGATGATAATCATCCTCCATAACAAACGGTGATTCATTTTTAACAAGATGATTAATATTAGCAGTGGTACACAATATCAGATCAAGTATCCTATTTTTACTGTTCAGTACGTTATTAAATTGCATAAGTTCCATATAACAAAGAGTATCAACAATAATAGAGGAAGCACTATCGATATTAGTAGGTAGCAACTCACTGCGATCAGTTTGACTTATCCAGCCAACAGTGGGACAATTGAAGTCTCCGCACAATAAAATTATATTGTCACCGATGGTAAGTTTATTTGTCTCAAGTTTTGAGACAAATGAACACTTCGCCAGATCATCCGTGGGGGGAAGATAGACACAGCACATGTACACTTTAGTGTCATTAACCTTAGTTACAATCCACAAATCCTCTGCTTCACTGTTAAGTGTCTCGACCAGACTAGGTTGCAACCAATTCCTAACGGCAATGAGCACTCCACCACCCTTATTCTTCAAGGAAGAACTCGAGTTACGATCCCTTCGAAAAACCGTGTAGTAGTCTTGATCCACCAGCTCACCATCATCCACCTCTTCATCCAACCACGACTCTGTTACGAATATTACATCATAAAAATCAGATATTACATTTTGTTTAAATTCACATAACTTCGTGCGCAAACCGCGTACGTTCTGGTAAGCAACGTGCAGAGCCATAACTCCAGAAATAGCCATCTATAAGATGTTACCATAAAAGTAAGATTATTTCCTCATCCCCTCCACATCAGACTCGCCAAGTATATGTAAAATTTTAGAGTTGTCATCTTTTCGGGCAAGAATGCTTCCACCTTGCACCCATACATACTTGAAATCATTTTCTCGGGCTGCTACTCTAGCCGCCTTATAAATAATTTTATTCTTAGTAGTGAGATGTTCGTTAATGTAACACCTCTTGGCAAGGTTTGGAATCTCGAAGCCCGGCCTGCCCTCCTGTTCAGTTTTCCTCATCTTAACGGCAGAGAGGAAATTCTGCTTTTCAATTTTTGTTCTAAATTTCACCACAATGTTTTTAGCTTTATTTGGCGTTCTAGTTGGTACACGTGTAACAGAATCCAACAGCTCAGGTTTAATTTCATGTTTCATGAAAGATCCGATTTTAGCCATTATATCTATCAGATTTTCACCTTTCTTCTCGGGCACATCCATTATTTCAACATTTTTGTTTCTTGAGTGTTGTTCCAGGATGTCCAATCTCTGGTTTAAACTAAAAACTTCTTTCTTCAGGGATACATTCTCTGACCTCAAGTCGTTAGTAAGCTTGATAAGCTCATCCACTTTCGATAATTTCCGCTCGAAGTCAGTTATTTTATCCGAGCAGAACTCAACTGAGACACGGAGTTCACCTACGTTTTTATTGAGGGCCTTAATAATTTCTGTTAGGTTTTTGATACCTCCAGACTCATTGCTGTCGGCGCCAATGTCCTCATCCTCTGAGTCATCAAATGACACAGATGCTGATTCACCATTTCTCTTCGGCGATCGGCAACCAGTGCACAACCACATGCCACCGGGAAGTCCAGCAATAATATTCAGCTGATTTTTTGCCACATCTGAGCACCGGCCGTTGGCATGGAAAAAATTTTTACAAGTACCTCCGCACTGAACGCCTGGCGATTTCTTTGTAAGAGAGTTTGTACACCTTCCACAAGTCTTCATCTTCACAATAAAAATTTCCGGATTCAAGAAGACGATCACCCAGATTGCGGAAAATCACATCGATCGATACAAAAATCAATATTAACCCCGTCTTATTCCGCGATATATTCACTTCGAATTTAGAGCGCCACAACAACTCGACCGTCATGTGTAGCGTCTAATATATTACTGCTATTATTGAATATTGTTAAGAAAAGATGTCTTCATTCTTCACTCATATTTCTCTATCCTTGAAGAAGCTATATGATTTCAAGTTTGACTTATCACGGTTTCCAATATCATTCACGATATTATATCGAATTCCTCGAATTTAAATAAATTCGACCCGAAATCAGGATGGATCCGGAAACGAGGAAAAATATACGAGCAACATATTGAAAATTCTCCGCGATGCCGAATATTTTGCACGATCCGGTTACGGAGGACGAGAAAAAGGGAAAAAAGAACCCGGAAAAAATATGGCACTGTCTGAAAATATTTTCTTCCCCAAATTGATTGTTTCAGCCAGGTCCGTGAAAATACTACTGCCATGCATCAACAAAAATATTCCTATTCGCGTTTGTCTTCCGGAATGCAATCATTCAATATCGAGGGGTTGCTCTCAGTTTACAGAGGGGAGTGAAAAAGGTACAAAAGTGATAGTCAGCCATTATCGTATTACCAGCATACCAAACTTCTCGAACATTCTCCATGGAGACTTGTTAGGGGAAGGTGAACTCGATTCTTCGTTGCCGGGGTATACAACAACTCTTTCAAGAGGGCAATTAATTATTTTATATCATACTAGCAGTGGCGGATTTACATATTTCAACAAGAGTAAATCAGGTACACAATACAAAAACTTTCTAAAAAAAAATTGGTTCAAGCACTGACGTGAAGTCAGGAGCTTTCGCGCATATGTTCTATTGTCCATTCTCCTGTATTGGACACTCTCAATCGAATTTACCATGGTGAATTCTATTGTCCGTTCTCCTGTATTGGACACTCTTCATCGAATTAGAACGGACAATAGAATTCACCATGGTAAATTCGATTGAGAGTGTCCAGTACAGGAGAATGGACAATAAAACATACGCGCAAAAGCTCCTGACTTGTGCTCCAGTGTCGATCGAGTCTATATGTTTTGAGTAATCGAGGAAATAATATTCCATATGGGTATAACTCCGAAACTAGGGAATCCAATCCCGCAAATGCTGGATCCAGCAAATGCGGGATCCCGCGGAAATTCTGCGGGATCAAAATTGCGGGATTTTCCGTGCGGGATTTGCGGGACTCAATATTCAAATTCCGTATTCGACAATGAAAGCGCAAACGTCCCAGAAAAAGGAAAAGTACTTTTTCGTCCGCTGTGGTCACTATGAATACGGCATGATGCCATCCAATACAAACATAAATGTATATGAGAATAACTGTCATCTGCTATTGTGAAATTATTTAAGAGGTCCGAAATTCATAAAAGTATGTAGAGGTTGGCAAAAAAATTGAAATATGCACCTTGGCGAAAAACTGTCTATTGCCTCGCCTGCTTGCTATCGTCGTTTCCTCCTCGGATAGCAATTTGCAGGGCCGACAATAATAGACAGTGTTTGGTCATTGGTACATAAAAAGCCTCATATGCTACTTCTAAAGTATGTTTTTAATTGGAATAGACCATTTTGCGCGTACGTTCTGGGGAAAATCGCGTTTTCATTTTGCTCAAATGTCTTTAATTTTCGATTTTTTGCCGAAAATGATCTCAAACGATTGGGTTCGACTCCCCGATGAAGAATTCGAGGTCAAATTTGATTCTGTCCGGCCGGCCTTTGCAACGATAACTTGAGAACGGAAGGAGCTACCGCATTGTAATTTTCAGGGTAGGTGGCGCATCCCAATGAGACGGACAAGTTCGTTAGTGGGTATAATCGGCCCAATGGATTCCGAGTAATAATTTTGTTTTCAACCAATACAAATCCGATCGAATTGAAACTTGGTGAATAGTTGTAGAATATAAACCTAAGCAGGTTTGTGAAATCTTGTGAGAATCGTATTACTAGAAAATTTAAAACAAATTATTATGGAGTATTTTTTATGTCACGATAAACTGAGAATTGAAACAGATCGGCCAAACGGTTTTGGAGTTATACCCACCTGAAATTGGGTTGTTATTTCCTCAATAACTCGAAAAATACAAAACCGATTAAATTCAAACATGGTTATTTGTTGTACAATGCCAACGGAAAATTCTTGCAAAATTTTGTGAGGATTGTATCACTAGAAAATTCTTAAGAAACCATTGAAAATTATGGAAAACATTTCTATATATCAGTAACTATTCGCCCGACATCGCTGGAATTTTGCGAGAACCTTCAGAACCTAACTCTACTGCCAAGTTCCAAGCTTGAACACGATCGGATAAATATTGTTGGAGATTCGAGCAGCCTTGTGTGAGTTCAGTAGATGGATGGATGTCTGTTGCCTCGATAACTTTCGCACGAAAGATCATAGGGACTTGCAATTTTCAGGGTATGTTCGTTCACGGGCATAATCGGTCCAACTGTTTCGGAGTTATATCCACTTGGAATATTATTTCCTCAATAAATCAAAAAGAAAATAGACTCGATGAAATTGAAGCTTGGTAACTAGTTGTAGAATACTGTATTATACAGTTATTATATAATACAGGAGAATTGACAATTGACAAAAGCTCCTGACTTCACGTCAGTGCTTGAACCAATTTTCATTAGCATGTTTAATAGTTTGAGTACAAAGAGTATATATGTATATTGTAACAATTCCCGAGACAATACCGCATTTTTGCGGATCCGCGGGATCGATAACTTTAATCCCGCGCGTTTGCGGGATTGAGATTTTGGTGCGGGATTGGATTCCCTATCCGAAACCGATGGGCCGATTATGGCCAACAGCGAAGTTACTTCTCACATTCAGATGCGCAACTTACCCTGAAAATTGAAATTCCCTATCTCCTTTCGTTCGAGAGTTATCGAGACAACGGTCACCCATCCAACTTCTGAACTCACACAAGGCTGCTCGGATCTCCAACAATATAATTCCGATTGCGTTCAAAATAGGAACTTGGTAGTAGAGCTAGGTTTTGAAGGCTCTCGCAAAATTTCAGCCACGTCGGATGAACAGTTTCTGATATATAGAAATTTTTTCAATGATTTTTTAAAAATTGATACGTTTCTCACGAAATTTTGCGAGGATTTTCGTGTTGGTATTCTACAACTAATAACTATGTTTGATTTGGATCGGTTCAGTATTTTATTTATATTATTATTGTTGCTGTTATTGTTATTGAGGAAATAACAACCAAATTTAAGATGGGTGTAACTCCAAAATCGTTTGGCTGATCTTGCTTATAAACAAACTCAAATGTCACATTAAGATGCAAAACCTAACCTAAAAATTTCAAATTGCTATCTCTTTATGTTTTCAGGTTATCGAGACATACAAAATATTTTTTAATAATTTTTTTTTAATTTTTTAGTGATACGATTCTCACAAAATATCACAAACGTGCTTATTCATTATTGAAATTTCGAAAAATCATATCTCCGAAAGTATTAGCTTGTTGGAGTTGAAAATGATATCAATGGATTTTCATGGTGAAACTGCATCTTAAACAAAAATTTATTTTGAAATTTGTAAGTTAAAAACATTTTGGTTTTTTCGTAACTCCGAAACCATCAGGCCCATTTTGTCTAATAGCGAATTTAACCGATATATTTATCTACCTAACCTACTCTGAAAATTTCAACTGCCTAGCTCATTCCGTTCGAGAGTTATTGTGGAAACAAAATTTTAAAATTTTCAAATTTTTTTTTGACACTTTACGGTAACCCGATCAATACAAAACTTCACATGCGTCTAAACGTCATGATTCTGCAATTTGATGCTAAATTTCAGATACATCGAGTGACCGGTTTCGGAAATATTCATGAAAAATGTTTTTAATAAAAACGGCCATAACTCCGAAACCGCTTGATTTGTTTTTTTGTTTGAGAGTTATCGTGTTAACGGACGGACGGCCGGTCGGCTGCACAGTATTGATTTCGACCACGGATTCTTGATCAGTGAGTCGAACCAAATCATTTGATACCATTTTCAGCCAAAAATTCGAAAATTACAGACATTTGTGCAAATTGATAAGCACCCTGTTCCCAGGAACAAGAGCGCCAAAAATAAAAAAGCACCTGATTACACCTGCAATTTTGAAACAGCTAAAAGAAAGCTATCATATTCACCAATACCCTATTCCCGCAATCTGGAAATATGCTGAGATGATAATGACATATAAACCGAACAACCCTGAACATGACGCAAAATCCTATAGACCCATAAGTGTCTTACCAATCCAGGAAAACTGTTCCAGAAACTCCTATTCAATAGATTGAAGAAGGACATGGACATGAACAGACTTAAACTCAATCAGCAACTAGGTTTTAGGGAAAATCAACATGCTATTCATTAAATACACAGTGTTGTGAACACTATTTCAACAAGCGTAGAACAGAACAAATATTGCACTGCTTTATTCCTGGATTCATCTCAAGCTTCAAGTATGCCACAACGGACTTCTATGCAAATTGAAGAAACTTCTCTCCCAATCGTATTATCTAATCCTGAAATCCTATCTTACGGATTGACCCTTAGCCGTGAAATATGGTGATGCTATAACAAGCCCAATTAAATTGAAAGCAGGAGTTCCACAAGGAAGTATATTGGGTCCATTGTTCTACCTAATCTATATATCTGACATTCCAGAAAATCCGAATACCACATTAGCCTCATTTGCAGATGATATATCGACAATTACATCTCACGAAACATGATGATACAGCCTCCATGAATCTCTAGGAACATCTGATTGAGTTGGGACAATGGTATCAAAAATGGCCTCTCACTATCAACGAAACGAAGTACAAGATACATTAAAAGAAAAATCTGCCTCCATATCCAAATACATCATATCTTAGCCAGAAAAACACGAATAAACATGAAGATATGACAAATGTATTGGCTCATAGGAAAAAATTCCTTAAGAATAAGATACTGATCTACAAGGCAATAATGAAACCAATATGGACATACGGCATAGTATTCTGGAGATGATTCTGATAACTCCGCTTGGTGGATTTCGTCCGTTACCGAACTTGTCCGATTGACTATAATTAAAGTATTGTACAGAAATATCAATATTATTTGATAACTTCTGATATTTGCTCGAAAAAGCGGAGCGAAACTTCAAAAGTATGGTATAGATCAGTGTTTCGCTAATGAGGGTCGCCATTTATCCGTGTTATCTTTAAAACCTCTTAGAACGAAAACTCAGAATGTCTGCAATACGAAATTTTTTTCGTAATTATTTTAAAATTTTCAAGCCAAAATCAGATGGGTATAACTACAAAGCCGTTTGGCCGATTATTCTTATAAACACAAATTTCGCATTCAGATGCACAAGTTAACCAAAAATTTCAAGTTGCTATCTCCTTTCCGTTCTCAGGTTATCGTGACATAAATAATATTTTTTTAAATTTTCTAGTTATATGATTCTCACAAAAGTTCACAATCGTCCATAGGTTTTTGTATTCTACAACTGCTCATCAAGTTATAATTCGATCAGAATTGTATCTGGGGAGCGTCGGGTTATCATTTTGCCCAAATGTCTGTAATTGTTGAATTTTTGGCCGAAAATGGTCTCAAACGATTGGGTTTGACTCCCTGATGAAGAATTCGGGGACAAATTTGATTCTGTCCGGCTGCTCGATCGTTACCACGATTACTTGAGAACGGAAAAAGATAACGACTTGAAATTTTCAGGGTAGGTGGCGCGTCCCAGTATGACGGACAAGTTCGTTAATGGACATAATTGGCTTAATGGTTTCCGAGTAATAATTTTGTTCAACCAATACAAATCCGATCGAATTGAAACTTTGGGAATAGTTGTAGAATACGAACCTAAAGACGCTTGTGAAATTTTGTGAGAATCGTACCTCTAGAAAATTTAAAAAAAATTGTAAAGTATATTATTTATGTCCCGGAGAACAGAAAGAGATAGCGACTTGCTATTTTTAGGCTGGGCTGTGCATCTGAACGCGACATTTGAGTTTGTTAATAGGCATAATCGGCCAAACGGTTTTGGAGTTATACTAATCTGAAATTTGATTGTTATCTCCCCAATAACTCGAAAAATACGGAACTGAACCAATTCAAACATCGTTATTAGTTGTAAAATAGTGACACAAAGATTCTTGCAAAATTTTGTGAGGATCGTATCACTAGAAAATCAATTAAAAATTGGTTCAAGCACTGACGTGAAGTCAGAAGCTTTTGCGCGTATGTTCTATTGTCCATTCTTCTGTATTGGACACCCTTAATCGAATTTACCATGGTTAATTATGTTGTCCATTCTCCTGTATTGGACACTCTTAATTCGAATTTACCATGGTAAATTCGAATTAAGTGTCCAATACAGGAGAATGGACGACATAATTAACCATGGTAAATTCGATACAGAGAATGGACAATAGAACATACGTGCAAAAGCTTCTGACTTCACTTCAGTGCTTGAACAAATTTTTTTTTCGTAATTTCTTTCAAATTTTCTAGGAGTACAGGTCTTACAGAATTTTAAACACGTCTTTGTGTTGATTTTCTACTACTAGCTACCAAGCTTCAATTCAATCGAATATTTATTTATTGAGTTATCAAGGAAACAATATTCCAGGTGGATATAACTCGGAAACCATTAAACCGATTATGCCCAAAAACGAACTCAACTCTCCCTTTCGGATACGCAACCTACCCTGAAAATTGCAAGTCCCTATCTCCTTTGGTTCGAAACTTATCGAGGCAACGGTCACCCATCTACTGAACTCACACAAGAATGCTCGAATCTCCAACAATATTCAACCGATCGTGTTAAAACTTGAAACTTGGCAGTAGAGTTAGGTAATGAACGCTCTTGCAAAATTCAGCAATTTCAAACGTATAGTTACTGATATATAGAATTTTATTTTTATTTTCAATGATTTATTAAAAATTTTCTACAAATGCTATCCTCACCAAATTTCGCAAACATTTTTGCGTTGGCATTCTACAACTAATAACCATGTTTGAATTCAATCGGTTCAGTATTTTTCGAGTTAATGAGGAACAAATAACCACCAAATTTCAGATGGCTATAACTCTGAAACCGTTTGGTCGATTATGCTCATAAACAAACTCTAATGTGGCATTCATATGCACAACATAACCTGAAATTTTCAAGCCGCTATCTCTTTCCGTTCTCAGGTTATCGTGACAAAAAAAATATTTTTTAATAATTTTTTTAAAATTTTCTAGCCATATGATTCGCCCAAAATTTCACAAACGTGCTTAGGTTCATATTCTACAACTACTCACCAAGTTTCAATTCGATCGGATTTATATTGGTTGAAAAAAAAATTATTACTCGGAAACCACTGGGCCGATTATGCCCATTAACGAACTTGTTCGTCGTATTGCGATGCGCCACCCACCCTGAAAATTTCAGGTCGCTAGCTCTTTTCGTTCTCAAATTATCGTGGCAACGGACGGCCGGACGGACAGAATCAAATTTGACCTCGAATTCTTCATCGGGGAGTCGAACTAAATCGTTTCAGACCAATTTCGTCAAAAAATTCGAAAGTTGCAGACATTTAGCCAAAACTATAACGCGATGTTCCCCAGAACATACGCGCAAAAATCATTGAAAAAAATCATATTTATCAGAAACTATTCGTCCGACATCGCTGAAATTTCGCAAGAGTCTTCAAAACCTAACTCTACTGCCAAGTTTAAAGTTTGAATACAATCGGATATATATTGTTGGAGATCCGAGCAGTCTTGTGTGAGTTCAGTAGCTGGATTGGTGACCGTTGCCTCGATAACTTATGAACGAAAAGGGAATTTTTGGGCATAATTGGCCTAACGGTTTCGGAGTTATACCCATCTGGAAAATGATTTCCTCGATAATAAAAAAAATGCTGTCCCGATCGAATTGAAGCTTGGTTACTAGTTGTAGAATATTGACATAAAAACGTGTGTGAAATTTTGACCGTACCACTAGAAAATTAAAGAAAAAATTGGTAAAAATATTATGTATCAGGGTAGGGTGCGCCTCAGAAAGCGACATTAAGTTCCTTTAGTAGGATAATCGGCCAAACTTTTTTGAAGTTATACTCATCTGAAATGTTGTTGTTTTCCACTATCACTCAAAATATAAGAATCTGATCCAATTAAAACTCGGTGATTACTTATGAATGCCGACCACATAATTTCCGCGATATTTCGTGAATAACTTTTCCCGAAGTTACTTGAGGCGTAAGTTTTTTCGTATTGCAATTCCAATATAATACATATGTGAGATTCAAAAATTTTGTGATCATAGATTCTCTTGTTATGCGCGCAAAAGTTCCTGACTTCACGTCAGTGCTCGAACCAATTTTGTAATTATGTAAAATTTGTCTATTTTGGAAAATGATCATTTTTTCAATCCAGAATTCTTTCAATTCGAAACGAGGTCGACGGAGAATTTTTTAATCAACTCCTTGATTAATTAAGTGATTAAAGATTTAGAACATTAAAAAATATATATTTCTATCGTTATCCGCTGTATAATCAACATGTTGATTACACTATAAATATTTCTCAAATAAATCATACTTATTGAACTCATTTTGCAAGTGATATAATGGCTTATCATAAATAATTTCACATTCCACTAAACCTCTTCCAGGATATTTCTCGCTAGCTGGCTCTGTGAGCGGATGCAAAGAAAACACGACATTAAAGAATGTAACATTATTCTCATGTAATACGAATGAGAATAGTGAATACTGTCGAGTTTCAGCTTTGTACACACAATATATTCAGATTAATTTTTTTTCTGAATATTCATACAATGTAGAATGTAGGCTGAAGTTCATAACAAAGTCAGCATTACGTAAGGGCTGATCTCACTGAAAATCGGGTCCAACGTTTCGCTTAATGGGTTTCCTGATTTGATTATGGTTTTCACGGAATTCTAGTTTAGGCTATATTTGGAAGATAAATATGCTTATCATATAAATGTAAATTATAATAAATTAATGGTCTCGAGTATAAAATCAAAAAAATTTCGCGTTAGACCGCAATGTCAAAATACTTGTAAATATGAGATAACACTTGAGAGTAGGTGAATGAAATTGAATATGTAGCGGATACTGGAGGCACCCCTTTATTATCATCATAAGAAATTATTGGTATCAGTGGAACCCGTTGGAATTTCTTTATACTCACGTCGTATTTATCGTTGTTGATCTCAAACAGTGTTTTGGAACGAAGTTCATTTACGCGGCTTGCACTCTACATAACGAAATCGTCCGGCAAAGTTTGGATATTATCTTTGAGCTTTGATTATGTGACTAGGGTGGCTACACTTGCTACCATATTATTCGGACTATTTGGAATTTGCATATAAACAGGGGTGATCGAAAGAATGTTAGTACGCGAGCGATTTGTTTGAAATATGACTGACTGGGAAAGGTGTGGGAAAATCAGTCAGTGGAAACTAGAAGGCTAGGTTGCCTGCGCGTTTCCTAGAACTCCTTGTGTTGTCGTGCAGTGTTGGCTAAGTCACACTGATGATTCGTAATAACCATGAAACCCGGGTTTGTGCCTGCCCTTGAATGACGCTTTCCTCTTTGGGGAACACTTAGCGATGATTTGATATCACGCGGAATATTTGTCGATGGTTAAAATCACTGAATATTTCACAGTATTTCTTTCTTTAGTTATTAATTATTAGCAATAAGCACAGTTCACCTCATTGAATAGGTAACTATAGACCAATAAGCCTCTTGAGTGCCGTTTCGAAAATCTTTGAGAAGGTTCTTGCAAATTGGTCAATTTCTTCAAAAAGTTTGAGGTAATTTCTCGTCGTCAACGTAGTTTTATAAAAAATAAGAACACCGATACTGCAATTTTTGAACTAACCACAAACATAGTCAGGGCCTTTGCGAGTGGGGATATTGCCTGGTGGTTATTTCTTGATTTCTCTAAGGTTTTTGACTGTGTAGAGCAATAAAAGCTTTTCTCTATTTCAGTATCGTAATGAGCCCATTCTAGTACTAAAAACAGTGCTGGAATGAACTCATTTCCGCATTGTTTCTAGTTATATTTTTCGTTTTGCGGTAGTCAGCACTGACATTCGATCCTATCAAATTTCAACACACGTCAATTGTCAATATAATATAATCTGGATATGGTGAAATAATTTTTTAGGGGAAAAGTTTTATTTTCATTAAAATAATAAGGTAGGTACTAGAGATTTCCTTCTGGCTAATTTTGAATCATTCATGCTATTAGGAAACTGTTTTAAATCTGATCTCCATGCCCTACCTACGATTCAACTTCAAATTCCGTAATCTGTCAACTTTCGTAACAGTTACCCAAACTGCCAAGATACAATACAAAAGTTACTAGGATGTATAATCCCAATTTTTTATTGAATTTCAACAGTATTTCACAAAACTTGTCTGAAATAGAGAAAATTTCGTCTAATACTCGTCGCAGAAGGTAATTCCCACACTCATGCCTTCGAAAACTCGCTCATTCGTCGCTCGTTTTCGAATTTCACATTCGTGTTTGAATAGGAGCCGATTCTGCAACTTTTTTTAGAATATACTATTATATAGACTTGAAAAGTATGGTATTTTAGGGACAAACAGTTGCAGCTTTTGAAAAGTTACATTAGTAATAAGAAACAGAAAGTATTTATAACTGTTGAAGGCTCAATACATTTGGCTAAGGAAGAGGATGTTCTGAAAGGCGTCCCACAAGGTAGTGTTCCGGGACCTCTTCTCTTCATCGATTACATGAATGACCTTGGTTTGGCTTCACGTTGCGACTGCGAACTTGGGATGTTTGTCGATGATATTAATGTTCAAATGAGATGCGATAGCATATCATCTTCGTCAGATCGGGCGGTAGTAGTTTTGAATGATATAGGTAGCTGGTGCACTGAGAACAGCTTGGCCCTGTATATGCAGAAGACCATGATTTCTTTCTATTGTACTATTAGATCAAAGAGCGTGTCTTCTAATAGTTTAATCTGCCAAGAAAATGAAATTAAAGTTAAACACGTTTTGCCATTTTGGGTGATGATAATTTGCAGTGGAATTCCCATATAGAACATCTTAGAAAAAATGGGTTCAAGCCCTGTGGACAGGAGCTTTCTGGCGCTCTAGTTCAAACAGACAAATTATATCTCCGAAAGTATTGGTTTCTCTGAGTTGGGAATTATATCAATGTATTCATATGATAGAACTGCATCATAAAGGAAATTCAATTTAAATAATAGTTTATTTATCAAGATTAAATGAGCAATTGAATACGATAGTACGATTTTTCGTGAAAAGCAGCAAGTTGCGATGGACGTTAAAAGAAGAACACCCTGTATAGAGATTTCTAAAAAATACATTATAAGAATCCATCCAAGATTTCTATTTAGATAACGGTTTGTTTGTGGCAAAAATCAAATCAATCGCGTATTATTGTGCCGATAGGAAAAGAACACCATTTATCGTAATGGTTTGTTTTCAACGATGTAGGTCCCGAAAGTATATCTTTTATCACAATTGAATACAATAGTACGATTTGTCGTGAAAAACAGCTAGTTGCGATTGACGTTAAAACAGAAACACCCTGTATAGAGATTTTTAAAAAATACATTATAAGAATCCATCCAAGATTCCTATTTGGATAACGGTTTGTTTGTGTCAAAAATCAAATCAATCGCGTAATATTGTGCCAATAGAAAAAGAACACCCTGTATAGTAATGGTTTATTTTCAATGATGTATGTCCGAAAGTATATCTTTTATCACAATTGATTACAATAGTACGTTTTTTCGTGAAAAGCAGCAAGTTGCGATGGACGTGAAAAGAAGAACACCCTGTATAGAGATTTCTAAGAAATACATTATACGAATCCATCCAAGATTCCCATTTAGATAACGGTTTGTTTGTGGCAAAAATCAAATCAATCGCGTAATATTGTGCCGAAAGAAAAAGAACATCCTGTATAGTAATGGTTTGTTTTCAACGATGTAGGTCCCGAAACCATATCTTTTAACACAATTGATTACAATCGCACGATTTGTCGTGAAAAGCAGCTAGTTGCGATTGACGTTAAAACAGAAACACCCTGTATAGAGATTTTTTAAAAATACATTTTAAGAATCCATCCAAGATTCCTATTTAGATAACGGTTTGTTTGTGTCAAAAATCAAATCAATCGCGTAATATTGTGCCAATAGAAAAAGAACTCCCTGTATAGTAATGGTTTATTTTCAACGATGTATGTCCGAAAGTATATCTTTTATCACAATTGAATACAATAGTACGATTTTTCGTGAAAAGCAGCAAGTTGCGATTGACGTTAAAAGAAGAACACCCTGTATAGAGATTTCTAAAAAATACATTATAAGAATCCATCCAAGATTCCTATTTAGATAACGGTTTGTTTGTGTCAAAAATCAAATAAATCGCGTAATATTGTGCCGATAGAAAAAGAACACCCTGTATAGTAATGGTTTATTTTCAACGATAAGAGCTTCGGAAAAAAAAGAAAAACACCCTTACTCAAAGTCGACAGATATAGCGTAATTCGAAGTTACGATTCCGATAGAAATTGAAAAAAAAAACACGAAAAAGCGTAATTCCCTTTCCGGGATTCGAGTCCGCCTTTCTCGTGACGAAACCGAGACCCCGACGTTCTAGACCACCTAACTATCGGACTGCTTGTACGATCTTGTCGATCTCCGCTATTAGAATATAACGTCGGTAATTACCAGAGAAATTATATTCTTAATTTTCACTTTTTGGACATAAAATCGCCACATGGGGGTTTATTTGACGGTTCCTTACCATCAACTTCGCTTTTCGCCAACTTTCAGGCCCTAAAAATGCCTAGAACGGCCGTTTTCATATCCCGTCTATCTCAGTCGATTTTGACGTTTCTCGAACCAACTATTATCAAGGAAAATCCCCGGGGTCGAAAAAACCTACAGAACTTGTATCAATTTGATATTAGTCATTTTTCCTCGAACTTAACCACGCAAACCAGGTTAACTTTCCTATGACGTCACGGTATACTTCGGTTTACTTTTGAATGTTGACAGATGTTCGTTAAGGTATTTAAAACATTTGAATATCGCTCTTATTATCTTCTTAACTTTTTCCCAATTTGTTTTCTAGTTCTTGAACATACAGTGAGAATGGATGTGACAAACTTATTGGTTCTAGAATGTATGGAGGATATTCAGATTGTACCACAATCTTCTTTAGCGGCCATCAATTCAAGGCGAATAAATTTTTTCAACATCTCGATTGCAAATTCTGGTAGATGAACATTTCAGAATGCCCATTGTAGATGATGATTGATGTATACTATCAAAAGAGTAGTGGATATTGTACTTGTTTATTGTTCAATTCCACGCACTTTTGATGATTTCCAACATGCGGAATATGTAGATGTTGATGGGGTTACAAAAAGATAAATTATGAATTGAAATAAACTCATTTATGTTTTCAGTGTTTTTCATTGTTACTATAACAAACAACGCAATGTTATATTCTATGAAATGCACAAAAAATTATAAATTTAAATAAACTCCATACAAAAACGATGTGGTATTTAAAATATCTCCGTGATGAGAGGTCAGTCAGATTCTGATGAAATAGGTCTTTTTCGTTTCCTAGATCTAGAAATTTTATTTATTTTATTCTTTCAAGATCTTCAATAGTCTTTTTTCTTGTTCCAGTTGTTTCTCCATAAAATAAGTTTACTCATGAATAGCTGCACAAATGTTATTAGTAGACCAGATGAATTTGGTATACATGTTGTTGGTGTCTCATATATGGGAGTATCAATCTCACCTGCATCAACCATTACTGTTGGTTTTGGGGTTCTAGATATGGTATCTGAAATGTCTCTCAACTTTACTTTACTATCTATTTCTGGTGGTCTCCTAATGCGAATACGGCCCTCTTTATCGGCAGGGTCCACTGTCGGGCCAGTATCCTGTTTCATTTTATGAAAATTATATTCAATTAGGTATTCTTCATCTGTAACAGAAAAGTTCTACTTCAGATACGAGAAAATTAGATGAATTAGCCACTTACCTATTTTCGGCAAGTCGGTTACATCTTTTTCATCAACAATCTGCTATTTTACTTCATTCACGTAAACTTCGTACGAATCCATTGTACCTCTGATTTCTTCATTTTCCTCCCATGATACAAAGAAAACATAACCTCCAAAAAGATAACCCGGTCAAACTACCTCCGTGAGTTGGTTTATGTGGTTGGTTAACTCTTACGTCATAGTTTGGAATACACTTCGAGGAATATTGGGTGGTTATCATATTTCTAACCTGGTTTGTATGGTTAAGTTCGAGGAAAAATGGCTATAGTTAGACTTATTGTACGTGAATGAAAATGTAGAAAAGCAAAAATGGATACTTCTCCATCATCTCGATAATAATTTTAAGGGACAAAAAGTACTTCGATTTGATTTTCAGGCAAAATCAAATTGGAACCTCGTTTTTCTAGATTACTTAGGAAAAAATACAAATTTGTTCATAAATCATAAACTATTGAAGATATCGACTCGGGGTTTTCGGTTTTACCTTTTCTCTAAGGCAAATTTTCGTTATCTACCTCTTTCAAACCCCCACATTCACTGTGGATTCTTAAAAAAATTCTCAAAATTCTCGTTTTACTCACCTTGGATTGTTAATCTTATATTTTACTGATTGTGATCGAAAATCGTCAAACGAAGGTTTATCGGACGATTTTTCACAATTATCTTCTATTTTCTTCAAGTTTCAGGTCCCAAAACCACCTAGAACGGCCAAATTAGGCCTAAAAAAATCTCAAACCTCGTCTCTCATTACGTAGAATTTGTGACGTTTCTATGATCGAATTTACAAAGGAAAATTCTCCAGGTCAAAACTTCCAGAACATGTATCGATTTCTTATATTTAGACTTAATGTAGGTACATGAAAAGTTGGAAAATGACGAATTGATACTTCTCGTTCGGCTCGGTAACGATTCCGGGGGCAGAGCAGCGGTTCCTTTTAAGTTTTAGACAAAACCAACTCGGCACCTCGCTCTCTGTACCTACCTCACCTGAATTTGCTCATTTTTCACATTTCTAGATCGAAAATAGCCACATGGCGATTTATGGGTCGGTTTTTCGCCCTTATCTTTAATTTTCTTCAAGTTTCACGCCCCAAAAAGGCCTAAATCGTCAGTTTCGTTTCCGAAAATATGATAGAACTGCATCATAAAGGAAATTCAATTTAAATAATAGTTTAAGATTAAATGAGCAATCATGAGAATGAGAACTGCACCATGGAAGAAATCAAATTAAATCTGGCCAATTTTGCCCAATAACGAACTTAACCGAGATATTCATCTCCCTAAACTACTCTGAAAATTTCAACTACCTACCTTATTCCGTTCGAGAGGTATATCTATGTCTATGGATGAAAAGCAGTCTCACTACTCTCAGATCTCTTACTTCATGTTCCGTTCCGAAATTTAAGAATTTTCTGAGAAAACCTAATTTCGGAGCAAACAACTGAGATTTTTCTCACTTCGCTGACAATTCTTCGATTGATTATATAATGTCATGTCCCAGGAACATCATTTGACATTATGACAATTCATACTTAGACATTCTGTGACAACGCTGAAATACGATTTATTATTGAAATTTTGAAACATCATATCTCCGAAAGTATTAGCTTGTTTGAGTTAAAAATGATATCATTGGATTCTTATGGTGAATTAGCTTATTGAAAAAAAATTAATTTGGAATTTGCCTTGTAAACAAAAATTTTTTTTTTGTTACTCCGAAACCATCTGTCCGATTTTGCCCAATAAAGAACTCAGCCGAGATATTTATCTCCCAAACCTATTCTGAAAATTTCAACTGTCTAGCTCATTCCGTTCGAGAGTAATCGTGCTTACGGCCGGCCGGCCCGACCGGCCGGCCGGACAGAATGAATTTCGACCACGGATTCTTGATCAGTGAGTCGAACCAAATCGTTTAAGACCATTTTCATCGAAAAATTCGAAAACTACAGACATTTGGGCACATTTAGCCACATGGCGATTTATGGGACGGTTTTTCGCCCTTATCTTTAATTTTCTTCAAGTTTCACGCCCCAAAAAGGCCTAAATCGTCAGTTTCGCTTCCGAAAATATGATAGAACTGCATCATAAAGGAAATTCAATTTAAATGATAGTTTAAGATTAAATGAGCAATCATGAGAATGAGAACTGCACCATGGAAGAAATCAAATTAAATCTGGCCAATTTTGCCCAATAACGAACTTAACCGAGATATTCATCTCCCTAAACTACTCTGAAAATTTCAACTACCTACCTCATTCCGTTCGAGAGTTATATCTATGTCTATGGATGAAAAGCAGTCTCACTACTCTCAGATCTCTTAATTCATGTTCCGTTCCGAAATTTAAGAATTTTCTGAGAAAACCTAATTTCGGAGCAAACAACTGAGATTTTTCTCACTTCGCTGATAATTCTTCGATTGATTATATAATGTCATATCCCAGGAACATCATTTGACATTATGACAATTCATACTTAGAGATTCTGTGACAACGTTGAAATACGATTTATTATTGAAATTTTGAAACATCATATCTCCGAAAGTATTAGCTTGTTAAAAATGATATCATTGGATTCTTATGGTAAAACTTGAAAAAAAATTAATTTGGAATTTGCCTTGTAAACAAAATTTTTTTTTTTTGTTACTCCGAAACCATCTGTCCGATTTTGCCCAATAACGAACTTAGCCGAGATATTTATCTCCCAAACCTATTCTGAAAATTTCAACTGTCTAGCTCATTCCGTTCGAGAGTAATCGTGCTTACGGCCGGCCGGACAGAATGAATTTCGACCACGGATTCTTGATCAGTGAGTCGAACCAAATCGTTTAAGACCATTTTCATCGAAAAATTCGAAAACTACAGACATTTGGGCAAATTGATAAGCACTCAGTTCCGAGGAACTAGAGCGCCAAAAAGATTGAATTCTGTAGTTTATACACTTGTTGTGCCAAGGACTCACGTTGATATGCAGGTCTTGAAGGTGATCTATTTTGCTAATTTTCAATCTTTGGCTTCTTATGGCATAATTTTCTGGGGAGGCTCTTTGGAGCTGAGTAGTGTTTTCATTACTCAGAAATGGACAATGGTAGTGATGTTTGGATAGAAATAGCGGGAAACCTGTCGCTATCACTTCAAGAAAAATAGAATTCTCACCATTGTTGGCCTATATATAGATCGCCTTTTACATTCTACCACAAGCACCATTCTACCACAAGCAACAACATTATTTTGAAGAGTAGAGAAATCTTAAAAATACTAGGTGATTTTTCCGTATTTTTTCCACCTCACCCCCTTTCTAGTACTGAATGAAATTACCTCTATATGTCTGTGAGAATATACAGGGTGACTGGTGACGTAAGGGACAACGGCTAGGTGGAGATAGAGGACCTCAAACTGAATGAGAATTTGGGTTTCGAATGACCCATAAGGGTATTCGTTTCGGAGATATAGGGTGATTTATGAAAAAATGCTAAATCTATGAACTCCCATATCTTCGTTAATAATATATGTTTTTCGCTGATATTTTACATGTTTGTTCATACAGGCATTCTCTGTCAACATAAGAAAAAAAAAATTGAAAAAATTGCTGGCCCGTACTCAAAAATTTCAATTTACATGTCAAGTGAGAAATATCACACGGTATATGAGATAAAATAAAATCAAATAGAAATTTGGAAAGAGGGAAAAAAACTGATGAAATATCTGTTTTTTGTTTGAATGGCATAAATTTTTTTTCGTTTTTATGATATGTTGAAGTAAGAATATTACAATATTTTTATATTCAAATCATGAAAATTAGTACTACTGATAGAAAAAACCTTGAATTCGAGGCGCTAGAATGAGCCTGGCTTCAAAATATTCCTTCAAATCTTGAAATCTATTTTTATCAATTAATATTTCGATGCCATATAAAATTTCAAAATAAAATTTGTTGTAGATGGGGTGATGAAAGAGTTGGATACTCAAACACAAAAATAGAAAAAGTCGCAAATATAATTCATAAAAAAATCAAGTAAGCAAATGTTCGAAATGAGAGCCGTTCACCTCCATACATTTATTGGCTCTCTTGAACAAATGAAGCACAGCTTTTTTAATCAGAGTAATATTTGTTTTAATTTCTTCGCATGCTTCAGTTATTCTGCTGTTCAAATGTTCACGGCTTGTTATTGTTTCTTTATACACCGTATCCTTAAGATGACACCATAGGCAATAATCCAGAGGAGTTAGATCGGGTGATCTAGCAGGCCAATTCCTAGAACCTCCCCGAACAATCCACCTGTCAGGAAACTCCCTATTCAGAAAATTCTTTACTTCATTTGCGAAATGAGGAGGTGCACTGAAATCAAACTTACTAGCTTGCCCGTTACTAGCTCAGTGACTTATGCTAGCAAGTTTGTTCGTCCGCCTAGGAAACACCTTACCTAAGTAAAATGCCTCATAGAGCGCCTAAGTAAAAAGTATACTACTCCTGAATGTATCCCAAATCGTTGATCTGATGGCAAAGATAAAACCTCTTATTCCCTATCTATATATTCCAACTATACAAATAAATATTTCAGTAATATATACAGGGATCAATGGTAAGTCTGAGATCGATGAGGCACTTATCTTTGCAGTCTGGGTTCGATAGATGAGGTAGGGCCGTCCAAAATGTCACATGTAGATGTACGTTTTCTCCGGAACAAAGGTACTTCGGTAGTAAGGGAGTTGTCTTCAACTGTTATTCCAGGACTAGGTTGTTCCTATTAGATATTCCACCAGATTTATGTTGAGGTATTAAGATATTCCACCAGTTTATGCTCCGGTACCAAGAAAGTTCTCCAGGTTTTAACGTCGTCTCCGAATGTTCAATCCGGAACTAAGAAAGTCGCAATCCAAACGTTCACTCCGGAACCAAGAAAGTTATCTCCAAATGTTCACTCCGGAACTAAGAAAGTTGTAATCCAAATGTTCACTCCGGAACTAAGACTGCAAAAATTCAGACCCATAAGATAGTGCATGTAACACGTGATCTCATTCCCAGTAACTCTAGACGAACTTGAAATTATTTACAGAGCAATAAATATGAGATAAAATATCTAGAATCCAGGAATAAGAGCACGTTATTCGATCGCAAGAATGAGACTAGAAATCAAGCATTATACAAAGAAACGTGTTAACCTGTGTAACCTGCAGAAAATGAAATAAAACGGAAATAACAACTTGGCATTCACAAAAGCAGAAAATATCAGTTCGAATCTACGCAGTACTTACCGCCTTTTAAATAGACGTCTTGTAAGAAACAAATAAATTTCCGATTCACACGATTATAATGGATTACGGTAGTACTTTAATTTGCTAAACTCTCTGGCGAGATGTTAACGCTTTCATTTTCATTACTCGAAAGAAGGACAAAGATGTCCGCTTGAGATTGCAGCGTATCGTGCGCATGCGAAACATAAACTCTATCAACGCGCTGGGCGATACATAGAATCTAGGCAAGGCGTTTTTGAGTGTGAATCGAAGCTACCCGTAGACAGTTTTTTGCGATTGAAACGGTAATCAATGGTGGAGCGTTTTGTAACGTTACAGCACCATCATGTTGAAAAATCATACCTCTCTGATTAATATTTTCTAAAAGACGAGGCAAAACATTCTGCAAGAAATCCAAATAAACAACCCCAGTTATTCTTGATTCAAAGAAATGTGGACCGATCAAATGTCCATTATAAATGCCACACCAAACGTGGACAATAAAACGTCTTTGATTGTTTCTTTCTCTTTTGAGATGAGGATTATTTCGGGGCCAAATGTGGTTGTTTATCAAATTATTTATTCCATCTCGGGTGAACTGAGATTCATCTGTGAAGAGGATACGCTGAAGATCTCTTCTATGGCTCACTACCCATCTACAAAAAACAAGTCGATGTTCTTCATCTCCCGGTTCTAAGTGCTGTACTAATTGCGAATGGAAAGGATGGTATTTTTCTTTCTTCAACGTATTCCACACAGACCATTGAGATAAGCCTAATCCATCTGCCATCTTGGAAATCAATATACTTACTTACTTAAGATTATTAAGAACACTTGAGTAAGTAAATAAGTTTGCTTAAACAATTTCGACGATAAAGCTTCTAGATTATTATAAAATAATGAACCTCCGAAAGTATTGGTTTCTCAGAGTTCGGAATTATATCAATGGAATCTTATGATAGAACTGCATCCTAAAATAAAATAAATTAAATACGAATCCATTGATATCATTCCCAACTCGAAGAAAACAAAACTTACGGAGTTATGTTTTGTCAAAGTTTGAACAAGAGCGCCAAAGCTCCTATCCACAGGGCTTTCCCACTTTTCAATTTGGCTTCTGTGCGTAAATTCTCAAGAAATTTCGTAATTAAATTCAAAACGTAGGTCTATGATTCATCTCATGTTGTATTTATATACATCAGGGTTGCGTTCGAATATTGACTCCACGGAGTAGAGTACCTAGAGTTTGTGAAGTTTTGACAAGATTTACTCTGCAGTTTAGTGACAGAAGGTGCCAATATCGGAATAAAGGTTATGTTGGTTTGAGAAAGAACCTATTATTATTGTTTTCTTCACATAAATGTAACTCTTATTATAAATATACAGGGTGTCCGGGAAAATGTGGGAGATCTTTCAGATTCAGATAAAACAAACGAAAATAATATGACAAGTTCCATAATTTTTTTCCTAGCTGCTCTCCCTACGAAGATACGGCCTCCTTAATGACGCCACTAGAAATCCATTTTACTGCAATAAGTTTTAAACTACTAAATATAATTCAATGAAAATTTGATATGATAAACAGTAGTAAGGACCTCTTAGAATACTGCCCTTCAATTTAAATTAGCTTATTTTGTTTACCAGGGGCGGACTAGGTTGCACATTTTAATGCTTGCATTTTCAACACCCTGTATGATAAGAAGTTGAAGAAAACAAATCTGGATACCTTGAACATTAAGCTAAACGAAAGGTACTCCTGTTCATTGTCGAAAAAATGAACCGTTTTCAAGGTATCCAAATTTGTTTTTCCAGGAAATGAAAAAGAATCGAAATCATTCGGGAGATAGAAGAAACGAAATATGATTTTGTCGCAATTTTCATTAGCCTAGTTGTGCAAACATGACATTTATAAAACTGGGGTAGGCTAATGAAAATTGCGATAAAATATATTTCGTTTCTTCTATCTCCCGAATGATTTCGATTCTTTTCCATTTCTTGGAAAAACAAATTTGGATACCTTGAAAACGGTTCATGTTTTCGACAATAAACAAGAGTACCTTTCCTTTAGCTTAATGCTCAAGGTATCCAAATTTGTTTTTTTTAACTCCTTATCATACAGGGTGTTAATAATGCAAGCATTAAAATGTGCAATCTAGTCCGCCCCTGGTAAACTGAACAAACTAATTTAAATTTAAGGGCAGTATTTTAGGAGGTACTCACTACTGTTTATCATATCGAATTTCATTAAATTATATTAAGTAGTTTAAAATTTATTCCAGTAAAATGGATTTCCAGTGGCGTCATTTAGGAGGCCGTATCTCCGTAGGGAGGGCCGCTAGGAAAAAAATGGATGGGAACTTGTCATCTTATTTTTTTATGTTTTATCTGAATCCGAGAGATTTCCCACATTTTCCCGGACACCCTGTATATTGTGAGCAGTATTAAAGCTATTAAATTATCTCACAGAACATTCATAAGACAGTGAGACAAAGATACGAGATTTTCCGTTCCATGAGTTAAGTCAATTTCGACAAGGGTAAAATGAACTCGGAGTCAAATACTCTGACACTTCGAACGACAGTCATGGAGTAAAATTTAAGCAACCTTTCAGTTTTCGAACGCAATTTACTCTATACGGAGTTAATATTCGAACTCAACCCAGGAAATTATAATTATAGTATTCTATGAAATCATATAGAATTGAGAATAATTATTGAAATTTTGAAAAATCATATCTCCGAAAGTATCGGTTTGTTAGAGTTGAGAATGACCTCAATGGATTCTTATGGTGAAACTGCATCTTGAAAAAAATTAATTCAGAATTTGTCATGTAAAAAAAAATTTTTTTTTGGTACTCTGCAACCACCTGGATTTTACCCAATAACTAACTTAACCGAGATATTTATCTCTTAAACATACTCTGAAAATTTCAATTGTCCAACTCATTCCGTTCGAGAATTATCGTGTTAACGGACGGCCGGACACACGGCTGACCGGACAGAATCGATTTTGACCATGGATTCTTGATCAGCAAGTCGAACCAAATAGTTTAAGACCATTTTCAGCCAAAAATTCGAAAGTTACAGACATTTGGGTTAAATGATAAGCACTCTGTTCCGAGAAACAAGAGCACCAAAAATCGTAAATGAAAAAAAAAAGCACTGACGTGTAGTCAGTACTCTTTGGCGCGCGTGTTCACGGTGGCTAATTTGAATTGAATGATGAGTACTTCAAGCTCAGTAGATAGAGCGAGCCGAAGATCTACCCAAAGGATAGTGGACACCATTCACTGTCGGTTCAAAAATTAACAGTGCTGTATCTAAGCTGCCATCAGGATAGATTAACAAAGTTGGAAAAGAACACAAGTGACTCTCCTTAGTCGCACAAGCTCCTAGAAGATTTGGGAGGGTCAGTATAATCCTAATCATGTTAATCGCACGCGCGCCAAAGCAGATTGACTTTTTACACTTTTTCTTTCATTGTTAAGTCAATCTGCTTTTGCGCGCGTGCGATTAACATGATTAGGATTATATTGACCCTCCCAAATCTTCTAGGAGCTTGTGCGACTAAGGAGAGTCACTTGTGTTCTTTTCCAACTTTGTTAATCTATCCTGATGGCAGCTTAGATACAGCACTGTTAATTTTTGAACCGACAGTGAATGGTGTCCACTATCCTTTGGGTAGATCTTCGGCTCGCTCTATCTACTGAGCTTGAAGTACTCATCATTCAATTCAAATTAGCCACCGTGAACACGCGCGCCAAAGAGTACTGACTACACGTCAGTGCTTTTTTTTTTTTCAAGTTCCTTTAACAAATATAGCTATCAATACAGTTTGGCTGTTAGCTTTACCGTAGATCGAAAAAAAATGCGGTTGTGGGACCTCCGTTTGGAACGCAATTGCCTCTTCTCCAAATCCGAACGTATTTTAATATAGATCTACCGAATATAGTTATTTATAAATTCGCCTCAGGGCCACCATACAGACATTTCAACTCGGAAACAACGCTATTTCCCCCAAACTGACTTGTGTCCGTGCACTGAATTGACATGAATATTCTTTTAAAACCTCACAATATCGGCTCATTGCTTCCAACATAACCCAAACAACCCAAAACCATTCACTTCTCATCTGCGCAAGCGCAATATACTCGTGCCTGCAAGTCCTCCCAAAATTACACACCTCACAAAAAACTCCGATTCTCCAACACTAGTGGTTCAGGAGATATCACTTCTTGAATCCACGCATGCGCAGACCCTCACTAGGGGATTCTATAGAGGAATAGCATCCGCCACCCCAAAATCCCAATCCTCTCTGACGAAAGCACCAGCAGTTAAATCACTGATGGTCTGCTCATGCGCATAACGAAAAATGCCCGTAAGGGGTAACATCAATTTCGAAATTAGCCCCAGGGCCACGATACGGACACTTTTACTCGAAAACAACGCTACATCCCCCAATCTGACTTGTCCTTGCACTGAATTGCCATGAATATTCTTTTAAAACCTCACAATATCGGGTCAGCACTCCCAACATAACCCATACAACCCAAAAACAGTCACTTCTCTTCTGCGCATGCGCAATCTACTTGCGGCTGAAAGTCCTCCCAAAACACACACCATACAGAAAACTCCGATTCTCCAACACTAGTGGTTCAGGAGATATCGCCTCTTGAATCCACTTATGCGCAGACCCTCACCAGGGGATTCTGTAGAGGAATAGCATCCGCCACCCCAAAACCCCAATCCTCTCTGACGAAAACTTCAGCAGTTAAATCACTGATGGTCTGCTCATGCGCATAACGAAAAATGCCCGTAAGGGGTAACATCAATTTCAAAATTGGCCCCAGGGCCACGGTATGCACACTTCAACTCGGAAACAACGGTATTTCCCCCAAACTGACTAGTGTCCGAGCACTGAATTGCTATGAATATTCTTTTAAAACCTCACAATATCGACTCAGCACTCCCAACATAACCCATCCAACCCAAAAACAGTCACTTCTCTTCTGCGCATGCGCAATCTACTCGCGGCTAAAAGTCCTTTCAAAATAACACACCTTACAAAAAACTCCGATTCTCCAACACTAGTGGTTCGGAAGATATCACATCTTTCATCTACGCATGCGCAGACCCTCATCAGGGATCTGGATTCTATGGAGGAATAGCATCCGCCACCCCAAAACCCCAATCCTCTCTGACGAAAACTACAGCAGTTAAATGACTTCTCATCTGCGCATGCGCACAACGAAAAATGTCCGGAAAGGGCAGCATGAACCTCAAAAAAATAGGTTTCGGCATTTTAAGCAAAGTATTTCGCAAAATAGTAGTAATTTTTTTATTTTTTTCATGTCACGTGATCTTCACGAAATTTTGCAAAAGTGTTTGCATTGGTCTTTTGCATCTAACTACTGAAGATGGAATAACCACTGAAATTCTAAGGATAGCAGGAAATGAGCTATGGGAAGCAATAAGAACTCTGCTCAATAAATGCATCGAGGAACAGAGGATACCCGAACACTGGCAAAGAAGCGAGGTAATCCTTCTTTTTAAGAAAGGTGACCAAACAGATCTAGATAACTACAGACCCATCAGCCTGCTCTCGCACCTATATAAGCTCCTTACTAAGATCATAACGAACCGCCTATCCACTAAGTTCGACTCCTATCAGCCAGTAGAGCAGGCCGGCTTCCGCAAAGGCTACAATACGACCGAACATATACAAACTCTTCGTTTGCTGATTGAAAAGGCAAACGAATACAACATTGACATCCACTTAGCCTTTGTGGACTACAAAAAAGCCTTTGACTCAATCGAACATTGGGCAATAATGCAATCCTTAGATAACGCCAGGATAGACTCAAGATATACAGCACTCCTCAAGTCTATATACGAGACATCCGCAATAATAGTTAAATTAGACGAAGACCTGAAAACGAAACAAATAAAAGTGAGAAAGGGAGTAAGACAAGGTGATACCATCTCACCCAAACTATTTACGCTGGCGTTAGAGGACGTGTTCAAGGGTCTGAACTGGGAAGGAAAGGGGATCAGAATTGACGGCGAAAATCTTCACCACCTACGTTTTGCGGACGACGTGGTTCTAATAAGCGAAGACCCATCGGAGCTGAGAAGTATGCTCAAACAACTACACCACGCCTCTCAAAAAATAGGACTCGAGATTAATATTACAAAAACAAAAATCCTTAGCACGCAAAACATACAACTCTTAATCGACGGAAATGAGATCGAGAATGTAGACGAATATATATACCTAGGACATAAACTCAAAGTTGACAAAGAAAATCAAAGAGCAGAAATACCGCGAAGAATAGGTCAAAGTTGGGCTGCATTCAAGAAACTAGGATTTATACTCAAGAACAAGGATGTCCCTACGAGCCTAAAAAGGAAAGTATACGATAGTTGCATACTTCCAGTAAACACTTACGGGCTTGAAACAATGACCCTCACAAAAGACAGCCTTCGACGTCTACAATGTACGCAGAGAGCTATGGAGAGACAGATGTTGGGAGTAAGTTTGAGAGATCATATTAGAAATGAAGAACTAAGAAAGAGATCCAGAGTGACGGATTTGACCGAGAGAATAGCCAGACTAAAGTGGCAGTGGGCAGGGCACGTGGCTAGGATGGATAACAACAGATGGACGTTTAGAGTATTGAAATGGAGACCCTGGGAAAATAAACGAAAACTGGGAAGACCAATGAAGAGGTGGACTGACGATATTAAAGCTGCGGCGGGAGCAAACTGGACTCAAAGAGCGCAAGATAGAGACATCTGGAAAAAACTTGAAGAGACCTATCTCCAGCAGTGGAGAAACTACGGTTTATGAAGAAGAAGAAGACTGAGTTTCAATTTAATCAGATCAGTATTTTTCGAGTTATCCTGAAAACAAAATTTTAAAATTTTTGAAATTTTTTTTTTGCTACTTTAGGGCCGTCCGGTCAAAACAAAACTTCGCAGGCATATAAAGGTCATGATTCTACAATTTGCTGCCAAATTTCAGAAAGATCGAGTGAGTGGTTCCGGAAATATTCATCAAAAACGTTTTACTAAAAACGGCCTCAACTCCGAAACCGCTCGGTGGATTTCGCCCGTTAACGAACTTGTCCGAGATATTTACGCTACAAAACTACCCTGCAAATTTCAACGCTCTAAGTCGTTCCGTTCGAGAGTTATCGTGCTAACGGCCGGCCGGCCGGCCGGACAGGACGGACAGAATTGAATTTGACCTCGAATTCTTCATCAGGAAGTCGAACCTAATCGTTTGAGACCATTTTCGAAAAAAAATTCGAAAAATACAGACATTGTGATGAAATGATAGCACGCTGTTCCTTGCGGAACACGCGCGCAAAAAGTGTTTCATTTGATGAGAGTAATCAATGGTTAAAATTAATGTAAAGGGTCCGCCATCTAACGTTTTTTTTTCAACTAGTGCTTATTTCGTGAATGGTAAAACTTAGCTCATGTCTGATTTGACAGATAATTAGTTTTATCCTTCCGCTGAACTAATATGGTTGTGCATACGCTTGAACAACGCTGGGAAATATTGCGACATTACTATGAAAATCATGGTGCACAAAATGTGTTCGAAAATTTCGTACGGATTTTGGAAGAAGAGAAGCACCGTCAGCTCCGTATGTTCGTTATCTTGTGAAAAAAGTGAAAGAAACTGGCATCCTCATCGATAAACCAAAGCGTGAAAAGCCAAAAACAGTGCGTACATCCGAGAATATTGCTGCTGTGGCAGAAAGTGTGCGTGAAGCGCCATCAACATCAATTCACCGTCGTTCTCAAGAATTGAACATTTCGGAGACATCATTGAGACGAATTTTGCATAAAGACCTTGGTATTACGCCATACAAAGTCCAATTGGTTTAGGAGTTGCCTGTTTTTGAAGATCGCATTATCAGCCGCAGAGCTGATGTCGTTTGGCCACCTCGGAGCTGCGATTTGACACCGTTGGACTATTATTAGTGGGGTGCCGTCAAAGATAAGTGTTACGCCAACAAGCCAGAGACAATTGACGCTTTAAAGGACAATATTCGTGAAGCCCTTGGTGAATTACAGCTGCACACAATCGATAATGTGCTTAAAAATTGGACCGATCGTGTAGGCTACTGCATGGCCAGCCGAGGCAGCCATTTGAATGAAATTATTTTCCATTATTAACCGGAAGGATTGTACTTTCAAATAAAAAAAGAAATTTGAGAAAATATTCAGTAGCTTTTTTTTATTGCATTTATAAAAAAAAGTTATTTGGCGGACCCGTTATAACTTTAAGACCCTGTTCATTAAATTCGATGGTTGCATTGAAAATGAACTGAATATTGACATAGAATCAGACAGATTTGTCAAATATCAAGAACGGTCAAAGTTTTGTGAAACCCACAGGCATTATAATAGACAGGTATCAGGATCGAAATATATCCGGGAGAAATTAAGCGATTCAATAGCAGGTGACGCTTCAAATTATGTTTCAACCTAATTTACATCGAGCTACGAATACCTACGATGCACATTATCATGGGACTTGCTGTCGAAGTTAATCATCACACTAGAAACATCTAATTCAATATGAGGTGCCATTCTCGCCGTCTGTTTCTATTCTCTATGCGCGCAAATGGGAAATACGGTTTGATTTAGGGTTTATCTTCATCAGTTAGGGTTCCTGCTATATTTGCTATATTAGAGGCGTGATCCGTGATATGGTTAATATACCCTCGTCGCCACAATGATTTGATCTGACAACATAATTTTTACAATAAACGAGTGAGAATGCGTACCTATGTACTAATCTATAAGGTCGATATTATCATCAACAGCAGGCTAAAAATTTTTGTTGCACGTCCATTGAATAGTATATTTCTTGTCAGTCCTAAAAGTGAGTTTTTTCCGTACACGATCAGTGTGGGACATCGAGCAAGCACGGGAATAGTATATTCTAAGACAAGTTTCAGAATGGGCTGATATTTAAACACGAATGCGAAATTCGAAAACGAGCGACGAAGGAGCGAGTTTTCGTACGCATGAGTGTTGGAATTGCCTTCTGCAACGAGTATTAGACGATATTTTCTCTATTTCAGGCAAGTTTTGTAAGATACTGTTGAATTTTAATGAAAAATTAGGATTATACATCCTAGTGACTTTTGTATTGTATCTTGGCAGTTGGTGTGACTGTCACGAAAGTTGACAGATCATGGAATTTGAATTGTACGTAGAGCATGGAGATCAGATTGAACAGTTTCCTAATATCATGAATGATTCAAAATTAGCAAGAAGGAAATCTCCAGTACCTTATTTTTTTATGAAAATAAAACCTTTCCTCTCAACAATTATTTCACCTTATCCAGATTATCTTATATTGACAATAATTGACGTGTGTAGAAATTTGATAGGATCGAATGTCAGTGCTGACTACTACAAAATGAAAAATATAACTAGAAACAATGCGGGAATGAGTTCATTCCAGCACTGTTTTTAGTGCTGGAATGAACACATTTCCATACCTACTGAAATAGAGAAAAGCCTTTTAGTCTAGTCAACAAGTGCTTTTTAGGTCAAAATTTTTGTGTATTCTCTGAAAACTATGATTGAGGTGTAGTTCGATTCGGAATGGCATGTAGATATTTTTTGAGAAAATGCTAAGGCCGCTCACAAAAAATAGTTATAAACAATTAAATAAAAAAAGAAGAAGGACGTTTAGTTTTTTGACAATATCTCAAAAACTATTTGAGATCATTCAAATTCGAGAAGAGATTCGAATAGAAGAAGAAATTTCCTAAGAAAAAGATCCAACTGCTGGAACTGTAGGACCAATATTTATAATTTACCTAGTGGGTTGAAAATACGCCCGAAACCGGGTACTCCGGCTTGCGCAAGCCTCGCCCCCTTCGTGCCTTTGATGAATAAATATTATTTAACTTATTAAATATGAAAATAAAAAGTTGAAAAATTCAGACGCCTTCAGGATAGATCAGTGGTCAATAATCCGTTGTCCAAAAATATTTATTTATTTATCGCGATTTTTCAATTAGTTATCCATTAGTTAATTAACAATTTTTTGTAGCACGAACAATAACATTGCAATACGATCATTGTTAAACTATTAATCTGAGAATTTTTTCCTTTCATGGAGCTATTTTCCAAAGGTCTCACAATAGATTCCTATTGGAAAATTCTTGATTTTCGTTTTGTTATGAACAATTTACCTAAGTGAAAAATTATGAAGCTTCAACTTATATTATTACTATTGGTCCGTTTTTCATCAGAAACTACTCAAAAATGATTTTTAATAATTATTATCTAAAACTATCTACATGCCATTCCGATTTGAATGACACCTTATCATAATTTTCGGAGAATACGCAAAAATTTTGACCTAAACAGAACTTGTTGACTAGACTATTTATGGGCGTGTAATTAATGATATTTTCCATTAGGTGTATCTCACAAAAATGACAGTACATTCATATTGAAGATACATTTAACAAGGAAATAATTCTTATTTGTATTCATCTATTGAACGTTGTCATGGATTCTCTTGGATGGAACACAGAACAAGAGTAATGATTGTTAGAACTTGTGAAAACTCTATGTTTCTGGCAGCTAATGTGAAAATTAAAATAATTAACTGAATTTTCAGTTATTATTTGCAATAGCGGGGATATGAATGTTGATAGAACATAGTATTAATTGTCATGTTGCAATTTGGTCAAATATTTCTCGTATTCATGCTTAATTAAGTCATGCTTGAGGCAATTGTAATTAGGGATTGGTAAAATTTTTCCTTGGTCTAATTTATTTTCGTTGCGCTAAACGAAAAAGAGGATCTTTCGGAATCGAATAATAGATAATGAAAGTTAATATTTTCGGTTAGATATAATGAAATAGAAATTAACGTAACAAATCCGGACAATAGGGTTTTTCTGGACGAATCGACAAAATTCTAGGACTCGGCTACGGCTCGTCCTGGAAGTCTGTGAGTCCAAAAACACTATTTTCGGGCGTGTTGCGCACACTATTTTTTCGGCAACTATGAAGAATCACAAATCAATGAGACGACACGTTTCTTTATTTCTTTATTATACTTTTTTATTTTTATTTTAATCAAACAGAACAGAACAGAAAACACTACATATTAACAGAAACATTATATTTCTTATTTATATTAGAATTCGAAAATTGCTAATATTGAAGGGATTCAATTTGTTTGAAATGCTTGGTATATTTAAATTCCTTTTGCTGAAGCCAGAACAAGAAGCCAAAGTTTCTGTTTCACGTTGATTGTTTTCTTCTGATTATTTTTGAATGTTCTTGGCAATTATCATTTTGTTTGTAAGTGAATTATCTAACAACAACGACGTGATTATTCCTGGACTAGGCCAGGAAATGCTACTTTCTCGAAGAAAAAGCGTGGGTAGTTCCGGGACGGTTGCCGAAAAAATAGATTTCACAGATTTGTAACACATTACAAAACTGAAATATATGTTTATCAGAGATTCGTAATCTCAAGAACCCAGCATTTCAATTGAGAATATTTAGGATATCATAATAATGATTTTTATTACTTCTAATATGCTTCTCAGGATATATTCTAGCTTATGTCGAAAACATTTTAATTCCTAAATTTGAATTGAATATAAAATATTCAACATTAAGGAAAAAATCTATTCGATATCTGCAAAACCTTAATAATGTACTACTTGCTCTATATCTATTCTAATACTAATCTAATAAAGAATTGCAATCCAGCGTGATTTTCAATCCGGCCGGATTTTACCGGATTGATCAAATTGAGACTATTTATTTTATCTGTTCTATCCAGAATGAACTCTAAGTTAGAAAATCAAATGTGATTGTACTTCGTAATGTAGTTGATTGAAAACATATAAACAGAATAAATTTTATATCTAATGTCATATTGAACAAATAAAATTTAAATAACTAAACGAGTTTCTCAGTCTTACACTTCTAGATTTCACAGTTTTCTGGGCTTTCTCTCCGACTAAACTCTGAAAAATATCTATTAAATAAAAATGTATTATTTTGTGAATTGCTTCTGCGTAAAAAACACAAGATATTTGTCAGAAGCTATAAATCGAACAATGATATTATGGACATGCTTGATGCATGTTTGAATACCACTTATTTCCAACTAGGAGACGTTTTTTATCGCCAAAATTTTGGAATGGTAATAGGTTCGCCTTTATCACCTGTCATGAATAAAATACAGGGTGAGTCTTTGACCACTGCATTAATTTTAACCAAAGATTCCTCTCATCAAATGAAACACTTTTTTCATTTACCATTTTTCCAGATTCAGCTCAGGTAAAAAGTTATAAGCGTTTAAAGATTTCACAATGTGCTAATACACTCCCGCATATAAATTATCTATGACATTGTTGGCGGACGAGAATAAGGCATGGTAACGTGGTTTACAGCTTGATTCGGAATTCCAACGCTCAGGGACGGATCCATAAAAGTAGTGAAATTCCTGGAGTTTTCCATTTTAAAAAAATCAATGAAGAATATCTCGAAAACGGTGCGTTTAAGGAGAAATGATGAAGAATAATATAATGTTCTAAAACGATGGAGTATTCTTGAAATGACTCAAGAAAAACTTTATATGCTTTCTTTATGCTAATTTCGTTTAGTTTTATGAATCCATGAGTCCATAACTAGAAAACCAGTAGAAGTAGAAAATAACTAATATTTGGAAAATATGTATCATAGTTATAGGAAACTTTGCGCCAACATTCATTTTATTCGAAAAAAGGATGTCAAAGCTACAAAATAAAAACTGATATTATTCAAATTTTCAATAGCCTGTATCTTTTTACCTGAGCTAAATTTGGAAAAATGTTAAATGAAAAAAGTGTTTCATTTGATGAGAGGAATCTTTGGTTAAAATTAATGCAGTGGTCAAAGACTCACCCTGTATTCATGTAAGTTTTTGAAGGAAAATTTGTGGATACATATTCGTTGAAACCAAAAGCGTGGTGGCGATATGTTGACGATATATTTGTTATCTGGCAACATGGTAGAGAAGAGTTAGACAAATTTTTCGATTTCACAAATTCAAGGGAACCTACAATAAGATTCACTTCGGGAAATACAGAAAAATAATCAGCTTTCTTTTCTAGATGTTTCGATAATTAAGTATCCGAAGCATTTCGAAACGAGTGTCTTCAGGAAGCAGACACATACAAATAGATTTAAATTTCTATCCAAACCATCAACTTAGTTTAAAAAGAGGTCTTATTTAAACACATTACGATAGAGCTAACCTTATTTGTTCTACTCTTGCAATTCGAAATAAAATAAATGGGTTCAAGCCCTGTGGACAGGAGCTTTCCTGCGCTCTAGTTCAAACAGACAAATTATATCTCCGAAAGTATTAGTTTCTCAGAGTTGGGAATTATATCAATGTATTCTTATGATAGAACTGTATCATAAAGGAAATTCAATTCAAATAGTTTATTTATCAAGTTTAAATGAGCAATCTGAGAATGACAACTGCACCATGGAAGAAATCAAATTAAATCTGGCCAATTTTGCCCAATAACAAACTTAACCGAGATATTCATCTCCCTATCCTACTCTGAAAATTTCAACTACCTAGCTCATTCCGTTCGAAAGTGAGTTCGAGTTATTGTAGAAAAACTTTTTTTAAATTTTCAGAAATTTTTTTTCACACTTTGCGGTAATCTTGTCAATACAAAACTTCACATGCGTATAAAGGTGATGATTATACAATTTGTTGCTTAATTTCAGATAGATCGAGTGATCGGTTTCGGAAATATTCATAAAAAATATTTTTACTAAAATCGCCCATAACTCCGAAACCGGTTCATGGATTTTGCCCGTTAATGAACTCGTTCGAGGTATTTACGCTGCAAACCCACCTTGTAAATTTCAATCCGCTAGCTCCTTTCGTTCGAGAGTTATCTTGCCTACGGCCGGCCAGCCGGCTGGCCGGTCAGAATCGATTTCGACCTCGGATTCTTGACCAGTGAGTAGAACCAAATCGTTTGAGATCATTTTCAGCCAAAATTTCCAAAATTACAGACACTTGGGCAAATTGATAAGCACTCTGTTCCGAGGAACTAGAGCGCCAAAAAACAAGTTTCGTATGACAATTGCCCAAAACAGGTTTAAAGTACCTAGAAATAGTAGATATTCCATAAAACATGTATAATACGAAAGAAGAGAATAAGCAATAATGAAAAATTACCTTGTAATCGATCCTGATCTACGTTCACCAAATTTTCTCCTCTCTCGAACTACAGAATTATGCTTTCAATATTTACGTAATATTTTCAAACATTTTTGGGTGAGGTGCCCGTTGCATCGCTAAAATACGAGTATGTCAACCCCAATATTTTTGAATTTATAATATTCTCTTTCCAGTCCCGTCATAAATTGAGAGTATTGATTGAAAGTATTGGTTTCTCAGAGTTGGGAATTAAATCAATGTATTCTTATGAAAGAACTGCATCAGGAAATTAAATTCAAATAATAGTTTATTTATCAAGATTAAATGAGCAATCTGAGAATGAGAATTGCACCATGGAAGAAATCAAATTGAAATAGCTGAAATGAATTTGACTCTTTCTTATAAAACAGGATGAAATGTACGAGTATGAACACAGATCATATAATAAAGCTTAGATAGAATAATTATAGCATTCTTTGAAAACATAGAAGTAAGTACGATTCATTATTGAAATTTAGAAAAATCCTATCTCCGAAAGTATTAGCTTGTTGGAGTTGAAAATGATATCGATGGATTTTAATGGTGAAACTGCATCTTAAATAAAAATTACAGACATATGGGCAAATTGATAAGCACTCAGTTCCGAGGAACTAGAGCGCCAAAAAGTGTAATTCCCTTTCCGGGAGTTGAGCCCGCCTTCTCTCGTTCCGAAACCGAAAACCCGACTGACTAGACGAAACGGCTATCGGGCTCCTCGTACGATCTTGTCGATCTCCGGTATTAGAATAAAACGTCGGTACTTACCTGGGATATATATTCTTTCACTTTTCGACATAAAATCGTCACATGGGGGTTTATTTGACGGTTTTTTACCCTTGTCTCTCTAAGCCGATTTTAACGTTTCTCGAACTAACTATTAGCAAGGAATTAGACAATGTCATGTCTCAGGAAAATAAGTTGACATTATGACAATTCATACATAGAATAATTATATAATTCTGTGAAAACGTAGAAATTCGATTTTTTATTGAAATTTTGAAGAATCATATCTCCGGAAGTATTAGCTTCTTAGAGTTAAAAATGATATCATTGGATTGTTATGGTGAAACTACTTTTGAAAAAAATTTAATTTGGAATTTGTTATGTAAAAAAAAAAAATATTTTTTGGTACTCCGAAACCATCTGTCCGATTTTGCCCAATAACGAACTTAGCCGAGATATTTATCAGCCAAACCTACTCTGAAAATTTCAACTCTCTAGCTCATTCCGTTCGAGAGTTATGGCCGGACCGGCCGGACTGCCGGACCGGTCGGACAGAATGAATTTCGACCACGGATTCTTGATCAGTGAGTCGAACCAAATCGTTTAAGACCATTTTCATCGAAAAATTCGAAAATTACAGAGATTTGGGCAAATTGATAAGCACTCAGTTCCGAGGAACTAGAGCGCCAAAAATTGATGTCATCAAAAAATTTCTTGAAGATAATGGATATCCCAGACAATTCATAAATACATCAATCATGAATTTAGATAGAAGAGCAAATAATCAAATACAACAGAATAATCAACAAGAACAGCAACCCAATATGCTGAATGTGTGATCCCTTATGTTCGTGGCCTTTCTGAAAAAATCGGAAGAATCGGATCTAAGTTCAATATAAGAACCGTCTTCAAAACACAAAATGATCTCAGGTCTTTATTAACGAAGACAAAACACATTAATGAAAAACAAAAAAAAACTGTGTATATAATATTCATTGTATTTGTGGTAAATCATACACAGGAGAAACATCAAGACCACAAGAAGTAAGAAAGTCAGAGCATTGGAATAACTTGAGAAATAGAGACTACAGAAATCAAAAATAGCATAACATGTATGTACAATCCAAGGAGATCACATGATGGATTGGAGTAATACAAAGTTTCTAATGACAGAAACTGATTATATTAAAAGGGAACTTAAGGTGTCAACTTGTATTTTATTGAACAGAGAATGCAATTTTGCAAAATGCTCAATAGGTATTGACCATATTTGGCTGAATTTATTGAAAAAGAAGGTGGAACTTGGAAATTTCTATACAAAGTAAAACTATGTTAGCTATGATTTTCAAATACTGTCAATGTGACAATTCTCGAATCTCAAAATAACAATCAACAAAATAATTCTGAGGATTTTTTCGTTAAGCGTCTGACGAAGGAGTCTGATATAGACTCCGAAACGTTACGATATAGTTGTTTCTTCGTTGATGTTGTTTCGTTGTTATTTGTTAGGCAACATTGTTCGATTGATTGCTTCTGACAAATATCTTGTGTTTCTTACGCAGAAACAAATCACAAAATAATTAATTTTCAATTTTATAAATATTTTTCAGAGTTTGGGAGAGAAAACCCAGAAAGAAACCAATCAATAATGAATATACCTCCCACAGTATCCTTCAATGATTACTTAAAAATTCGAAAGTTACAGACATTTGGGTGAATTGATAAGCACACGCCAATAACAAATGGTGTTTTTTGAGTCATCTGTCAGTCGACTCCATATGGAGCTGCAAATATAGAATGCGACAGAAGAAGCCCTTTCAGGTTCCACACTTGCTGGCTTTATTGTCAACAAAATGGTTCAAGCCCTTTGGAGAGGAGCTTTGGCACTCTTGTTCAAACTTTGACAAATTATATCTCCTAAAGTATTGGTTTCTCAGAGTTGGTAATTATATTAATAGAATCTTAAGATAGAACTGCATCATAAAACAAAATAAATTAAATAAGAATCCATTGATATCATTCCCAACTCGGAGAAACCGTTTAGCCGATTATCCGCCGTATTCACAAAGCACTCAATCTCCGTTAAGTCCCAACTGAGGTCCTCAGTTAAGGATAAATTTGAATCGCAACCTCAGCGTGAAACAGGCCTGTTTCACCACCTTCAAATACGTTACCTGAAGTTGCGATTCAAATATATCCTTAACTGAGGACCTCAGTTAGGACTTAACGGAGATTTAACGCTTTGTGAATACGGTGGTATACCTATTAATAAATACAAATGTCTCTTTCAGATTCACAACCTACCCTAAAAATTGCAAGTCGCTATCGCTTTCCTTTCTCGGGTTATCGAGATGTAAATAATATTTTTTAATGATTTTTTTGAAATTTTCTAGCAACACAACAAAATTCTACAAACGTCTTCGTATTTTTATTCTACAACTTGCTACCAAGTTTCAATTAGATCTGTATTAGTAGATCAATTCGATCGGATCTGTATTGGAAGATTAGTAAATTATTACTCGGAACCCGTTGGGCTGATTATGGCCATTAACGAACTTGTACGTCGTATTCGGATACGGCACCTACCCTGAAAATTTCAAGTCGCTATCTATTTTCGTTCTCAAGTTATCGTGGCAACGGCCAGCCGGACGGCCAGCGGGCCGGCCGGACAGAATCAAATTTGACCTCAAATTCGTGATCAGTGTGTTGAACCTAGTCGTTTGAGACTATTTTCGGAGAAAAATTCGAAAATTACAGACATCTGGTCAAAGTGATAACACGATGTTCCTGGTAGAACAAGTGATCAAGAAGAGCTTACTTGACTACATGCGCTCCGCCAAAAATGAGCTATGTGAACTGTGGACACGATTTCGCTGACGTTCAATGATGGCCCATCATGGCAAATGCCCGTGCATGAACAGTGGGTCATGCATAGTGAGTGAGTCTTTACATATCCAAGGCCCACTTCATCAGCAATTCAGGCAAGGGCCTAAGGGTGTGTATGGGGGTTTTCGGCACAATGTGTGTAGCCGGCAAAAAATTATATTTATTTTCTTTTGCGTTATCCCACAGCGGCTGTCATGAAACAAAACGTCTGTTACCAATTTGAGCTGTTTCTCACTGTCGAGTGGCATTTTAAAAAGCCAAAAAAGGTAAATATGTAAGTACAAAGGTTGCTTCTTTCTTTTAATAATAAAAATAGATAGGTTTGAATTTCGGAAAAGCATTTTTTACGTTCAGTAACGTGCCTAAAGGTCCTAATGTGGACCGGAGTTGGTAAATTTTCAAAGCAGTTAGAAAAATTTCAAAGAAGTAGGAAAAGTTTCGAAGCAGTTGAAAAGATTTCAAAGCAGTTGGAGAAATTTCGAAGAAGTTGGAAATTTTCGGAGAAGTTCGAAAAATTTCGAAGCAGTTGGATAATTCATCCCCCCCCCTTCTTCGGTTGTGTAATACTTCAATGCACAGTTGAATAATTTTCGATGCTTCGCCCCCCCCCCCAAAATAAAATTTGGCTTCGGCCCACCCCTTGCAATAATGACACCTTAGATCACCAGATGGCTGAATTTCAAAAGGGGTGTGTATCCTTATTCCTTTAATTTCCGAAATAATTTCCCGAATAAAATGCAACTGGTGATTCGGGATTTACTGGAGTTTCCCGACCGCCACAAACAACGCGCCCTGTCAGGTACTCCAGGGGAGAAATCGGACATGGCCGTCTGATGAAATTGCAGGTGCAAGGACACATTAATTAGCAAGTCGTGTTTCGCCTACGGGTAACCAATCAAGTCCCTAATGTTATAGGGGTCGCCGGTGGCCATCGCGATGATAAATACGTACCAGAATCAGGAACTTCTGCGTCATGTTCAGGAACTAAATTCAGATTAATGGATATATAAGTTGGATTCATGAGTTTCACTTATTTCGTCTTTTATCATGGTCATGAAATACGAGAAATATACTAACGCTCACCCTGAATATTTTGGTGGTCGGTGTGGGACGTTGGTCACTAGATAAAAAGACATTAATCCTCTTTAAAAACAACACAGTATCATGGACCACCCACTTCACTTCATCTATGAAGGATTCTCGCTTATTTGCCTTTGAGGTTTACTACGAGAAGCTATACAGTGTATCCCGAAACTCAACGTAATGCCGGAAGTGGGTGATAACCAAGTCATAATAGCATAATAGTTACAAGAAAATTATTGAAAAATCCGTTAGGATTTTTTAAATTTCATTTTCGTTATGTAGGTATCATGACTATTGCTTCTCTGAATTGGTGGCTGATATTTTAAGCCAACTGATCCAGCTTGGAAGAAAATGAAACTTTTCGCTCAACTAAATATACGCCTAATTTCAACTGTCTGTTATTTTTGTATTCAATAGATCGGCACTCATCCTAACCGCTTCCCCCCGTATGTCATTAAACTCCACATATACGACGAGACCGATTTTAATGAAATTTTGTGTGTGTTTTTGAGTGTATCCCTGGATTGTTTAGAGTCACTATCTGACCAAGTAGGATGCATCACATTCAGATTATAGAATATTTGTTTTTTATTACTAAATGGCGGATGCGCTACTCAATTATTAGAATATCGACTCTTCTCAGATCTGAGAGACCTGGAGATGCCACTTTGACATTCATTATGCACATTAAGTTCAAAAAGCCACATTGTTCACCTCTGACATAAAAGTCGTTTGTTTAGATGAACGAATTATATTCTTTTGCACCATTAATGGTATCATGAAAGTAATCTTAAGAATTGACGATAATTCAATATTGGCTGTCAGTTTAGAAATTCTATGATATAGGTAAATAAAACACTAGAAGTGACAAGTGGAAAATGAAAATCCAAAGCCAACGGCGATGTTACAATCATTAATAAAGACCCTGTATATCGAAACACGTTGTATGTAATCAATAAAAAAGTTTGTGTAATTCTCCATTCTCATAATTTGATGATTTAAGCCCTAGACTAAGAAATGTTCGAATATGAAATTCGAATTGAGTTGGAAGTTCAAAGGAATAGTAGAATCTTAACTCCAACGATTCAGCATTATCGGAACCGAAATCTAATCGCCTCTCGTGAATATGAAAAGTTAAATGAAGAGCAGTAATTTGACGTATTGAAGGGAATGGAAGTAAAGATATAGATTGGATTAGTTCTTTCAGGTGCATATTGAACAGATTCGTCATCAGAGTCCTCTTCATTGGTTTGGGTCTGATGAATTTTTCATCTCGATAGTCCAGATTCTCTTTTGTTGCAATTCCTGAAAAATCTGTTTCTCTCTGACGATCTATTTGACATCGCCAAGTTCCATGGCCTTGGTGATCAAACAGTTGCATCTGGCTATTTTAATGAGAAATATTTCGCTTGAAGGTATTTAAACGAACTATTTCTGCGAGTTGTGGTTATTATGATCAAGGAACTTTCTGTCTACTCTCTATATAATGTGTTTGTAGTTTGTACGCTATATGGAAAAATCTGGAAAATCATTGTTATTGATAATTGGAGGTCCTCAATATTATCATATTGTCTTTAGTAGGGCTTCACATGAGACGAGAGTAGGTGAGAGAATAAAAAAATCTCGTCTCGCTCTCGCCAATTCCCAAAAAATTAAGTCTCGTTTATGTCTCGTTCTCGTCTCGTTATCATTTGTCTCGTCTCGCTTAATTCTGAATAATGATAATAAATATTATAATAAATAAACGAAATGGTATACAATAATGAATAATTTTGTAGAGCTATATTTATTATGCTCTTATAAAAAAATATTTGTACATGTAGGTACATATTATTTTTAATTTTAAACACTGATAATTTCAACTTTTAAATTACTCGATGACCAAGAATTCAAACATAATCACCCTTGCATCACATAATTTTTCAATGATGTACGTGATCATACCTGCTGTGGAAAATAATCTTTCAACAGGTACGGATGTAGCCATTAATAAATCATCGACCATCTTGGAAAGTGTAGGAAGAACTTTCTCATTACTCTCAACCACTGTAAAATATTTTGATTTCAATTTTCTCTTTCTAACAGCAAATATTCTTCAAACTCAGCTTCCTAATATTTCGAAAGTTTTGTTGATGTTTTAAGTAGGCTATCGATGTCGATACATTCTATAATAGAATTGAACAATTTGGTATAGTTTTCAAAGAAGGTTGTTCTTGGTGTATTCCTCATAACACTTTTCGAAACATTAAATAGCTTCATTTCTTTACAAGTTTTATTATACGTAGTTCCACAGATGTATACAATAATTGTTCACATCTTCACTACAAGGAGCACAACAGAATAAATTTCTCCAGATGTTCAGATAGAGACGAAATTTTCAAAGCATTGGTATTTAGGCGCAATAAAAGTTGTCCGTTAGGTATTGAATTCATAATGGCATCCGTTTCTATGGTTGTGAATTCTATTTTTTCTTGAAAAATAATCTCAATTATCGCAAGGTCATAACGAATTAATAATCTCCTAAAAAAAACGTGCATTTCTAGAACTATCGATATAGACGAAATATATTGGTAATAATAGTGGAAACTCTTCATATTCAATTGTTTTCTGTGGGTGTTGAAAAAAGTCGAGTCGTATATAAAACTTCATACAAAAAATTTAACGAGACCAAAAGCGAGACTCTCGCGTTGCGCTGTATGTGGTCTCGGTATAGCCTAAAAGATTTTTCAAAACGTCTCGTCTCGTCTCTTCTCGCTTTTACGAGACGAGACGAGAAAAATCTCGCTCTCGCGTGAAGCCCTCGTCTTTAGAAAACCTCTTCTTTCAGATATGCATAGATGCTCAAGTCCAGGGGAGTAAATTCTGGAGAGCGTGTTGGAAAGGAAGGCTGAAATCCTCAACTTATTATACGGTTGTCAGAGAACTCCTGCAAATAGCTTAGATTTGCAGAAATAGTGTGGTCAGTTGCCCCATATTGAGGAAAATACTCCAACTGTATTTCTTCGTCATCTAGATGGCTTATGAATGGGTCCAACATTATTCTTGTGTACCTTTCACCATTAATGGTATCATGAAAGAAAACTGGGCCATATATTCCACGACAGGAAACTGCCTATGACACCGCGATTCTCAGATCTCAAAAATTGTTTTGAGAATACACATAAGCCGACAAGTGAAACCAAGCCTCATCACTGAAAAATGTTTGGTCCAATAATTTGTCGACGTTAAGATTATTTTTCATGTGCATATTGAAATCTTTCGCAGGAAGGTATTTTAACGAATGATTCACAACTATTTCTGCGAGTTGTAATTATTTTGATCAAGGCACTTTTTGTCGACTCTTTATATTGTGTATTTGGAATTTGGACGCTATATGGAAAACAATCTGGAAACTTTACACGAATATTCAATTTCAAATGGGAGGCTTTCACTGGATGTGAATGCATATCGAATGACATGAAACATAGAATATTCATTTACACTATTATTTAGTAGTATAAATCAACATACTATGTTTAATATAACATAGGTAATATTTCCGCCAAAAAATGTATCCGTTCTCTCTATTTGTGTAAGCGACAAAAGTATGGGATAATGGATTTATTTTCCCCCCTTTCAGGAACAGCGAAAAATGGTTTGATAGGTTGAGTTATTAAATTTACGTAATTCTTATTGTTCTACCATTTCCCGTTACCAAACAGTGACGTCATCGATATTTTTTTGAAATTGCAACCCTCTATTTTTTGCGCGTAGGTTCTGGGGAACATCGCGTTATCATTTTGCCCAAATGTCTTTAACTTTCGAATTGTTTGCCGAAAATGGTCTCAAATGATTGGGTTCGACCCTCTGATGAAGAATTTGAGTTCAGATTTGATTCTGTCCGGCCGGCCGGCTGTTGCCACGATAATATATAATACATATTTGATGTTTCAAACAATTGAAATGAACTATTAAAATAATTTGTTCGTCAGCCTATACCTATTCAAATATCAACAAATGGACAATCTGCTATGATTGTCTCCAGCCTTGCTCTAGACATTTCGATGATACTTTCCTTAAGTATTTCGAGTTGTGAAAACTATGCACCAAGTGTAAGTTGCAACAACCGATTCCACGAGGTTAATTCATTGCTCATTTAATCTTGATAAATAAACTATTATTTGAATTTTATTTCTTTTATGGTGCAGTTCTATTACAAGAATCCATTGATATCATTCCCAACTCTGAGAAACCAATACTTTCGGAGATATGGATTGTCAACAATTGAACAAGAGCGCCAGAACTCCTGCCACAGGGTTTTCCCCCTTTTTGGCGCTCTTGTTCCTCGGAACAGAATGCTTATTGATTTGCCCAAATGTCTGTAATTTTCGAATTTTTGGCTGAAAATGGTATCAAACGATTTGGTTCGACTCACTGATCAAGAATCCGTGGTCGAAATCGATTCTGTCCGGCCATCCGTTAACACGATAACTCTCGAACGAAAGGAGTTAGAGGATTGAAGTTCGCAGGGTAGGTTTGGAGCGAAAATATCTCGGACGAGTTGGTCAACGGGCGATATCCATCAAGAGGTTTCGGAGTTATGGCTGTTTTTACTAAAAATGTTTTTTATGAATATCTCCGAAACCGATCACTCGATCTATATGAAATTTAGCACAAAATTGTAGAATCATGACCTTTAGCCGCATGTGTAGTTTTGTATTGATCGGGTTACCATAAAGTGTAAAAAAAAATGTTGAAAATTTTTAAATTTTGTTTCTTCAATAACTCTCGAACGGAATGAGCTATAGGCAGTTGAAATTTTCAGAGTAGGTTAGGGAGATAAATATCTCGGCTAAGTTTGCTATTGGGCAAAATTGGCGAGATGGTGTAGGAGTAACGAAAAAATAATTTTTTTTTCAACTTATAAATTTCGAAAAATTTTTTTTTTTAAGATGCAGTTTCACCCTAAAAATCCATTGATATAATTTTCAACTCCGACAAGCTAATACTTTCGGAGATATGATTTTTCGAAATTTCAATAATGAATCGTACTTTTATGTTTTCACAGAATGCTATGATTATTCTATCAATGATTTATTATATGATCTGTGTTCATACTCGTATATGTCATCCTGTTCTATAAGAGAGAGTCAAATTCATTTCAGGTATTTTAATTCGATTTCTTCCATGGTGCAGTTCTCATTCTCATGATTGCTCATTTAATCTTGATAAATAAACTATTATTTGAATTGAATTTCCTTTATGATGCAGCTCTATCATATGTATACATTGATATAATTCCCAACTCAGAGAAACCAATACTTTCGGAGATATAATTTGTCTGTTTGAACAAGAGCGCCAGAAAGCTCCTGTCCACAGGGCTTGAACCAATTTGTAACTAGCTGTTAAGCATCCTTGATTTGGGTTGCCTCCAGCAAGCCACCTTGTTTAATTCCAGGAAACTTGTAAGTTTCTTCCTCTTCGAGGTGTCGAATGATTATTCCTGCTTATATAGCTCAATGTCTTATTATTATTATTGAGTTATCTGAATAAATGTTCATACAAAATAGAACCGATAGGTACTTCCAAGGGCGTAGCCAGGGAAGGGGGGGGTTTGGGGGTTCAAACCCCCCCCGAAATGTTATTTTTCTCTCAAAAAAAAAAAAAATTGCTGCAGAAAGTGACCCTTACACCCCCAAAACCCCCCCCGAAATTAATTCCTGGCTACGCCCTTGGGTACTTCCGTCGCAAGTTATCTTTCGTATGAGTATTTTCTCATTCCAATAACAGATTTGGGGATATATATTACTTATGCTGCATCTTATGGCGATTTCCATTGATACGCTCGGAGCACTCGAAATCGATCTCATCTGTCATGCATCTATCCAATCGAACCGAAAATATTTGTCAAATATGACTCCGAGTGATCCGAGCGTGTCAATGGAAATCGCCATTAAAGTTTGAACGTTGCGGAATGGAAGGATGTCGGCAGGTTCAACGGGATCTAGTCATGTCGGTAAGACACAATCGAATGAAATATAAGAGAAAATCCCTTGCCAGCGAACAGAATTCTCATTCTAGATCCAATTGCACAATTCAATCTGGAAATTCGATTCTTAACGGTTGTTTTCATTCGAATAAAGCTGTAACCCCTTCGCTGAATTTGATGAATTGATGGATTAGTGGGTTCAATTTATATCCTTGTAGCATTAGCTGCAGATAGAAAGAGATCCGTCGACGAAGATCCAGTTTCAATAATGAAAGATTCATTCCTAAATCGAAAACAAATTCTACGTCTCAGGTCCCTTGAGAATGTGGTTTAATATTTTTGTCTTACTCTTTTACAGCCATCGTGCATTCCTAGACAGAATCGCAAATTTCTCGCTGGATGCAACATCACAGCCATACTGCTATTGGTCTTGACGGTGGTCTTCGTGTTCATCTCGATAAAGATGCATAGAATACATGGTGCGGACACTCTTTGACATATTTTTGGCCGAATTGCGTTCCAAATACAAAGGATATTGTTCTACTTCAGTTTTCGGTGATAGATGCCGGCAGAAGAAATGATGACAAAGTTACCGACATGTCAAATCAAAATCGAATCTTTGTTCATTCGAGTTTCTTGTGGAAAGTCGTACCGTTTGCTGAAATTTAGTATTTTGAGTATTTTGTTCAAAGTCCTCGTTTGCCGCGCCGAAAGCAAGGCAAATGTTTGCTGTGTGATCTCTGAGCGAGTATCCACAGCCATTTTAATCAAATACTATTTTCATGTCGCAAATCCTTCGGTTTTATGCGAATATAGTTTTTGGCGCTCTAGTTCCTCGGAACTGAGTGCTTATCAATTTGCCCAAATGTCTGTAATTTTCGAATTTTTCGATGAAAATGGTCTTAAACGATTTGGTTCGACTCACTGATCAAGAATCCGTGGTCGAAATTCATTCTGTTCGGCCGGACGTCCGCCCGGCCAGCCGTAGGCACGATAACTCTCGAACGGAATCAGCTAGACAGTTGAAATTTTCAGAGTAGGTTTGGGAGATAAATATCTCAGCTAAGTTCGTTATTGGGCAAAATCGGACAGATGGTACCAAAAAAAAAATTTTTTTTTTTACAAAACAAATTTCAAATTAATATTTTTTCAATAAGCAGTTTTACCATAAGAATCCAATGATATAAATTTTAACTCTAACAAACTAATACTTTCGGAGATATGATTTTTCAAAATTTCAATAATAAATCGTATTTCTACGTTGTCACAGAATGATATGATTATTCTATGTATGAATTGTCATAATGTGAACTTATTTTCCTGAGACATAACATTATCTAATCAATCGAAGAATTGTGAGCGAAGTGAGAAAAATCTCAGTTGTTTGCTCCGAAATTAGTTTTCCTCAGAAAAGTCTTACATTTCGGAACGAAACATGAAGTAAGAGATCTGAGAGTAGTGAGACTGCTTTTCATCCATAGACTTAGAATGCTCAGTTCTCTCAATTTATGACGGGACTGACGGAAGGGAATATTATAACTTCAAAAATATTGGGGTTGAAATACTAGTATTTTAGCGATGCAACGGGGGCCTCACCCAAAAATGTTTGAAAATATTACGTAAATATTGAAAGCATAATTCTCTAGTTCGAGAGAGGAGAAAATTTGGTGAACGTAGATCAGGAAATTTTTGATCGATTACAAGGTAATTTTTCATTATTACTGCTCTTCTTTCATACATGTTTTATGGAACATCTACTATTTGTAGGTACTTTAAACATTATTGTTTTGGGCAATTGTCATACGAAACTTGGTTTTTTGGCGCTCTAGTTCCTCGGAACAGAGTGCTCATCAATTTGCCCAAGTGTCTGTAATCCCATCACTCGATATATCTGAAATTTAGCATCAAATTGTAGTATCATGACCTTTATACGCATGTGAGGTTTTGTATTGACCAGAATGCCGCAAAGTGTCAAAAAAAATTTTTGAAAATTTAAAAAAAGTTTTTCTACAATAACTCTCGAACGGAATGAGCTAGGTATTTGAAATTTTCAGAGTAGGTTAGGGAGCTCAATATCTCGGTTAAGTTCGTTATTGGGCAAAATTTGCCAGATTTAATTTGATTTCTTCCATGGTGCAATTCTCATTCTCATGATTTATCATTTAATCTTGATAAATAAACTATTATTTGAACTGAATTTCCTTTATGATGCAGTTCTATCATATGAATACATGATATAATTCCCAACTCTGAGAAACCAATACTTTCGGAGATATAATTTGTCTGTTTGAACTAGAGCGCCAGAAAGCTCCTGTCCACAGGGCTTGAACCCATTTTTTTTAACAATGGTTTATCTTACCGGATCAGGGGCAGATTCTTAGTACCATGATAGGTATCAATTATAATATGAATAATATTGAAAGATCGCTGACAGCGTTGTTATTAAATCAGCATGGGAGAAGCCTCAGACTTGCTGATTTATTATAATCTTGCTTTTTGGCGCTCTTGTTTCTCGGAACAGAGTGCTTATCAATTAGCCCAAATGTCTTTAATTTTCGATATTTTTGCTGAAAATGGTCTCAAACGATTTGGTTCGACTCACTGATCGAGAATCCGTGGTCGAAATCGATTATGTCCAGCCGTCCGTCCGTTAACATGATAACTGTCGAACGAAAGGAGTTAGAGGATTGAAATTTGCAGGGTAGGTTAGGAGCGTAAATATCACGGACGAGTTCGTTAACGGGCTAAATCCACCAAGCGGTTCCGGAGTTATGGCCGTTTTTAGTAAAAACATTTTTTATGAATATTTCCGAAACCGATCATTCGATCTATCTGAAATTGTGCATCAAATTGTAGAATAGTGACCTATATACGCACGTGAAGTTTTGTATTGATCAGGTTGCCGTAAAGTGTAAAAAGAAATTTTTTAAATTTTATTTCTTCAATAACTTTCGAACAAAATGAGCTAGGCAGTTGTAATTTTCCGAGTAGGTTTGGGAGATAAATATCTCGGCTAAGTTCGTTATTGGGCAAAATAGGCCAGATGGTTTCAGAGTAACGGAAAAAAAAATATTTTTTTAACTTACAAATTTCAAAATAATTTTTTTTAAATGCAGTTTGATCATAAAAAATCCATTGATATCATTGTCAACTCTAACAAGCTAATACTTTCGGAGATATAGTTTTTCTAAATTTCAATAATGAATCGTACTTCTATGTTTTCACAGAATGCTATAATCTATCAATTATTATATGATCTGTGTTCATACTCGTACATGTCATCCTGTTCTATAAGAGATAATCAAATTAATTTCAGCTAGTTTAATTTGATTTCTTCCATGGTGCCGTTCTCATTCTCAGATTGCTCATTTAATCTTGATAAATAAACTTTTATTTGAATTGAATTTCCATAATGATGCAGTTCTATCATAAGAATTCATTGATATCATTCCTAACTCTGAGAAACCACTTTCAGAGATATGATGTGTCGAAGTTTGAACAAGAGCGCCAAAGCTCCTGTCCACAGGGCTTGAACCAATTTTTGTTTCATTGTTCATACATGCTGGTTGATGAACATAAACTGTTTTAATAGTTGTTCAATTATATCCATTATACAATTCAATGTTATATATTGACAGGAAATGAAATGAAATGTAATGAAAACTAACAATATTATTTGTAAACGATGAAAGGACTAGCTGAGAACAAAGTTCGAAACAATCCACATATACATAGCTTTCCTAGAGCGTAATTCTTTTTCTATAATAATGTATGTTTCAAGGATATTGTTACTCGACAAGAATGTCAACTGGCTTGTTGTAGGGTATTGAAAATTGAAACATTTGTTTGTTCAAAATATTTTTTCTAGTGAATATTGTATATTGAATAAAAGATTGAAACGTAGTAAACTACCCTCTATTTGATTAGTTTATCAATTTAAGGAATCATTTTTCGATATTTCGTCAATATACTTAGTTCTGAATAATAGCTATCAAATATTTTGTGATGGAAATATAATGAATTCACAGATTTTCTCATTTACAGTCCCATTCAAAATGTTCCAATGAAACTTCTTTACTGATAAATCCCTTATTGGACCTCATCATGTCTTGGCAAGATGAAATTTCTGTTCCAAACAAATGGGGTTCACATATAATGTCTGAACAGATGTCTGATTAATCAAAATATCAATTGATTTTTCAATAAACTGCTTCATATTATTCCTTTAATTTCGATTTTCGAACTAGCAACGGTGCGGAAAGTGAACTTTGTCGCTTGTCAGTTTTTATTTATTCGCTTGTCGGAATCTGCGAAATCGACTCTAGCTCCACCATCGTTTACAAAGTGTGAGTATACCAAAGTAGTAATGATCTGAAACCAAAACTTCGACAGACTTTGACAGTTTGGTGGACACCAAACGATGTGGTGCACGTTTGTTCCTTGTGTTCATCTGAGCGTTTACGGACTGTTTTGTTATAAAACTGTGTTACACATAATTGAAGGATGTGCAGCTTACGGATGTAAAAGCTACAGCAGGAAAAAGGAGCCTGGTTCTGTGGTCATGTGGTGGACATTTGATTTAAATGTCAGGGAGTATGTTATCCGTCCTCTCTCTTCTATGGTCTAAGGTTGACACCTTGTTATTCTACGCATCTAGATATCGATCTATGCCAGTCACCTAGTGTTTGAGGATGCAAATTTTAGATAAATATGAGTCACCTTCGTTCTTTATGTTCCCAAACGAATTTCTTGAAACAACATTGTCCAAAACGTGAAGAACCACGGAATTTTGGGACTTTTTGGTTTGTGTGCTTGTTCCGCAAGGAATAGTGAGTGCAATGTTTTAGATGAGGGGCAGCTGGTATCACTTCATTATGCTCAGGCAGAGTCACGATTAATATATACCCCCGGTTTCTGAAGGGCTGATCAACACAAATGCTAACTAATCAATGATCAATCTCTTGTTAACCCTCATCTGAGTTGCGCAAAGCTCAAAAATTCGGACTGATTTGACATTAACAGTTCTGTTAACTTCGACCAGCCTTTCAGAAATCGGGGGATAGTGTCGCTTTCTGGGGTTGGTCAACTCTTGCCTGTGGGTTATTTCTATCGCAAAAGAGACTGATAAGATATATGGCTCCTGTTTCCAGTACATATTCTTGTGGGAGTCTCTTTGGAATATTAACTGTGTGAGCTTATTTGTTTTCGAAATATGTGTATACGTTTATACTAATAGCAGTAATTCTAGTATATTAAAGGAGAAACATGATGTAAATACATGTCAGCAAAATAATCTGTATGTTCCTAAGGATCCTAAAGGATGTTAAATTCGATTAAGGATGTCCAATACAGAAGAATGGACAATAGAACATACGCGCAAAAGCTTCTGACTTCACGTCATTGCTTGAACCAATTTTTTTATGATTGTTGTTGGATTCTGCGGTTTAAAATATGAATAATGAACATAATACTGACTAAACATATTTGCCTTTCTTCCCGGTTTTTTTTCGATATTTTGAAAACTATTCGAATGAATACAATGGTTTTGACAGAAATGTATTCAGCACTGAATACTTGATCATACCAGGAATGCAAAACTTGAAAAAAAAATGTTTTCATGAAATTTATTTACTCTCCCTGTATAACCGGAAGTCATTGGGCTTCGAAGATATTTTAGCTATGTAGAGAATTTCAAGCAATATCATAATCTCAATTTTCGGATTTCGAATTTAAAAAAAATATATATATAGGTATATATATTTCAAATTATTATTATTATACTGGATCCTCCTAGGACTTCGCCAAGGAGACCCCTCATAAGCTCTCGAAGAGCTTGAGCGAGTTCTCCAGAAACGTCTAATAGACACTCGAACTTGGGACACCCTGTATATCAGACTGTTCGTCCGACATCGCTGAAATTTTGCGAGAGGCTTCAAAATCTAACTCTACTGCCAAGTTCCAAGTTTGAACACAATCGGATCTATATTGTTGGAAATCCGAGCAGCCTTGTGTGAGTTCAGTAGCTGGATCGGTGACGGTCGCCTCGATAACTTTCAAATGAGGAGAGATAGGGACCTGCAATTTTCAGGGTAGGTTGCGCATCCGAGAGCTAAGTTCGTTGTTGGGCATAATGGACCCAACGGTTTCGGAGTCATACCCGTCCGGAATATTATTTTCTCGATAACTCAAAACTAATAAGCGATAACTCTCACTATAAAGGTTGCGCATCCGAATGCTACATTTAAGTCCGTTAATAGGCATAACGGTTTTGGACTTTTATACATTTAACATTTAGTTGTAATTTCCTCTATAACTCAAAATATACAAATCTGATCCAATTAAAAATCAGTAATTACTTGAAAATGCCGACGCATTAATTTTCGCGGAATTACGCGAATATCGTATCCTGGAGTTACTGGAGGCGTAAGTTTTTCGTATTTCAATTCCAATAGAATATATATGTGAGAATTAAAAATTCTGTGATCATACACGATTCTCTCCTATCGAAGACTGTCATCAAAATGGTATGAAATATATTCATTTTTTATAAAAGCTGAGAAAACGGAATATATCGAAGCTAAATTCGATTAAGAGTATCCAATAGAACTGAGGACAATAGAACATTATCAATTATCCAGAAAATTGTAATAATTTTATTTTATTTAGTAATAAACTGCTGTTTAGTCCACAATAATTTTTTTCCAAATTAAATTCTATTTCTCATAATAACTGGGTTATTCGCTATAAGTTTGGTTGTGTGCAGATCTACGTTCTGAGGTATAGCCTGCACTTCATAGAAGATTCACGTTTTCAATGATTTCATGGAATTTTCTAGTTTTCTTTTATCTATAACACAGTTCAGATATAGCTGAAATTATTGAATAGCCTTTGAAATCTCATTTTACACCCAAGTTCCTGATTTCATCTCGATCGGATCTACATTGTTGGAAATATTGTGAACAGAGAAATAGAGGAAAAGAGAATGAGCTTCGACCACTGCGCATCCAAATTTTGGGGAACACTACTGGGTCCGCAATATTATACTTTGTGACGTCATTTTGGTCTATTCTATGGTTGTTTTGATTTAAATTTTGAGCGCTCAATAATTCAGTTGCTTGTGCTTGTGTGAATTTTGATGTTGATCTGACATATTTCTAATATTTCTAGTGTTCCAATCCAATTTCCAACTTCCAGCAGGATCAACAACTAGTTTTCATAGGTTAGCGTTGCGTCATTCACTTCATCATTTCAGTTTTATTCATTGCTATGTGTTCTTGAAGGTTTCCTAAAGGAGAACTACAAAAAGTATGTTTGAATGTGCTTGGAATTACCCAAAATACTTGGAATTGGTCTGCCAATAAAGTAGTCTGCTCTGAGCATGTTTGCAGATCGATTTTAATAAATCGCATTCTAAAAGAAGATTACTGAAATTGGATGCCATACCATCTCTCAAGTTGGATGATTCAATGAATAACGAAATTACATTATCAAACTCATACTTTCCATCAGAAGAATTTATGAGTAAAGATCAGTTAAATACATTATCACCTCCTGAATCATCCATTGTGATGAGGATATCGAAGAGCGGAAAAAAAACTAAGTTATCGTCAAGGGTAGAATAGTTTCTGATTTCCTTTTTAAAATATTAGTCTTAATTGTGCAATTCTAAATGCATCGCATTAGTTTTCGGTTTGTTTATTGTTAGGAATACTTCTATCATCTATCCATACTCTCTAACTTCTTGCAAGCTATTATAAAGTCATATTGTTTCAGAAATGAAGGTGACAAAAGTACCTCTTCAACAAGTACAAGCAGTAGTTCAAGAAGATGAAAAATCCAAGGCCATATACATAGTTACCGTTAATCAAATGTCAGCTTGCCTCTGTCTTTGTTGTGTTACTTTGAAAAATAGGACCTCTGATGAAACATTATCACATTAATTATATTGTCCCTCCATCAAAACTTAAAAGCCAGGCATGCTGCATACCGAAAGAAATTGTATAATGCTAATAAAGAAATTGCTGCATTGAAAAAGAAAGTAACAGTGATATGGAAGCTGTTATGAATTTCTTGAATAAAAATCAGCAGCTGTCTAATAATGTAGCTGACTTTTTACAAAGCACTTACGATAGTGTACCTCATTATACTAATGAGGCGATATTTGAGAAATTTTGTAGAGAAACCATATCTTTGAGGCTTATCCACCTGTACTTCGACAGTTTGCTGCTACTTTGCAATTTTATTCCGCAAAAGCATATGAGACAGTAAGGAAAGAGTTTGCCATGTCATTACCACATCAAGCCACAATACGTAAGTGGTACCAGAATATTCATTGTTAACCAGGCTTCATTTTAGTAGCATTTAATGGACTGCAAGCAGAGCTAGCGTTCAGGAATATTATATGTGCAATAGGGAAGTAGTTTGTTCACTTATCGTTGATGAACTTTCTTTACAAACGCAACTAGATTTTGGTGGACAACAAATGTGGAGCTATCCAAATATAGGAATAAATATTGATAATGACCAACTGAACCCTACTTCTGAAGCTTTTATAGTTATGGTTGTTTGTCACAAAATGGACACTGGAAAATTCCTAGAACGTATTTCATTATATCCCTCACTGCAAGAGAAAAAGCGAATATTGTAGAAGAAAGAATCTTACGATTACATGGAATAAATGTCTAAATAACATCGGTGACCTGCGATGCTCAAATTATAAAGAATTATTGCGTTTAGTATTTTAGACTCTATGCCACTAGTAACCAGGTGCACTGTGAGTTAGAAGCAAAGATTTAATCATTTGAAAAATTGATTGATAATAATAATAATAATAATAATAATAATAATAATAATAATATTTATTGATCCTTTGAGACAAAATAATGTATAGGATAAGTCATAGGGTGGAGAAAAAAAAAAAAAAAATTACATTAGCTTAGCACTATGACATCATTGAAGTAATCATTTACTGTATAATAACACTTGTTTAACATTAAGTTCTTAACAGTTTTTCCAAACTTGCTGGAATCAAGAGATCGAACACTGTGAGGCAAATGATTGTAGAGTTTGATACATTGATATGAAGGAGACATCTCAAACTTAGTTGTTTTATGCTTAGGGATAAATAGAGTTCTTTCACCTCTGGTACCATAGTTATGGAAACTAGACAACCGAACAATATTTTCCTCATTTTTTTTACGTGTAAAAGACATTTGAAAATAAAAATGGAAGGTAAGGTTAGTATTTTACGCTGTATAAATGTGGGTCTACAGGATGAACGTGGAGGTATATTGAATATCAATCGCAAGATACGTTTCTGTAATATAAAAGCTCTTCCTACGTCCGAACAGTTTCCCCACAGTAGAATATTGTACGATAAGTGGCTATAGACCAAGCTGTAATAGATGTTTATGAGTGACTCTAGCGGAAGCAAGTTTTTCACCCTATTTATGGCATAGTAAGAACTGTTTAACTTTTTGCATACAGACTCTACGTGCAAGCCCCATTTCAAGTGGTTGTCAAGGTGAATGCCAAGAAATTTAGTACCATCCTTAGAAAAAATATGATTATTTAAATGGCCAAGCACCAGAATACGATCATTTTGCCCGATTGTGAAGTAAATACATTCGGTTTTATCTATGTTTATCATTAAGTTATTTTTATGACACCAGGTTACGAAACTTTCCATTAATAGCTGACACAAAGCCTGAAGCTCACCTAATGTTAGGGCGGAAACCACCACCGAAACATCATCAGCAAACAGACTCATCATAAACTTCCTTATTAGCGACGAAAAGCTTCCACATGCGAGCACATTCAGGAACATTGCTCTCAAATTAACGGGGAGATCATTGATGAAGAGAAGAAAAATAAGAGGCCCAAGGACCGATCCCTGTGGTACTCCAAGACTCAGATCATTTTCGCCAGATACGCAGTTACCAACTCTCACAAAAATTGATCTACCCTCAAGATAGCTCCGGAGCCACTCCGAAAAGACACCTCGAAAACCCAAGTTGTAGCACTTGTCGAGTACGAACTGAATTGATAAACTATCGAATGCCCGCGACAGGTCAAAAAATAAACCGGCAACATGTAGACCATTGTCGAGGCATTCATAAACATAATCTACAAAGGAAACTGCAGCTGTCTCCGTTGAACGACCTGATCTAAAACCGTGTTGAGCATCATCAAGTATATTGAACCTATCAAGATACCCAACCATTCGGTTGAACACGACTCTCTCAAATACCTTAGAAAATATGCTCAAGATTGAAATCGGTCTATAATTAGTGATGTTATGTGGATCGTTTTTCTTGAATATTGGAACAACTAGAGCTTTTTTCAAAATAGTGGGAAAGATTCCAGAACTTACAGAAACATTGACGCAATGAGCAAAATGTTTACAAATATCAGAGCTTATCAGCTTCAGAACCCCAGCAGATATATAATCAGCTCCTGCGCACCTATTATTCTTCAACAACTTAATTACATCAGCCACCTCGCACTCAATTACAGGATGAAAAAAAAAAGTTGTGTTCAGCATTGGTGACAAAGTGCACGAGGGAGATAAAGAGTTCTCATAGTAGGTACGCAGGGTTTTCTCTGTTACCGTTGAAAAGTAGTCAGCAAAAATTTTTGTCAATTCCACAGTATCACTGTGCAAGACACCATCAACGAGAAGCTCAATACATCTACTATTTCTGTCCTTTCGGCCAGTCAATTTATTTACCATGGACCATACCGTTTTGTTTTTATTATCCGATCTGTTAATAAGCTCATTATGAAATTTTAATTTGGTATTCCTGATTAACGAGTTATATTCATTTTTGGCCTTCTTGTACAAAAGATATGTGCTCTGACACTTTACATTTGAGTGTAACCAATGCAAATCCATTAGTTGACGTTTCGCCAGAACCACTTCCGGAGTGATCCAACTATTTACTTTGTGAGCGTTAGTGGGCAATTTTACCATCGGACAACATGACACAAAAGTGCTGTGAATCGCATCAACGAATGCTTGAAAACATTCATCAACATCAATGATGTTATAAATGGCATGAAAATCATAAATTGAGATATGATATACAAAATTGTTGAGATTTTGTTGACTCAAGTTTCTGATCAGCTTAGAACCACCCCGTGCATTTACTTGAAGTATGTAATTTAATTCCACCAATATAGCACGGTGGTCGCTCAAAAGAGGTTCAAAAACTTTAACATTGGAACCAGATATGTCTGCATTTGTTAAAACATAGTCTACCTTTGAAATAGATGTATGACCAGTAATGTCAGTGAATACTCGCGTAGGATCTTGTGACGAAGTCTTCAAATCAAAACAATCCATTAAGTCAACAAATTGCTTACGGCTAGCACTCTGAGTCTCCAGGAAATCCACGTTCAGATCACCACAAACAAAGATAACTTCAACAAGACTTGAACAGTAGCTCAGAGCATCTGATAGTCTGTCCAGAAAAACTTTGAAATCACCGGAACACGGCCGATAAACACCTATTATGCCTATCCGGAGCACACCGGACACCACAGTAATTCCGCATATCTCCCAATGCATCTCCTCGGAAAATTGAGACACGCACAAACTTCTTGATTTAGTTCCAGTTTTAAGATATATCATCGAGCCCCCATGTGCTCGAACAGGGCGGCAATAATAGTCAGCCAACATATAACCAGGCAGAGCCATTGATTTCACACTCTCGGCACTGCACCAATGTTCAACGACACTCAATACATCGGGATCATTGTCATCTAGAAGTAATTCCATATTATCTAATTTATTTGATATACATTGGGCGTTTACCTGTAGAAGTCGCAATTTATCACCTTTACTAGGATTTAGTCCATTGGACGGTTCATCCTTTTGCGGTGAAAAAATCGATGAATATTAGCATTATTTGGCCAATTTGATCCATCCAATGCTTTTTCATATTCGGTGCTTGGAATAATAACCTTAAAAGATGAGTAACTCTCAGGATATCTCGAGATAATTTTCTCACACTGCACGGAAGAGAACTTCTTAATCAGAAATTCTTTTAGATCTTTATCCGTTGTTTCAGGTTTTAAATTCGAAACGTGGAATATGCTGAGCTTCCCTATGCCCTCAACGGCCACATTTTCTGAACAATTTCCAACAACTAGAGTTTCACTACGTTTTCGAGCCAATGTCCTACGAGAAACGACATTCCACTCATCACTATGTTTTGTTGTCCGAGTATCAACATTTTGCGAGCTCTGATGATCTTCCATCTGATTCTCCACCGCCACAACCGATTTATTCGGAACATTCTGTTTTGATTTCGGATTTTTCATAATTGGTATCACATTCACATTTGTTGAAGTTTTCGCATCCGCAACACATAAATGGGGAACACGAGTAGCATTAGAACCGCCAGGAAGGTCGGCTATCATATGGGATTCTGACTCACCACGCCTCGCCTCAGATGGTTTGTTTATGCTTTTATTTACCGTTTTTTCCACAAATTTATCAAATTCGGCATCCTTCTTCAGAATTTCACCTTCAAGAGTTGAAATTTTGAATCTTAGAAGAGAGTTATTCTCCATCAGCAATGAGTTCTTTGCTTCTAACTCGTAGATGATCTTCATTAGGAGCTCCTGTTGGGTAGACTCACTAGATATTATGTTGTTTTTATCCACAATGTCAGCCATCGGTGAAACATTACCGGCATTATAATCAGCGGCAGATGGTAAATCGCAATCACAGCACCTTTTAATTTTATTGGCACATCCTGGATTGTAGAATTTGTTACAATTTTTACATTTTATAGAACTTTTAACAATTGTTCTCTTGCAAGAAGCACATTCGGGAATTAACAAATGAAGAGACTCGCTCGACACAACCTTCTTATTCGACGACATATTGACTAATGTCAATATGTTCTTTTGTAAAGCTTTTACTACCAATTTATCTCTAAATATTTGTTATGACTTTCATTGAATATTTCATTTTGAGCTTAAACACTATTACACAAGATACTAAGTAATCATTAAAGGATACTGATTGTCTTCATGTTTTTTTAAGAGTCAAATACCTGAAAATATAATCAATATGAATTTGTTTTATTTACCAAAATGTTCCTGTAAAATCGACAGTTCAAGAAGTATATATCCCAGATTAATTAATCTGTGAGCAGAGCTGTGCCGAGCACTGAAGAACAGTGCTTCGAGCCCTAAGCACTAAGCACTCAATAACAATGATCCCGAGCACCGCGTATTCACAAAAGGCTTGCGATTACTAAGCACTTTATAAAAGTAATTCGATTTATCGAGCACTAAGCACTTTTAGAATGAGGATATTCTCTGCGAATTGTTATATAAAATTGTATTCAATTGAGAAACATGTAAACTAGCAAACCTGCATTCCTCATATACATCACTGGAGGATAAGAAATAGAGTGCAGCGAAACAAATTTCTATAAAACTAACAATCTCGATATTCGTTCTATTCTCACACATATTGAAAAGTTCTTTATTATTTAAGGAAATGATACAATGAATGGAAATATGAATTCCATAAGCGTCTCAGTTTTTCTGCACATGTAAAATGTATTTCCCTATTTAAAAATGGGACAAAACCCGAAACATATATGACAACAACATAGTATTATATTATGACAGTATTTTCTTTCCCTTAGTAATAAAAAAAAGCACTGACGTGAATTCAGTGCTCTTCGGGGAATTTTTTCATTAATACATAATTTAATTCGAATTGATCAACATGAAGTCAGTTTTTTTTTAATTTCTCAAAATGTCAAAAATATAATCCACAGAAATAGGATAGCATTATTTTCTGTTGTGATTGTAATCATAAGCAATTTGTAAATAAGATATAAATTTAAATGCATATATCGTATAAATCTGATACTAATTAACTCCTCCGACCACAGCGCGTCAGCGTCTATTCGTGTTATAACACGGCTTAGTGGAACGGAAAGGCTTAGTGATTAGTACTCCTCGGAAGTGCTCGGGAGCACTTGAGGGATTACTGAGCACTAAGCCTTTTCTTGAAGTGCTTGAAATACTAAGCACTAAGCATTGGTTTTGAGAAGTGCTCGGGAGCACAAAAAGGTTTCAAGCACATTCACAAGCACTACACTGTAAAAAATAGGGGTAAATTTACAATTATTTACGCATAATTCACAGCCGTTATTAGCGTAATTTCACACACCACAATATGTAAAAAAAATTTTCTTGTAATTTTACAAATTAATACAATAATTTACAAGCTTTTACAAAAATTCACAGACTTTTCCAAAATATTACATATATTTACAAATATTCACAGATCTTTACAAGAAATCACAAATTTTTCCAACAATTTACATCAATATTGTGAATTCACATCGTGCACTATGCGAATGCGATAGACCGAGTCTTGAATCGGGTATTTCCGCTGTGCATGTGACTAGCGCTTTCGTTTCCGATGTCCCCATTTCGACAGCATACATTAATTCTTGGCAAGCACCCTCCAATCCCGAAGAAGCTGCTCGTGCTCATGCGCCACGCGTGTTTACAAATATCTTGGACGAAATTTGAATAGACTGTTCAGTCAAATTTCGATTTTGACAGGACCGAAGATATTATTTGTAAATTCTCGTGAAATATGGATTAGTTGGATGTGAGATCTTACTGTTATGGACGGCTGTAAGCAGTATTTTGTGCACTTGAATAACTTTTCCTTCAAAATTCAGTGCATAATTTTTAAGGGAAAAATCAATATCAACATTACCTTTTGCGTAAGTTTTATTTCCACGATGAACAATTCCTATCAAATTGCGACAATAAGCATACAGTTCATTGTATTAAGATGTTGTAGAAGGCTCATCCATTGAAAAGAAACCGATTAGTGTATTGTATGCTAACAACTATACGACATATGATTATTCTGGAAATCATATAGCTAATCTAGGGACACAAATATAAGCTATTTACCATTTGGGAAACAAATAATTAGATTTACCATAATCAGGTTTGAATATTGCTTTCATCCTCAATAGCTGAATTATTGCTTATTCATATATCATCCATATATATTAGCCACCGAACAGATGATTTGATCCTGCATATATTATTATAAGAATTTCTCTAGGTATGGAATATGGTAATAATGTTATATTGTAACAAATCATTTGATAAATAATGATTTCTTATAGGTAGTTAGATATCATTTTCATTTTGTAATTATTTTAGGTCAACTCATTTGATATCTGCAATTATGTATTAACTCAGAATATTGAAAGTTTACAGACATTTCCACTTATTAATTTGTATTCCAAGAATATGAATATATGTTAAATGCATGAAAAAATTGGTTTTCATAGGTAACGGAAACAAAGTAATTGTAAAAATGAAAATCATTTATTTAGATACCAATATACATATATTTTATACTTTCTACCAAGTGAATAAAAAAATTGTATACCACTCAAGTAGTAATTCAAACACAGGAAATACTTTCAAATAAAACTATATATTAACATCATTCTTAACTTCAAGAGCGATCAAGAATACCATTTATTTTGAAATTTACATTACATGCATCAAGCATTAGTACATCAAGCAGCATGCAATAATATTTTTTTTTGTGTTTGGCCCACCATACCACCCCACCATATAATCATGGACGGTTCCTGAAACACTACACAGACGATAAACATATGGATCATAATTGAAACATGATTACTAACTTTTTCCATTGAAAAAAAGTCTTATATACTACTTCTTCGTTGGAAAATATGCTTCTTGGTTTTTCCTCCATAGTCCTAGGTATATCATCATTTTAAAAGTTATTGTTGAATTATCATGCCATTCTAGTAGGTATAATATTAGTAACATCGGGGCCTTCATGCATATTTATATTGTTAAGCGTACTAAGCAACAAGCATTGGAAATTTAAGAAACATGTACCTGAAACTCTATGGGAAAACAACAAATACATACAAACATGTTATATTACTACGTGACCTTTTACTCCCATATTTTGAAATATTCTGCTACTGGAAAAATGGAAATTTGTTGTTAAAAACTCCTATTATATAATACATGCTGTCATCCAAACACCCCATGTTAAAGCATAGCTATCACCTACATGCATTGTTTAATTACTAAAAGATTGGCCAATCACCTCTCTGGGTCCCTAGAACTTTTCAAAACTATACATAAATGCATAAAAAATTACCAAAAGATTATTTACTTTCCACGTTTGCATTAACTCTACTTTTTGCATGGATAATATAATTGCTTATCAATTTTCCTTTTTCTACATCCAACATTTTCTGCACTTTTCTGATGTTCATAGAAAGCATTGTAAAATTTAGAGAAACTTGCAAAATCTACTAATTTGAGATCTTCACATAATTTTTTATGCATAATCTATAAATATACAAGCTATTGGAAATACTACCAAACTTCCTACTCAATAACAACTTGGGTACCTCACGTTTACTACTTTCATCATTAGGAACATTTAAATTAACTTTTTTTTCATTTTCCTCCAAGAAACGATCAACTTCGGATTGGTATTGGACCTTACTAGTAGAAGGTTCATCTATACATAAGTTGAAGTCATCAGAATCTCCACCTGAAACAGACTCGCTTCTCTTTTCGATCAAAGCAACTGCATGTATATGTTTGCACAAAGCTGTTTTCACAGCGTATTCTGAACACTCACATTTGAATCTGTGTATGCAGATTTTACACTTCTCACAGTACGAAGCTCTACATCCCTCATCGCAAAGTTCACTATATGAAATTATGTAATATTTGTCTCCTGTTGAACTTGATTCAACTTTGAATTCTCCTGAATCTAACCGAGTTACCATATGCTGGACAACATTTTCAGCTCGATCATGTGCTTCTAGATAATAATAATAAATTGGTCTTTATTTCAAATCAATCACATTGAGGATCAAAGAGTGAAATGAAACAGTGTCAAAAGGAAAAAAAAAAATATACAAGTTCAAATTCATCTCATGTAATCAGTCATGTTATACGGTTCCAGATTTAACAAAAATCCGTACAGTTTCCTTTTGAATCCTTTGATATCCTCCGTTACTTTTATGTTCTCAGGCAATGAATTGAACATCTTCAGGCATCTATACTCTACTTGTCGTTGGCTTGTTGTTAGATTGAACTTGGGATATGTATAATCTAAACCTCTGGTCTTATGGAATACTTTCTTGTTCTCGTATTTTTCGAACAGTTGATTGTTTCTTTTCATGAATAATAAACATTCTTGTATATATAGAGCATATATAGTCAGTATTCCATTCTTCTTGAAGAAACTTCTGCAGGATTCATTGTATTTGAGATCACTCATTATTCTCATTGCTTTCTTTTGTAATATGAATAGCCTCTCTATATTTGATGTTCCATAGAATACAATCCCAAATCTCAACTTTGATTCAATTATTGCATGATACAGAACCTTTATAGCCTCCTTGCTAATGTATCGTTTCATTATTCTCAGTCCATAAACCCCTGCTCTAATCTTGTCACTCAAATAACCAACATGCTCATTCCATTTTAGATTTCTATCTATATATATTCCCAAAAGTTTAGATTGACTCTATGTTGATACGAATTAGCAGATGGTCTTTCAGTTTCGATTATTTTTTTCCACATTTTGTCATTTACCAATTCTTCCAATATATCCAGCAACTTTTCCACTCTGAAAGTTCAACATACACTTTTAGTAATTATTATTAAACAATTTCACCACTCACCGAATATTCTGTTTTGCTTTCAGTTTATTATATTTTAAAACTTTATTCAAACTTTCGATTGCCATGTTTGTATTAATTCCACAATTCTTCCTATAGCAATGAGCCCACATGTGTATCCTTTCGTCGCTCTGAAAATAATATCTGAAAAAAATCATTTATCAAAATGACGATGTAGATGTAGTCCCAACATTGTTACTCACCTCTGTAAATAGTTGAGAAATGCAGTTTCCCCTTCTTCTTCCAAGTGCTTGAAATATTTTATTTTCAACTCCCTAAATGTTGACTCGTCCATCTCAGTCAAGATTCTTCTCATTTCCTTCTTCATAGCTTTCTTATTTTCAATTTTTTTAAATTTATTCCTTCCTTGTTGGTTCCAGTTTTTTATTATATGCCATGTGCATAATAATCTTCTGGGTTTATTTTCTGTAGTCATCACTTGGGTCCATGCATTGTAATATTTCACATCATCATCTGACATGATGTATTTAGCTTCAATATTTCCTCCTACTCTGGTTTTTAGTGCATGGAAAAAAGTTTGTTGGATCTTCTGATCCCTTCTATTGGAGAGTAAGAAAGCGACAGGAAATCCTATGTTCCTTTCATCTTTAACTAGCACTATGGTTAAATCCCAGTTTTTCCTGTTAGTCCCATGAGTTCCGTCTATGCAAATGATTCTACTGAACTCTTTGAGCTTCTTCTCCATGAGATTATTCATGAAGCCCAGAGCAAAATCTTGGTTTTCCAACTCAGGGTGGTTTTCACCTAAACACATGATGAATAAAATACTAATCACACATATTTGAGAACCACTCACCAATTTGTTTGAATAGAAACACCTGATTTTCTTCTTGGATATTCCACTCTTGAACTTTCAAAATTGTAGCGATCATGTCATCTTCATGTCGCCTTTTATCAACATTAAATTTCCTCATGAGATATGCTAAATCTCCACGAGTTAGTATATTTAATCTACTCAGTTCTGTATTCCTTGTAATTTTTGCATCTCTGAGGATTCTATCTGTAGTAACTCCATCATTCAATTTGTTGACGAGCATTTCTTGCTCACTTTTCGTCAACCGTTTAGATCTTAATTCATTCTCATGCCCCACATGTGTTTCAGTAAAGCATATGATCACTCCTAAAAATAAATAATGAGCCTTGGATAAGTAAAATAATTCAAATAACTACCAGTACTGCTGATTTTAGCTTCAATTCTTGAGGGACAGATTCCAGATATTTTGATGCTGCCTCCCCTTTTCATTCTTCTTTCAGAACAATTGCTGACAAATCCTAAATAGAATAGAAATTAATATATCATTTAGAACACATTAATAAGTAACCAACCTGTGGTATTACTACGATTACAATTATAGTGCCGTTGTTCTCCATAATTAGTCTTGCAATTTTTTTCACAAACATAATCAATATTTCTATTATCTAGATTCCTCCAAGCTTCAAACTCTTCAATTGTCTTGAAATCCAAGGTAGTCTCTACTATATTCAACGTATGGTATTGCTTCAAATGGTGGATCAATTCTTTTCGAAATTGAAATGGTTTTTTATTATTTTCGCAGCATATTGGGCACTTAATATGTTTTCGTAAGGTATTGGTAATAATATTGTGGAATTCTTTTAAATGCCGAGTCTTTGACGATACTCTGCCAAAATTTTTACCACACACTTGACAACTGAGTTTGTTATCGCTGAAAAGTAAATATACTTATAATTCCTTTCTATTAATTAAAAAGCAACTTACTTTTGCTCCTCCATATTCCTGGGTTTAATTATTTCACTGAAATACAACCAATCGATTCACAACCTATAATAAATATAAATCCAACGAAACGATTGAAATACAATCGATGTCAACAGGATAGTTAGTATTAGTAATAACTTGTATATTAAGGAATTACTCTGAATAAGACAACTCGTTGTCGATTGACAATAGCTGAATGGCATCAGAAATCGTATTCCAGCCAATTTCGCGGTAAAATATCTCCAACACAAGGAGAGCGGAGCGCATGAGCAGGAGCAGCTTCAACGGGATTGGAGAGTGCTCGCCAAGAATTAATGTATGCTCATTTCGACTACGACGACTACCCTTACCCTACCATTCTCTCCCCAGAGTTGAGCGCGTCTATTTGTTAGTTCGCATGTCAACGCAAATTACGTTTTCGTAGTTCCACGCAGATCGAGTCTAGACCTGCTTGAAGATTGAAAGTGTGTTTTTTGAAGATTGTGATTTAGTGCTTGGGATTTACTTTCCTTTGAGCATCCCAAAGTGACCTACCAAGTTTCATCTGAACGGTAATTTTTGTTCGATCTTTACCTTTTTTTCGCCAGATTGACTGTACTAAAGCTATATTTCACAGCAGTGAACAAAATCCCAGTGCAATATGGGAGATATTGTGAAAAATGAGTCAAATTTCGATTTTCTGTTCTTCTAGGGTACTTCAGAAGACAGGATATCTTTGTTTCAGACCTAATTGCAAATTAAGTTTCGAATGTTTTATATAATGAAAGTATGATTTTATTTCAGAAAATAGGTATAGGATATGCATGGAAGGAACTCTAATACCTGGATTAACGTTTGACACCTTCATCGAGGCATTTATAATATGCTTTTGCATTTATTTTAATTTGAACCTGAGATACCCAAAGGCACTCTCTACAACGTTGGAGATGATACAAAGGTATCATCTACAACTTCACCCCGACGGAAGTGGCTCAAAGTGCCAAAAAAAAAGGACTAACCAAAAAAAAAGTAATTGCATTTATTAATAAATTGAGTAATTTTCGATAAATTCATTAATTAAGGATGAATATTTCGATTATTTTAAATATTTCTTGTCATAGGTGTATATCAATTTCAATAAAATTTTAGAAAAATGGCGTTTTTTCTTTCAATTTTTGTCCACCCAAGACCGAATAAGCATTGATTTAATTTCTGTCCAACTAACAGCATACAAATATCATTTGGACACTTATGGTTTCCTCTTGATAGCATTTAACCTAATAATATAAAGTGCAGAATAAATTCGATGCATATTTTGAGTAACCCTCTGTTCAAGTACAATCATAATTTACAGATCTGTTCCTGGCAACTCCTTGGCCAAAACAATTATGGAAACTAATGTGATTTTTATTACTTTTCATGCTTTCAAATTATGCATAATCTTGAAATTAAATTTCGGAATATTCAGATCTAGCATTCTAAAAAATTCTTTCAGGTCCAGAAAATTATGCCTAAGATTCCTAGACATGAAAGAGTTATATTTAATTCGTTTTTATAGTACGAACAGTTTTGACTACAATCACGAAAGGTAATTCACAAAAGTGATTGTGAATTTACACAGGATTAATACCATGTTTGGGATACTATCAATTTAATAGTGGTAATAAATTCATACATTATACAGTAAAATTACAAGAAATTACTAGAATTCTTTGTGAATTAATGGAATTATATGTAATATAACTTAACGTGGCGCAGTATTATCCAAAAAAATTTGTAAAATTCATATCAAAAACAGAGCAATATTTCGTTTAGAAATGTAATTTTTTGTAATAATGCATATTATTACGGTATGAATCTAGTGAAAAATTCAAAAGAGGAATGTGAATTCACAAAGGATTACCAAAAAATATGAAATATTCCACAATTATTACTAGCAATTTCACAAAATAGGAATGAAGAAATTTGCGAAAAACATACTGTGAAATTTCAAAAAATTACATCAAATCTCTGTGAATATATGGAAATTGATGTAATATTACACAACATAAAGTAGCATAATCACAAACAGTTTCTGGTAAACAAATTACAGGCTGATTTGTGAATTTACAAACTAAAATGTAATATTACAAACTGAGTGTAATTTTACCATGATTCTTGCTGGCCTTAAATAACCAATGATTCTTACTGTAAATAATTTTTACAGTGTAAGCACAGTGCTTCGGCTCAGCTCTGTATGTGAGTATATGTTGGTGTTTTTTTTTACTGAGCTTAATTCCACAATGCTTAATTACCTTCAAAGATCACCCATGAAGTAAATTAATATTGAAGTAGTATTCACAGATTAAATAGATATTTTTTGATTCAGAAATAGCTGTTTTCACGTGAGTATAGGGTGATTCATTTTGATGCTACTTTGTAGTAGTTAAATGCCATTTGAGCGATATATAACAAAACCCATACAAAAATCAATATATTTATTCTATTTCAAGTGATAAATGAGATCATTTAGTATCAGCATATTCATTTTGTTCTTAATTCCTTGATAGGCGTAAATTTTCTTTCTTCGTTAATTCTCTTTAAGGATAAACGTTAATAATATGAATGGCTCATAAGGCTATACTCACTCAACTTACTATTCATCAGTCATCAAAAGTTTTATGGACAATCATATCAATAAGTAAATGATAAAATGCACTTTTATTGTATTATCTTCGGTTTTTTGATCATTATTAACCTAATATTTGCATACAATATCGTAATATCTGTCAGCTTCACATAAAAATGTTTTAATCCTACTTGATAGTTTTTTTTTCAGTAGGAATGCTTCGTTTTCATTATGATTTAGTTCCTTATTTTTCTGCTGGACCCTGTAACTACGCTATTATCTTTTTGTTCAACCCTCGTACAAGAGTAGAATATAGCAGACACACTTTTTAGCCACTTCGCGCAGGTTGTCAGCCGTTCTCTTTCCCTCTATTTCTCTGATTGTGAATACATAATTTTTTTCCTCGAAGACAACCAGCCTTGGGCGAGTTTAGTAGCTAGATGGATTACCGCCTTGGCTATGAATTTAAACAAGAACGCCAAAGCAAACTGATCTTACGTCAGGGCCCTTCCAAATTTTTTGAAAATGTCTAGTTGGCTTTGGAAACTCCGATGTATATAGACATTCTGTGGTTACTCCAATAAATGTTTCGTTTGAACCGCAGTTTGTGGAATGGCCGAGCAATCGACCTATTCGGATTTTCCAGCATTAAGTTCAGGTTGAGGAAAACGGGTTTTTGTAATAATTCAATCATTTGTAACGCTTTACGATTGGGAGTTTGCACAAACAAATAGCGAACAGTACTGACTGAAAATGGCTAGAGAGAGTCTCGTTTGTGTCCTCATATCATTGTTTCTTATAGTGAACAGTGAAATGGATGATTTAGGCGAAGAAAAATACAAGGTATGTCTGCATAAAGAATACGCTGAGAAAGTATGTTTCACAACTGATTCAATGGAAACTCTGGCGAAAAATGTAACTGATGAATATAACACCATCGATATATCCAATAACACCATTCCGATACTTCGTAAGGGATTTTTGTGGAAAATGGATAATATTGAGGAAATATGGATAACAAATTGTAGCATTTCGGCACTGGAACCAGGGGCGTTCGAAAATTTGACGTATAGGCATGTTGCTCTGGATGACAATAAAATAACAAGAATTGATTATGGGGTCTTCACTGGCAAGCAAAATTTAATGATACTCTTTATTAAAAGAAACTTGATAGAGTTCATACACAAGGACGCCTTTGCTGATATGCCTAGTTTACGTTTAATTCGTCTCACAGGAAACCGCATCAAATCTTGGAATCCTGACTGGTTTCAACGAGGCTGGTTGTCGTCTATTCATTTCGACCATAATTTAATAGAAGAATTACCAGAATCTGCTTTCATATTTCCAAATGTACCTCCCTTAATTTTGGACTTCAAGAATAACCGAATTAAGGCTCTCTCCAATGATACATTCAAGGGCGCCAAGGGTGTTAACATGTTAAACCTTGCTTCGAACCAGTTGACTGAATTTGGTGAGCATTTGCTGAAGGACACATCAATCTACTGGCTAGACATTAGTCATAATAAAATTCAGTGTTTGCCGCAGAATTTAACTAATGTTATAAAAGCGTTTTGTACAATAATGAAAGGCAATCCCTTCAAATGTTCATGTATTGAACGCATAAGAGATTTTGCGAGAAAAATTAACAGATGTCAGCATCATAATTTAAGAGGGACATGTGTAAATTAATATTAGTTACTAAAAATATAATATGTATTTTCTGATCGTTAGTTTATTATATTTTTTTAGTGTAAATGTACGACTTATATTATTTTCTTGATAAATATAAAAATGTGACTTGAATCATTTACATATATCAATTATGCAGACACACAATAATTGGCACGCTGTTTAGGGAACAGCGTGCCTATCATTTTGCCCGGATATCTGTGAATTTGACTAACTGATGAATAATAATCCGGAGTCAAATCCAATTCTGTCCGTCCGGCCGTCCGCTAGCACTATCACTCTCCAACGAAATGAGTTATCTTCTTGCGGTGCCTATCCATTACGAATCTTGTCGATCATCATGGCGATGCGTACTTTGTCAACTGGTGCACTGATAAAACATCTGCTGTTTTATTGTACCATGTCCGTAAGTTCTTCAGCCACGATTTCCTTCTTCTACCAGGCGCCCTCCTGCCCTCAACCTTGCCCTGCAGAATCAACAGCAACAAGTCATATCGCTGATTTTTTCTCATAAGTAAATAATATGTCCGAAATATTTCAGCTTGTGATTTTTGGCGCTCTTGTTCCTCGGAACAGAGCGCTTATCAATTTGCCCAAATGTCTGTAATTTTCGAATTTTTGGCTGAAAATGGTCTTGAACGATTTGGTTTGACTCACTGATCAAGAATCCGTGGTCGAAATCGATTTTATCCGGCCGGCCGTCAATCTGGCCGTTAACACGATAACTCGAACGGAATGAGCTAGACAGTTGAAATTTTCAGAGTAGATTTGAGGGATAAATATCTCGGTTAAGTTCGTTATTGGGCAAAATCGGTCTTATAGTTTCGGAGTAACGAAAAAAAATATTTTTTTTACATTACAACTTTCGAATTAAAATTTTTTTAAGATGCAGCCTCATCATAAGAATCCATTGTTTTCATTTTCAATTCTAACAAGCTAATACTTTCGGAGATATGATGTTTCAAAGTTTCAATAATACATCGTAATTTCTATGTATTCATAGAATGTGAACACAGAATCTGTCTGTGATCACTATTCATAAATGTCATCTCTTCTAGCTATTAGAGATTGTCAATTTATTGTTGTTATTTTCTATTGGAAAGCAAGTATTCGATTCTTGCATTTGTGAATATATACAAGACCATTTTGATGTAGTTTATGGAGGCAATAGGAAAGAAGAACATAATGGAATCATCAAAAGAAATTAGTGTTCGTTGGCCACTGAGGTTAATATTACCTTTTACTTCCTTGAGTAGTGATACTGTTCCTATATACAGTATTTTCATAATGTTGCTAGCAAAAAAATACTGAAATATGGATCTACATTTGTGTATCAATCATTTTTTCTTGAGTTAAGGTTCATAATATAGAAAAGAATGTGTTAGTGGTATGGACTATTAAATTTTAAATTATGAAAGAAAGATAGTATTTTATTAATATATTCTGAACTATTGAAATAATTTGTTCGTAATCCACTACCTACTCAAATATCATTAATAAATGGACAATCTGCTATGATTGTCTCTAGCCTTGCTGTAGACATTTCGATGATACTTTCCTTAGTTTTTTCGAGTTGTGAAAACTATGCACCGAGTCTAAGTTGCAACAACCCATTCCACGAGGTTGAATCATTGCAGATTGCACATTTAATCTTGATAAATAAATTTAATGACAATTTTTTAAGCATCAAGGCATTGAAGCGTTGTAGATTGCCCTTTTTTTAAAGATAATTTTTGAAGCTCTTTTTTTAACGACACTTTTTTTAAATTTAATTTGTTTCATGATGCATTTCTATCATAGGAATCCATTGATATAATTCTCAACTCTGAGAAACCAATACTTTCGGAGATATAATTTGTCTGTTTGAACAAGAGCGCCAAAAAGCTCCTGTCCACAGGCCTTGAACCAATTTTTTATTAAGAGAAGCAGCCTCTTGTCTTTATCCATAGACATAATATCAGGGAGACAGAGCATTGCCTCGTAAACTGTTGGTTTGTTTTGGCTCCACATTGAAAGTCGATACAACGAGTGGAACAAAGATACAAGATCGGATCTCTTTGTTCGGGTACTTTCTGTGGCAACACCGCATTAAATACTTAATTGTTTTGGATGTGCATGGAAGTGCGATTTTAAATCATTAAATCCTTACGACATTAATTATTTTTATTCAGAATGAGTGTACCTTCTTTTCAATATACAATTCAAGTGTCTATCTTGGAATAAATTCAGTAAATCAATGACAGTAATAGTTATATATAGTCGTTAGTATTGGGGGTAGTTGGCGCGTACCAATACAATGGACAAGTTCGTTAATGAGCATAATCGGCCCAATGGTTTTCGAGTAATAATTTTATTTACAGCGGTACAGTTCTCACAAAATTTTACACACGTCTTCACGTCGATATTCTACAACTAGTTAGCAAGCTTCAATTCGATCGATTCCAGAATTCCGAATTCCAGATCGATATAACTCCGAAACCGTCGGGCTGATTATGGCATACAGCAACTCAACTCTCCCATTCAGATGCGCAATCTACCCTGAAAATTGCAAGTTCCTATCTCCTTTCGTTCGAGAGTTATCTAGGCAACGGTCACCTATCCAGCTGCTGAACTCACACAAGGCTGCTCGGATCTCCAACAATATAGATCCGATCGTGTTCAAACTTGGAACTTGGTAGTAAAGTTAGGTTTTGAAGGCTCTCGCAAAATTTCAGCCATGTCGGAGGAATATTTTCTGATATATAGAATTTTTTTTCAATGATTTTCAATGATTTTTTAAAAATTTTCTAGTACTACGATCCTCACGAAATTTTGCAGGAAGTTTTGAGTTCGCATTCTACAACTAATAACTATGTTTGAATTCGATCAGTATCATATATTTTGAGTTATTGAGGAAATAACAACTAAATTTCAGATGGCTATAACTCTAAAACCGTTCGGCCGATTATGCTCATAAACAAAATCGGATGTTACATTCAGATGAATAATCTAACCTAAAAATTTCAAATCGCTATCTTTTTCCGTTCTCAAGTTATCGGGACATAAAAAATATTTTGTAATATATTTTTTTTTATTTTCTAGCTATACGATTCTCACAAAATTTCACGACCAAGCTAAAGTTCATATTCTACAACTATTCACCAAGTTTGAATTCGATCAGATTCATATTGGTTAAAAACAAAATTATTACTCGGAAACCATTTAGCCGATTATGCCCATTAACGAACTTGTCTGTCGTATTGGGATGCGCCACCTACCCTTAAAACTTCAAGTCGCTAGCTCTTTCCGTTCTCAAGTTATCGTGGCAACGGCCGGACGGGCAGAATCAAATTTGACTTCGAATTCTTCATCGGGGAGTCGCACCAAATCGTTTGAGGCCATTTTCGTCAAAATATTCGATAGTTTTTGAGAAAATGCTAAGGCCACTCGCAAAAATTGCAATAGTTATAAGCAATCAAGTGAAAAATAAAGAAGGCGGTTTGGTTTTTCGCTAATATCCCAAAAACTATCTAAGATAATTCAAATTTGAGAAAATATTCGAGAAGAGGAGGATATTTCCTAAAAAGCAGTCTGAACTCCCAGAACTACGTCCAATATTCATAATTTTCCCTTAGGGTTTAAACTACTCACGGAAACGGGTACTCCGTCGTAAGCCGTACTTTTGATGAATAAATATTATTTAAGCTTATTAAATGAAAAATTGAAAAAATTCAGGCGCCTGCAGGATAGATCAATGAACAATGAACGATTTTTCAATTAGTTATCCAGTTGTTAATTAACAATAATTTTTAAACTATTGATCTGAGAATTTTTTCCTTTCGTTATTTTTCAAAGGTCTTAAAATAGATTCCTATAGGAAAATTTTAAAAATTATTAATTTTCGTTTTGTTATGAACAATTTACTTAAGTGAAAAATTATAAAGCTTCAATTTATAATATTACTATTGATTCGTTTTCTTATGATCAGAAACTACTTAAAAATGATTTTTTTAATAATTATTATCTCCTATTGTTTATAAAATTGTTATAAACCAATGCGTTGTGTATGAGATAATTTAAAATTTTCTTTTGAAAACATAATTGAACCTTTATAATTTTTCACATAAGTAAATTGTTAATAACAAAACGAAAATTTACAATTTTTCAAATTTCCAACAAGAATCTATACAAAGTCCTTTGAAAAATAACTCCATGGAAGGAAAAAATTTTCAGATTAATAGTTTATGCATTATCGCACTTGCAATGTTAATGTTCGTGCTACAAAAAATTTTTAATAAACTAATTGAAAATCGCGATAAACATTTTTGGACCACGGATTATTGTTCATTGATCTATCCTGCAGGTAACTGAATTTCTTAAATTTTTTATTTTCGTATATAATAAGTTTAAATAATATTTATTCATCAAAGGAACGAAGGGGGCGAGGCTTACGCAAGCCGTAGTACCCGTTTCAGTGAGAAGTTTCAACCCTCTGGGAAAATTATAAATATTGGTCCTAGTTCCGGGATTTCTTATAGCAAATTTCCTCCTCTTCTTGAATCTTTTTTCAAATTTGAATTAACTCAAATAATTTTTGAGATATTGGCGAAAAACTAAACTTCCTTTTTTTGTCATTTAATTGTTTATAACTATTGCAGTTTTTGCGAGCGGCCTTAGCATTTTCTCAAAAACTATCTACATGCCATTCCGAAGTGAATGACACTTCAATTATAATTTTCGGAGAATACGCAAAAAATTTTACCTAAAAAGCACTTGTAGACTAGAGTCACTAGACTATTCGCAGAGATGCCAGAAAAGAACTCCTCAACAGAAATGAGATATGAATCCCTGAATCTCAGCCGACAATCGAAAAAGATACCAAGGTTTCTGCAACAGGTGGAGGATGGAATTTTATCATCACCTATTTTAATGTCTAGCTCATTCTGTGTGAGAGCTGTTTAAAATAATTTAAAATTTTTTCTATGTGCTAAATTTCAGATAGATGGAGCGATCGGTTTCGGAAATATTCATAAAAAATAATTTTACTAAAAATGGCCATAACTCTGAAACCGCTTAGTGGATTTCGCACGTTAAGGAACTCGTCCGAGATATTTACGCTCCAAACCTACCCTGCAAATTTCAATCCTCTAACTCGTTCGAGAGTTATCGTGTTAATGGCTGGCCGGCCTGACAGAATCGGCCACGGATCTCTTGATCAGTGAGTCGAACCAAATCGTTTAAGACCATTTTCAGCCAAAAATTACCAAAATTATTTTTTTTTGAAAGTTGATAAGCACTCTGTTTCGATGAACAAGAGCTCCAAAAAAGGATTTTTCATAAAAATAATGTGATCCAAAAACAAAGCATATGTTCAGCATCAAACATCTAAAGTATTTATGCTAAAAAACACGATATTTCTCCAAAGACATTCATAGATACAGAATAATAGCTCACTTCCCACTATCAGGCATTTCAAAGTAGGTATTCTACGTACCCATTTACTGTCTGTATTGTATATTATTATTATACTGACCCTCCTAGGTCTTCCACAAGGAGACCCCTCATAAGCTCTCGAAGAGCTTGAGCAAGTAAGGAGAACCAGTAGTGTTCTGTGTAGGCTTTGTAACTGTGTCGTTACGCTACCTTAGGCACAGCACTGTTAGTTTTTGACCCAACAGCGAATGGTGGCGATTACAAATATTTGGATATTATACCGCATTCCCAATTTTTCGTCAAAAAGTATTCTCCTCTTGTCAGAATATATGTCGGAATTTTTAATTCTGACATATTATATGTATTCTATTGAAATTTGAATTCGTTAGATATCGAAAAAACTCACGTATCAACTAATTTTATTGAAAGATCGACCTAAATTAAGTACATATACCATTTATTAGTTATTATTTTGATAGAAATGAAAAAAAAAAGAAAAATAAAAATTTCGGCTACGGGAACTTGTCCCTAATGTCATTACTTACCTTCGAAATATTTTCTCAATCTTCTAATTTCTGGTTTCGGCCGAAGAGAATAGAATTTGACCTCGAATTCTTCATCAGTGAGTCGAACCACAACCCCCTATATCTACTAGCCTGGAAGATGATAAAATGGCAACACCGCTCTGAGTCATAACAGGCGATTCAGTCGAACGTTGTTATGGACGTTGTAAATGGACGATAACTTCTGATTCTGGAGTTAACCATTATTGTTTTTCGCGGGCAATTCGTGGTATTTTTGTGTATAATGGTGTCAAATATGAATTAATGCAATGCAGTGATAAATATGGTCGGATATTTGATATTTATATGTTCTGTGATTAAACTGCAGTGTGTAAATAGTGGAATTTCCTTTGAATTATTTCTGCTTCGAGATGAGTACATTTCAGTTGACACTATAGACAACAAGATGGACTAGAAATATGAGTGAAATAGAACTTTCATTTCTTCCGATTTTATAAAAGATTTTGATGGCCTTTCTAATAATATTTGAACAAAAATTGATACATCTGGATGGGAGATCAAGAAGCTCAAAGAATCTATTTATTTTTATGTATGTATTCGATTTCCAAAAGTCTGCATCTGTAAATGCTTCGGTTGAAATCAATAAGGACCTTATTCATCTTAAATTATTCATTAACAATGTTCAGATTTCCTGCAGTGATTTGAAATGGATTCTTCCTTTCGATCTTACCCCGAGCAGATGGTCTCAACTTACTAATCTGATTTCCCGCTACAGAAATATACTTAATGGGGATTCAGAATTTGACAATTTGTTTTATCGACATTTTTACACAGTTCAGATCAAAAATTGGTTCAAATACTGACGTGAAGTCAGGAGCTTTTGCGCGTATGTTCTGTTGTCCATTCTCCTGTATTGGACACTTTTAATCGAATTTACCATGGTGAATTCTATTGTCTATTCTCCTGTATTGGACACTCTTAATCGAATTCACCATGGTAAATTCGATTAAGAGTGTTCAATACAGGAGAATGGACAATAGAACATACGCGCAAAAGCTCCTGACTACACGTCAGTGCTTGAACCAATTTTATAAAAATAAAAGTTTATATTAAAAAAAATATTTAACACTAACACATTATGTTGATGGATATTTTATCTGCAATTAAATAGGTGCATATGGTAATTACATCACTGAGCCGATAAGATCGAGCGGATTTTATGATCACGTGATTTTCGAGTCTTTCGAGCGTCTAGGAATATCCAAACGCGATTGTTTATCCTGAGTATCCTAAATAGACGTCATATTAAAATTTCAAAAATATGAATAATGAATTATTATTCAATCTTTAGGGAAGAGATATATACTCGAGAGCGATTCAGAAGATGAGGAAATCATCCATGAAGAAAAAATATGGTATTTTGCCGAAGATACCGCTATGAGATTTACAGATAATCAATTTAGGCATCATTTTCGAATAACTCTGATTGCCTTTTTTAATAAAATTGCATGAGGTTCATGAAGATAACGTGCCGAGAGGCCATCCTGAAGTCGCAATGAAGAAGCAATTAATGATTTGCGTGTGGTACCTTGCTAACTTAGAATCATGTTTAAAAAATATAATTATACGTTCTTCCATATGTATTTACATATAACAGAAATGTTTTCTGTTGTTCCTTGGCAAATTTCGCATTCATAAATCATTCTCAAATTTTTTTGGGTAATTATTTCGTTGAACGTTTGACGGTTATATTCACATTATAATTGAAAATGTTTGATAGCTCGATCCGCTCCACCGATTTGCTCGGAGCTTTTCGCGTGACGTCCGAGCAATCGCTGAGGTAATAACCATACACCATTTTGATCACTCAGTGTACTCGATTTGTAAATAACGAACACGATTGAGCGATCCGAGCGCTCAGATGTATTTAACAAATGCACCTAATGTATGATATCCAACTATGCAAATATCTGTCAAAGTAATGTATTGGTAGATAATAAACATATTTTTTTCTTACCTGCTATAAATGCCATTAAATGGTACACAGACGGTTCAAAAACCACTACAGGAGCTGGCGCTGGAGTATATGGGCCAGGCACCAAATGCTCACTATCGCTAGGCTCCTATCCGACCATCTTTCAGGCAGAAGTACATACTTGTAATAGAAAGATGCGTGAAAATGAAGTTAGAAAGAAACTATTAATTTCAGCAAGCTGCTATTAAAGCTCTGAGCTCCCATGTTATCGAGTCCAAGCTAATATGGGAGTACCGACGAAAACTCAATGAAGTAGGTAAGAACAATAGGGTCTCCTTGGTCTGGGTTCCGGTCACGCGGGAATCACAGGAAATGAGGAGGCCAACACACTTGCCACGAAAGGAGCACAAACCCCCTTTATTGGCCTATCGTGGGGTTGGAAGATACACCTACAAAAGTGAATTTCGGGTGAAAGAAGAAACTGAAAGAGGTATTTTCTGGAGATCTCTTCGCGGAATGTATCACTCCAAGAAATTCCTCCGGAACTTTGATACTGTCAGATCCAAGAAATACTTGGACCTCAGTAAGAATACGCTGCACCTCCTCACTGGTTTCCTCACAGGTCACTGCGGCCTTAGGAATGCATATGATGAGATTAGGGCTAGCAGAAACTGACGAGTGCAGATTCTGTTGGGACGAGGATGATCACCTGATAAAGGAATGCCTCGCCATCTCAAACCAAGGCAAGGAATGCTTTGGACAAGAAATCTGCAGGAGCGAAGACGTAGCCTCCTTGAAGCCACCCCAGATACTGGAGTTCATCAGAACTCTGGAACTGGAAGGCGAGCTGTAGATGGTGATGACATCGACAGCTCTGACGGGGGGGCACAATAGACCTTAAGGTCGTTACCCCCTACAACAATATACAATATATACCTGCTATAAGGAACCTCAGTATACGTAAATAAAAAAGAATTAATAATAATAATAATTTGAATAAAACAAAATTAGCTGTGAACATTTTTTGATATACAATACATTGAGGATGTATTCGTCTATCTATGAGACTGAATACAAAATGGTATAATCTGGTAAATAGATGGATGTAGAAATTGTAGAACGACCTCTCTTCGGATCCTGTAGAAATGTTGAATTAAAGTAGCATCTTGAAGTCAACAATTTATTTTGAAAATTTTTCATACATGAGGATATCGAAATCTATATTTACAGATTTTTAACAAATATGGAAAATGTGCTATCTGAAAACTGTGCTTTATCAACATTCAGATCATATAAGTGATTGAATCGCGATATTTTCCTCAGATATAAAAATTGGAAATGTTCACCATATATTTATATACAGGGTGTTCCTAAATTGAACGTACAAACGAAAAGGGGAGATTCCTTAGGTGAGTTTAAGAAAAAAAAGTCCCATAAACATGGAGTCGCAAACGTTTCGTTTTCGAGATACAGAGTGTTGAAGTTTGAATTTTTTTCAAGTTTTTTTCTCATAGTATCTACACTTCACAAGATATTCAACTGAAATTTGGCATAGATATTACATTTGAGAGTTCTCACCACGTGACATGGCAATTTTGATAGAAGATCTACAGGGTGATATTTTTTCTGGAACTCTGCCACCTGTTCTTCTGCAGAACTTTTTTTTGGTGAGCAACTGTTAATTTGAAAAAATGTAAAAAGAAGCTTTGTTCTTATACTAAAGTTTTCGGTCTCTTGTAATTTTGTCGTATCTACCAACGATTTCGAGAAAAAAAATTTTGAACGATTCTCTCGAAATTCTCGTAACTATGATAGGAAGGCCAGTTTGTAATCTGTGGTGAATGAATTCAGTGCCAGTTTTGACACATCAAATTATTGAACGTTTGTTTTTTTAAAAAGTGAAGGTGGTTGCATTTGTGGCTATTTATTTCTTTGAATGTAGTTAGACTACTATTTTCATTACGACTGTCACAACAATATTTGATCAGAAATTAGAACCTCTACACATTTCAATATCAAAACATGCCGAATTTCACGAATTCCGAAATGACTGATATGCATTTCATGTATGGTCTTGCAAATGGAAATGCAAGAGAAGCTAGGCGTCTTTACATGGAACGCTATCCCAATAGAGTGATACCAAATCATCGAATGTTCTTTGATATTCATAGGCGTCTTTCAGAAGCTGGATCTTTTTCCACGAAAAGAATTAATGCTGAGAGACCACGCAGTGTGAGAACACCACTATTCGAAGAGGCAGTTATGAACGAAATAGAACAACATCCAAGAACCAGTACAAGAAAAATTAGTGTACTTTTGAATGCAAGTCATCAAGTTGTTTGGCGGATCTTGTGGGATTCTCTGCTATATCCTTATCACATTCAGAGGGTGCAAGCTCTTCTGCCTCGAGATTTTCATCCGAGGGTTAGTTTTTGTCAGTGGTACCTCAGTAGACTATTGATGAATCCTTATTTTGATTGCCAAATTCTATTCACTGATGAAGCCTGCTTCTCAAGGACTTCAATTATCAATTTTCATAATGAACACGTATGGGCTAAGGAGAATCCGCATGGATATGTAGAAACCCATTTTCAAGAGCAATTTGAACTAAATGTGTGGGGTGGTAATATTGGTGATGATTTGATTGGTCCTTTCTTCTTGCCAGGTCGACTAACAGGTCAATCATACAGACATTTTTTAGAAAACGATTTGCCCTTGTTATTGGAAGATATACCTCTTATATGCTACGACGAGAAATGTGGTTCATGCATGACGGTGCTCCTGCTCATTTTTCAGTTTTGGCAAGGGAGTATTTGGACGAAAATTATGAAAACAGGTGGATTGGACGGGGGGGTCCTCAGTCATGGCCCGCCAGATCCCCAGACTTAAATAGTTTAGATTTCTTTTTATGGGGCCACCTGAAATCTCTAGTATACTCGACACCCGTGAACACCGTAGAAGAACTGAGAAATCGTATAATAGGCACATTTGATACAGTTAGGAATACTCCGGGAGTGTTTGAAAGAGTTCGATCGTCTATGAGACGAAGAACAGAAGCTTGTATAAGAGTTGGGGGAGGAAATTTTCAACATTTGCTGTAGTTCAGTCCTTTGCGGTTACTTAGTTTTCTTGTTATGATTTTTTTTTAGTTTTACGTTTCTTGTTGTAATACGTATTGTGTTGATTATACGAGTTTATCGAATCTTTATGAATCATCGCTACAGATCAGGAAAATTTCCATAAAAACTGACACTGAATTCATTCACCACAGCTTACAAAGTGGCCTTCCCATCATAATTTGGATTTTCACGAGGATTTCGAGAGAATCGTTCAAAATTTTTTTTCTCGAAATCGTTGGTAGATACGACAAAACTACAAGAGACCGAAAACTTTAGTATAAGAACAAAGCTTCTTCTTACATTTTTTCAAATTAATAGTTGCTCACCAAAAAAAAGTTCTGCAGAAGAACAGGTGGCAGTGTTCCAGAAAAAATATCACCCTGTAGATCTTCTATCGAAATTGCCATGTCACGTGGTGAGAACTCTCAATTGTAATATCTATGCCAAATTTCAGTTGAATATCTTGTGAAGTGTAGATACTATGAGAAAAAAACTTGAAAAAAATTCAAACTTCAACACTCTGTATCTCGAAAACGAAACGTTTGCGACCCCATGTTTATGCGACTTTTTTTTCTTAAAATCACGTAAGGAATCTCCCCTTTTCGTTTGTACGTTCAATTTAGGAACACCCTGTATATTAAAATTGGATAATTTATATAATATTTTTACAATGTATAGAAGATGAACTCAACAAATCTTAATACAAACAATTTTTTGAACTCGTATTGAAATGATATTCAATTACAATTATATTACAGTGACTTCTATGATAATATAATAATAAAAATAATTTATTCACCCTCTTTTACAAATTAAATTTCATGTTTTAAGGTTAAACATTTTTTCAGTTAATATCCTAGAAGAAGTTTATTCTACATCAGAAAAGGGTGAAAATTTTATATATTCGAGGTAATAACTTGGTATCAAAAGAACTCGTTATATACTATGAATTTCAGGAATAGTGAATTGTCCTCCGAAACTCATGATGAAAAAGCCTTTTCGAAACTATTTGTAATCGAGATATTTTCCTCGATATGAATTATAATAATAGTAAATCTATCGATACATAATCTTTGTTATTCATCTCGATAAATATATTAATATATAAAAAAAATAAATTTTTTACTAATCAATAACGATGGATGACTTGTTAAATTCAATATTTTGTGTACACTGAATAAATAGTTTTATTCATACATACACCAGAGAAGCTTGTAGACGATTTCATCACAATTTGTACCGAAATAATTAAATAGATGAATTGGAATGACAATATTCAAAGTTGATGATAATGGATTATTATTTACATGCAGGAATATATACTATAAATTAACAATAAACAGCAATAAGTATAAAATTGGTGTTAATCTATCAGATATAACTTTTGAGTAACCTGATCTAAGGTTTATATCTATAACCTTCTTCATTAATAGGGAGAAATGTGTACGTGAATATCGATGAAATAGGATAATATATTTTTCTGATTCATTCATAATTGACTAATTTCGAAATGGAATTGTAACGCAAAAAAAATTCCATGCGAATCAAAATATTTATCATATCACAATTGACTAACCAGATAAAAATAATCACAAAACAAATCTAAGAATCTCTTTTCTTCTAGACTGGAAAAGGAGGGTTTTCTTTGACATTTCGGGTAGAAGCGATATAGGTGCTGCCATCTGATATTTTACTCGTAATGTTTGACCTTTTTTCTCCAAAGATTTCTTGAGGACATTTATTTTGGCTATACAGGAAGCCCATCAGATAAATCACAAAATACGAAATATGTAATAGGTATAGAATGTACGAATGTGGCATTGGCAGTAGAAAAATAAATATAGTCAATCACTAAATGGTTCCATTCTGGGTTTTTCTTGATGATAATGGATATGGGGGATGACCCCCCCCCCAATGTTGAACTGAGTTGGCAAATTTTCAACACAGTTGGATAAATTTCGAAGGACTTGGCAAAAATTTCGAAGCAGTTGGAAAAATTTCAACGGAGTTGGAAAACATTTCGAAGCAGTTGTAAAAATTTCGAAGGTAGGGTTTGGCAAAAATTTCGAAGCAGTTGGAAAAATTTCAATGGAGTTGGTATATTTCCGAAAAAATTGTGAAATGTGAAGGAATTTGACCGCCTGACCGGATAAATGTAAAACAGATAGATAATAGGAAGGGGATGACATGGAATAACACCATATCCCAGGTAGCACACCGATATTGGTCCAATATTGGGCCAATATGGTACATTTATTGGTCCGATATTGTTTCTCTACATTGGGCCAATAACAACATGTTGACATTTTACAATGAAGTACCAATATTGGATATCAATATTGGCCCAATATAGTTTCTATATATTGGCCCAATATAGTTCCTCTACATTGGGCCAATGACAAAATGTTGCTGATATTGATATCCAATATTGGCACTTCATTGTAAAATGTCAACATTTCGTTATTGGCCCAATATAGCGAAACTATATTGGGTCAATTTATAAAAACTATATTGGGCCAATATAGTTATACAATATTGGTGCTTCATTGTAAAATGTCAACATGTTGTTATTGGCCCAATGTAGAGAAACTATATTGGGCCGATATTGATAAACAATATTGGTGCTTCATTGTAAAATGTCAACATGTTGTTATTGGGCCAATGTAGAAAAACTATATTGGGCCAATACATAGAAACTATATTAGGCCGATATTGATATCCAATATTGGTACTTCATTGTAAAATGTCAACATGTTGTTATTGGCCCAATGTAGAGAAACTATATTGGGCCAATATTGTTAATCAATATTGGTGCTTCATTGTAAAATGTCAACATTTTGTTATTGGGCCAATGTAGAAAAACTATATTGGGCCAATACACAGAAACTATATTGATACGATATGGATAACCAATATTGGTGCTTCATTGTAAAATGTCAACATGTTGTTATTGGGCCAATGTAGAAAAACTATATTGGGCCAATACATAGAAACTATATTGGGCCGATATTGATATCCAATATTGGTACTTCATTGTAAAATGTCAACATGTTGTTATTGGCCCAATGTAGAGAAACTATATTGGGCCGATATTGGTAATCAATATTGGTGCTTCATTGTAAAATGTCAACATGTTTATATTGGCCCAATGTTGAGAAACTATATTGGGCCGATATTGATAATCAATATTGGTACTTCATTGTAAAATGTCAACATGTTGTTATTGGGCCAATGTAGAAAAACTATATTGGGCCAATACAGGGAAACTATATTGGGCCGATAATGATATCCAATATTGGTACTTCATTGTAAAATGTCAACATGTTGTTATTGGGCCAATGTAGAAAAACTATATTGGGCCAATACATAGAAACTATATTGGGCCGATATTGATATCCAATATTGGTACTTCATTGTAAAATGTCAACATGTTGTTATTGGCCCAATGTAGAGAAACTATATTGGGCCAATATTGTTAATCAATATTGGTGCTTCATTGTAAAATGTCAACATGTTTATATTGGCCCAATGTTGAGAAACTATATTGGGCCGAAATTGATAATCAATATTGGTACTTCATTGTAAAATGTCAACATGTTGTTATTGGGCCAATGTAGAAAAACTATATTGGGCCAATACATAGAAACTATATTGGGCCGATATTGATATCCAATATTGGTGCTTCATTGTACAATGTCAACATGTTGTAATTGGGCCAATGTAGAAAAACTATATTGGGCCAATACATAGAAACTATATTGGGCCGATATTGATATCCAATATTGGTACTTCATTGTAAAATGTCAACATGTTGTTATTGGCCCAATGTAGAGAAACTATATTGGGCCGATATTGGTAATCAATATTGGTGCTTTATTGTAAAATGTCAACATGTTTATATTGGCCCAATGTTGAGAAACTATATTGGGCCGATATTGATAATCAATATTGGTACTTCATTGTAAAATGTCAACATGTTGTTATTGGCCCAATGTAGAGAAACTATATTGGGCCGATATTGATAATCAATATTGGTGCTTCATTGTAAAATGTCAACATGTTGTTATTGGCCCAATATTGAGAAACTATATTGGGCCGATATTGATGATCAATATTGGTATTTCATTGTAAAATGTCAACATGTTGTTATTGGGCCAATGTAGAAAAACTATATTGGGCCAATACATAGAAACTATATTGGGCCGATATTGATAGCCAATATTGGTACTTCATTGTAAAATGTCAACATGTTGTTATTGGCCCAATATAGAGAAACTATATTGGGCCGATATTGATATTCAATATTGGTGCTTCATTGTAAAATGTCAACATGTTGTTATTGGGCCAATGTAGAAAAACTATATTGGGCCAATACATAGAAACTATATTGGACCGATATTGATATCCAATATTGGTGTTTCATTGTAAAATGTCAACATTATGTTATTGGGCCAATGTAGAAAAACTATATTGGGCCAATACATAGAAACTATATTGGGCCGATATTGGTAACCAATATTGGTGCTTCATTGTAAAATGTCAACATTTTGTTATTGGCCCAATGTAGAGAAACTATATCGGGCCAATATATAGAAACTATACTGGGCCAATATTGATATTCAATATTGGTACTTCATTGTAAAATGTCAACATGTTGTTATTGGCCCAATGTAGAAAAGCTGTATTGGACCAATACATAGAAACTATATTGGACCGATATTGATATCCAATATTGGTGCTTCATTGTAAAATGTCAACATTTTGTTATCGCCCCAATGTAGAGAAACTATATTGGGCTATTATATAGAAACTATATTAAGCTGATATTGATATCCAATATTGGGCCAATAACAAAATGTTGACATTTTACAATGAAGCACCAATATTGGTTATCAATATCGACCCAATATATTTTCTATGTATTGGCCCAATATAGTATCTCTACATTGGACCGATAACAAAATGTTGAGATTTTGCAGTGAAACACAAATATTGGTTATCGATATCGGCCCAATATAGTTTCTATGTATTGACCCAATATAGTTTCTCTACATTGGGTCTATAAAAAAATGTTGACATTTGACAATGGAGTACCTACCAATATTGGATATCAATATCAGCCCAATATAGTTTTTATATATTGTCCAAATATAGTTTCTATGTATTGGACCAATATGGTTTCAACATATGTGGCGCTTCCAAATACGGCGAACAAGTTCGTTAATGTGCATAATCGGCCAACGGTTTTAGAGTGATCATTTTTTCAGGAACCAATACAGATCCGATGGAATTCAATCTTGGTAGGCAGTTATAGAATACTAACGCAAAGAAACTAATGACATTTTGTAAGAATCGTATCACTAGAAAATTTTACAAAAAATATTATTTGTCAGGATAACCTGAGAACGGAAAGAGATAGCGACTTGCAACTTTCAGGGTAGGTTTAGTATATAGATGGGACCTTTCGAATGAAAATAATCGAATCTTTCGATTATTGAAACCTCTCCAGATATCTGAAGATGTTCTGAAAAAAGCGAGCGAATTCATCTGAATGATTTTCGGTCGTCTAATATGTGGCACCGAGAGAGATAACGCAACTCTATTTACGAGAATGTCGAGATATTTCGTCTACGTTTTGAATCTTTCGATATTCCGAATTACCAGTGACGGTCAGACTCGAAGGCGAGATATCATGAGAAGTTCGTTTAACGATCGATAGAATATATGGGTGTCATCTGGTGCGTTTTGTTGTCATTCCCGAATTCATTATTCGGAATTTTTGGTTCATACATTCATACTTCATTTCGAACAGCTGGAAATAAATATGGTATCGAGCCCGGCATTTTCTTTCAGCGGTGGGATGCAATCAAATAATACTGAATACTGTCGAAACGAGCTGAAGCAACCATATTGGAGATTAGGCATAACGAAAACAACTGACACGAAAAGGAGCGAGACTAGCTCCGAGCATATCATATCTCGAGTGATATTCAATTATTGAAACCTATCGAGAACTTATACATAGGTATATCGATTATTGAAATCATGCGATCATGCCCAACTCCAAGTACCTACCTGAATACGTCATTTAAGTTTGTTAATAGTCAGAATCGGCAAAACGCTTTTGGAGTTGAATGAAATTGCTGAGATGAACCAATTTCGGAACAAATTTCTGTGATTTTTCTCACTTCGCTCACATTTCAGAATATACATTATATGAATTCATATAATATTATAAAAGCTAGGAAAACGGTTTATATGGATGCTACATTCGATAAAGAGTGTCCAATAGAGGTGAGTAGACAATAGAACATGCTCGCAAAAGCTCCTGACTTGACGTCAGTGCTTGAACCAATTTTTTAGATCGAAATTTCTCAGCTTTCGGTCCATATTCATCTGATTGATGTATGAATTTCGGATTGATTTTAAAGAGGCAGTGTTGCCGTATTGAAATTTCTGAGAGCAGGAGTGCCGGGCAATAAAAAACAGGAGATTTTTCAATAAACGATTTTGTTCATAAACTACAAAAGATTGAGTTATTTTAATATATACATATACATACATATAATTTACAATAAAATATACGACATTGTTTATTTGATTCTTACTCTGAATCGGTCAATTCTGATTTGTTTGTATACATCTGTGAGTTATGTAGATGAAAGTGTGATTCATCAGGGTTAAAGGAATTGCATATTTATTCTTTTGAACTCTAATGAGCTTCGCTATGAAGTAACCCTACAATACCAGCCGTAGATAGCTTATTACGCTGATCCGATCCGATCCTAAAAATGTGTTAGAATATGGTTTAAATAACACCCCCATAAATACTGCCTATTCAAGTTACCGATAGCCGACGTAAGTAATAAATAAATATTGTGGAATTCTGCTACCTTCTGAAGGCAAAGGTTCCGACGCAAAATGAATCTTCTTTATCTGTTTATGTTTATACTATTCTGACAATAGAAATAATCAGCTTAAAACGGCATCAACTGTTTTCAAAAGTAAATTCTTGGAAAAAATTGGAAAGAATTTTTGGACGAAAAAGTAGTAGTAGTTCCATTCCGTGTATTTCTCATCTCGGGTGTAATTATGCCCAATAAACTATATTCAAGATATTATTTGCCACAAATTCTAGCAATATGAAAAATGTCTGAATTTTTTGACGTAAATATTCTCAAACGATTTGGTTCGACTCCCCAATGAAGAATTCGAGGTCAAATTTGATTCTGTCCGGCCGTTGCCACTATAACTTGAGAACGGAGAGAGCTAGCTACATAAAATTTTCAGGGTAGGTGGTGCATCCAATACGACGGACAAGTTCGTTAATGGGCATGCATAATCGGCCGGATGGTTTCCAAGCAATAATTTTGTTTTCAACCAATATAAATCCGATCGAATTGAAACTTGGTGAATAGTTATAGAATATAAACCTAACCAAGTTTGTGAAATTTTGTGAGAATCGTATTGCTAGAAAATTATTAAAAAAATATTTTTGTTGTCACGATAACCTGAGAACGGAAAGAGATAGCGGCTTCAAGTTTTCAGGTTAGGTTGTGGATCTGAATGCGACATTTGAGTTTGTTTATACCCGAAAAATACAAAACCGATTGAATTCAAACATGGTTATTAGTTGTAGAATGCCAACGCGTAAATTCTTGCAAAATTTCGTGAGGATAGTATTTGTCGAAAATTTTAAAGAAATCATTGAAAATAAAAAAAAAAACATCAGTAACTATTCGTCTGAAATTGCTGAAATTTTGCAAGAGCTCTCAGAACCTAACTCTACTGCCAAGTTAGAAGTTTTAACACGGTCGGTTGAATATTGTTGGAAATTCGAGCAGCCTTGTGTGAGTTCAGTAGATGGGTGTCCTTTGCCTCGATAACTTATCTCTTAATCGAATTTATCATGGTAAATTCGATAAAGAGTGTCCAATACATGAATTTACCATAGTAAATTCGATTAAGAGTGTCCAATACAGAAGAACAGACAATAGAATTCACCATGGTAAATTCGATTAAGAGTGTCCAAAACAGGACAATGGACAACAGAACACGCGCAAAAGCTCCTGAGTTCACGTCAGTGCTTAAGCCAATTTTTTTTCGTGAAGTCAGGAGCTTTTCCGCGTATGTTCTATTGTCTATTCTGACCGCTCTTAATCGATTATACCATGATTCATTATATTGTCCGTTCTTCTGAATTGGACACTCTTAATCGAATTTACCATAGAATTCACCTTGCTAAATTCGATTAACCATTATTTAACAAATATTCTAGCTCGGCCAAGCGGAATATTTGTTGTCGGTTAAAATCAATGAATACTTCACCGTCTGTCTTCTTCAAGAAGTCACAATATTCAGCCCTATTCTGTAACTTCAAATCGAATAGAGATGGTATGCATCGAATAGAAATCCGGTGTATTTCAATTGTAATCTGGTGTATTTCAATTCGATGCATACCATCTCTATTCGATTTGAAGTTACAGAATAGGGCTGAATGGCAAGATCTCGAAACTCTGATATTGAGCCAATATTGGAGGCAATAATGATTACCAACATTAGCCCAATATTGAAATATCTATATTCGACCAATATTGGATGCAGCACTAATTCATAACATTGGTCGGATATAGAAATCTCAATATTGGGGAAACATTGGAGGCAGTACAAACATTCAATATTGGAAAAATATGGTTTTGCCAATTCGGGGCCAATATTGGCGGTAACAACAAGTTACAATGTTGGGTAGATCATGAAACTGTAATATTGGGCCAATGTTGGAGGCAATACTAATTCACAATATTGGCCCAATATGGAAATCTCAATATTCGACTAATATTGGATGCAGCATTAATTCATAATATTGCCCGGATATAGAAATCCCAATATTGGGGTAACATTGGGGTCAGTACTCAAATTCAATATTGGCCAATATAGTTTTGCCAGATTGGGGCCAATATTGGCGGTAGAAAGAAGCTAGATCTTGAAAATGTAATATTGGGCCAATGTTCGAGGCAATACTAATTCACAATATTGGCCCAATATGTAAATCACAATATTTGACCAATGTTGGATTCAGCACTAATTCACAATATTGGCTAGATCATGAACTGTAATATTGGGGCAACATTGGAGGCATCACTAATTCTCAATATTGGTCCAATATAGAAATACCAATATTTGACCAATATTGGAAGCAGCCCTAATTCATAATATTGGCCAGATATAGAAATCCCAATATTCGGCCAATATTGGCGGTAACAACAAGTTACAATATTGGCTAGATCATGAAACTGTAATATTGGGCCAATGTTGGAGGCAATACTAATTCACAATATTGGCCCAATATGGAAATCTCAATATTCGACCAATATTGGATGCAGCATTAATTCATAATATTGCCCGGATACAGAAATCCCAATATTGGGGCATTCAATATTGGCCAATATAGTTTTGCCAATTTTGGGCCAATATTGGCGGTAGGAAGAAGTCACAATGTTGGCTAGATATTGAAAATGTAATATTGGGCCAAGGTTCGAGGCAATACTGATTCACAATATTGGCCCAATATGTAAATCACAATATATGACCAATGTTGGATTCAGCACTAATTCACAATATTGGCTAGATTTGAAACTGTAATATTGGGCCAATATTGGAGGCATCACTAATTCTCAATATTGGTTTAATATTGAAATACCAATATTTGACCAATATTAGAAGCAGCCCTAATTCATAATATTGGCCAGATATAGAAATCCCAATATTCGGCCAATTTTGGCGGTAACAACAAGTTACAATATTGGCTAGATCATGAAACTGTAATATTGGGCCAATGTTGGAGGCAATACTAATTCACAATATTGGCCCAATATGGAAATCTCAATATTCGACCAATATTGGATGCAGCATTAATTCATAATATTGCCCGGATATAGAACTCCCAATATTGGGGTAATATTGGAGGTAGTACTCATATTCAATATTGGCCAATATGGTTTTGCCAATTCGGTGCCAATGTTGGCGGTAACAACAAGTTACAATATTGGCTAGATCATGAAACTGTAATATTGGGCCAATGTTGGAGGCAATACTAATTCACAATATTGGCCCAATATGGAAATCTCAATATTCAACCAATATTGGATGCAGCATTAATTCATAATATTGGCTGGATATAGAAATCCCAATATTGGGGTAATATTGGGGGCAGTACCCACATTCTATATTGGCCAATATAGTTTATCCAATTCGGTGCCAATATTGGCGGTAACAACAAGTTACAATGTTGGGTAGATCATGAAACTGTAATATTGGGCCAATGTTGGAGGCAATACTTATTCACAATATTGGCCCAATATGGAAATCTTAATATTCAACCAATATTGGATGCAGCATTAATTCATAATATTGGCTGGATATAGAAATCCCAATATTGGGGTAATATTGGAGGCAGTACCCACATTCTATATTGGCCAATATAGTTTATCCAATTCGGTGCCAATATTGGCGGTAACAACAAGTTACAATATTGGCTAGATAATGAAACTGTAATATTGGGCCAATGTTGGAGGCAATACTAATTCACAATATTGGCCCAATATATAAATCTCAATATTCGACCAATATTGGATGCAGCATTAATTCATAATATTGCCCGGATATAGAAATCCCAAAATTGGGGTAATATTGGGGGCAGTACTCATATTCAATGTTGGCCAATATAGTTTTGCCATTTTGGGGCCAATATTGGCGGTAGGAAGAAGTCACAATGTTGGCTAGATCTTGAAAATGTAATATTGGGCCAATGTTCGAGGCAATGCTAATTCACAATATTGGTCCAATATATAAATCACAATATTTGACCAATGTTGGATTCAGCACTAATTCACAATATTGGCTAGATCTTGAAACTGTAATATTGGGCCAATATTGGAGGCATCACTTATTCTCAATATTGGTCCAATACATAAATACCAATATTTGACCAATATTGGAAGCAGCCCTAATTCATAATATTGGCCAGATATAAAAATCCCAATATTCGGCCAATATTGGCGGTAACAACAAGTTACAATATTGGCTAGATCATGAAACTGTAATATTGGGCAAATATTGGAGGCAATACTAATTCACAATATTGGCCCAATATGGAAATCTCAATACTCGACCAATATTGGATGCAGCATTAATTCATAATATTGCCCGGACATAGAAATCCCAATATTGGGGTAAAATTGGGGCAGTACTCATATTCAATATCGGCCAATATAGTTTTGCCAAATTTGGGCCAATATTGGCGGTAGGAAGAAGACACAATGTTGGCTAGATCTTGAAAATGTAATATTGGGCCAAAGTTCGAGGCAATACTGATTCACAATATTGGCCCAATATGTAAATCACAATATTTGACCAATATTGGATGCAGCACTAATTCACAATATTGGCTAGATCTTGAAACTGTAATATTGGGCTAATATTGGAGGCACAACTAATTCTCAATATTGGTCCAATATAGAAATACCAATATTCGACCAATATTGGAAGCAGCCCTAATTCATCATATTGGCCAGAAATAGAAATCCCAATATTGAGGTAATATTGGAGGTAGTACTCATATTCAATATTGGCCAATATGGTTTTGCCAATTCGGTGCCAATGTTGGCGGTAACAACAAGTTACAATATTGGCTAGATCATGAAACTGTAATATTGGGCCAATGTTGGAGGCAATACTAATTCACAATATTGGCCCAATATGGAAATCTCAATATTCAACCAATATTGGATGCAGCATTAATTCATAATATTGGCTGGATATAGAAATCCCAATATTGGGGTAATATTGGAGGCAGTACCCACATTCTATATTGGCCAATATAGTTTATCCAATTCGGTGCCAATATTATGGTAACAACAAGTTACAATATTGGCTAGATCATGAAACTGTAATATTGGGCCAATGTTGGAGGCAATACTAATTCACAATATTGGCCCAATATGGAAATCTCAATATTCGACCAATATTGGATGCAGCATTAATTCATAATATTGACCGGATATAGAAATCCCAATATTGGGGTAATATTGGGGGCAGTACTCATATTCAATGTTGGCCAATATAGTTTTGCCAATTTGAGGCCAATATTGGCGGTAGGAAGAAGTCACAATGTTGGCTAGATCTTGAAAATGTAATATTGGGCCAATGTTCGAGGCAATACTAATTCACAATATTGGTCCAATATGTAAATCACAATATTTGAACAAAGTTGGATTCAGCACTAATTCACGATATTGGCTAGATCTTGAAACTGTAATATTGGGCCAATATTGGAGGCATCACTAATTCTCAATATTAGTCCAATATAGAAATACCAATATTTGACCAATATTGGAAGCAGCCCTAATTCATAATATTGGCCAGATATAGAAATCCCAATATTCGGCCAATATTGGCGGTAACAACAAGTTACAATATTGGCTAGATATTGAAACTGTAATATTGGGCCAATGTTGGACGCAATACTAATTCACAATATTGGCCCAATATGGAAATCTCAATATTCGACCAATATTGGATGCAGCATTAATTCATAATATTGCTCGGATATAGAAATCCCAATATTGGGGTAATATTGGGGGCAGTACTCATATTCAATATTGGCCAATATAGTTTTGCCAATTTGGGGCCAATATTGGCGGTAGGAAGAAGTCACAATGTTGGCTAGATCTTGAAAATATAATATTGGGCCAATGTTCGAGGCAATACTGATTCACAATATTGGCCCAATATGTAAATCACAATATTTTGGATTCAGCACTAATTCACAATATTGGCTAGATCTTGAAACTGTAATATTGGGCCAATATTGGAGGCATCACTAATTCTCAATATTAGTCCAATATAGAAATACCAATATTTGACCAATATTGGAAGCAGCCCTAATTCATAATATTGGCCAGATATAGAAATCCCAATATTTGGCCAATATTGGCGGTAACAACAAGTTACAATATTGGCTAAATCATGAAACTGTAATATTGGGCCAATGTTGGAGGCAATACTAATTCACAATATTGGCCCAATATGGAAATCTCAATATTCGACCAATATTGGATGCAGCATTAATTCATAATATTGCTCGGGTATAGAAATCCCAATATTGGAGTAATATTGGGGGCAGTACTCATATTCAATATTGGCCAATATAGTTTCGCCAATTTGGGGCCAATATTGGCGGTAGGAAGAAGTCACAATGTTGGCTAGATCTTGAAAATGTAATATTGGGCCAATGTTCGAGGCAATACTAATTCACAATATTGGCCCAATATGTAAATCACAATATTTGACCAATGTTGGATTCAGCACTAATTCACAATATTGGCTAGATCTTGAAACTGTAATATTGGGCCAATATTGGAGGCATCACTAATTCTCAATATTGGTCCAATATAGAAATACCAATATTTGACCAATATTGGAAGCAGCCCTAATTCATAATATTGGCCAGATATAGAAATCCCAATATTCGGCCAATATTGGAGGTCGTCCTCATTTACAATATTGACAATTTTTTTTTCGCCAATATAGGGCCAATATTGGCGGTAGCAACAAGTCACAATATTGGATATATATTGAAATTCCAATATAGGGCCAATATTGGGGATATATAGATTTACTATGAATCTATGTATCTATATTGGGCCAATATAGAATCGATACTCCGCCAATATAGTGTGCTACCTGGGATGTACCTGGGAAGGTTTAACGGGTAATTCCGCGAAAGGAGCAAAAAAAATCATTCTGCTGGTACCTGCCGACACGTGTTTCTGCTAGTTGGCTTCTTCAGGACAGGGCAACCAAGAAACCAAGGAAAAGATGGAGGAGCTCGGTTGATTGAATTCCAAGGGTCGCTTGTGTCTAAATTCTACACACAAGTGATTGCTGGTTTTCTTTAAACCGGTTACTTCGTAGTGTTGATTTCATCAGCGTTGAATTATGCTCCACTGATGATTCCTAATAAGGATGAAACTGCGGTATGTAGTTAATTCCTTTTGCGAAATTACCCGTTAAACCCATAGACAAGATGGTTAAACCTTCCCAGGTTCCCAGTTATATATATTTCTCCGCATGATCCATATCTCTATGTAGCATATGTACCTTTGTATACATTCCTGTTGCCGTAAATTCAATATTCAATAGTTATTCTCGGCACAATGTGTGTACCTGGCAAGTATGTCATAAAACAAACCATCTGGTACCAATTTGAGCTATTTCTCATGGCCGAGCGGTATTTGAAGCTTTTGTTTCTATTTAATTTAGCAACGTGAATACACCGAAAACAAGTTTTGATGTTCTGGATTTCACAAATGCCCCCCCCCCTCGTCCTCGTTTTTTTTGTAATCCTTCATGGACAGTTGGATAATTTTCAATGCTTACCTCCCCCCCTCAAATTTGGCTTTGGCCCGTCCCTGGATATTGTTTCATTTCTGTATATCAGGCAACATTTTTCTATATATTACTTCTGACAAAGAGAAAACCCAGAAAGGAACCATTTGGTGATGAATTCACCTCCCAAATAAAATAAAAGTATCCTTCAATGACTACTTAAAGATAGTCTACAATTCTACTACATTATTATCAAATAACAGCCACTCAAAAAATCTTCCGATGGTCATTTTTTCATCAGTGATCAAGCACCATAGAAAATCACCTGTTATGTCACAACTGAAAAAGTCAAATTGATGGAAAATCTGAATTTCTGACAACCCTCGTCTGTATAAAAAAAGTCTGGAAAATTGGTAATTTCTTGAGTCAATAAGAACGCAATCTTTTTTATTTTAAACTAGCTGACCCAGCGAACTCTGTTCCGCCTTAGAGGCAATAAATAAGCAGATTTTAGATTTTATTATACACGTTTGTCATAAAATATAGATAGTTTATATATATAATCATATATAGATTTTTGTGAAAGTTTTCTTGGGTATTGTAGCACGTTGTGTTTGACTAGTAGAACAATATTTACTTTTTCATTCTATATAATATCCAACATATGTTTCGGCCTTGATTGGCCTTTTTCAAAGATGTATAATATAACAATCTAATACTAATTTTTGACAAATTACAACTGTCAAAATTGAAAATAATGTCATGATTCAAAATATCAAATAATTTTATCACTTCAAGATAGCGATAGCTGTGTAAGTTGATAAAATTAAGAAACTGGGGTCTATATTGTCATTTTCTATCATTTTATTAAATTGAAATATATTTGTGCCAAGTTTTTGGTGTCAGTTTTATCGTTCATAGCTTCTTTCTCTTTTTTGATATGAATCATTTCTAATATATTTCGGGTTTTACAATTTAAATCTAAATCTAAAATATGAAAGTTTTCAAAATCCATTTTATGCCCTTCAATTTGTTCGTGGTTTTTAAGTGCTGTGGTATTTTTACAAAATTTATGGCCATTGATAGGTACGTTCTTTATATATTGTGATGTTTGACCTATGTATACTTTAGGGCAGTTTATACAGTTAATTTGGTATATACAATTTGAAATTTTATTTTTTGGAATTTTTTATTTTAAATTTGAGTTTAAGAATTTCAAATTATTCACATTTTTATATGCTAAATTTATTCCATAATCTTTTAATGTTGTATTTAGTTTTTCCGATAGGCCTTGTATATATGGTAAAGATATGTATTTTAGAATTTTAGTTTCGCCTTTTTTAGTATTTTTTTTCTCTGTGTTGTATAGGCTGAAAATTTTTTTCTTGAAAATTTTGTTTATTATTTTTAGAGGATAGTTATTTCTTATCAGCATATTTTTTGCTTTATTTATTGTTTGTTTTCTGAATTCTGGACTTGTGAGTTTTAGAGCTCTGTCAGCGATTCCTGATATCACACTTTTCTTATGAATCATTGGGACTGTAGCTTCAAAATTTAAATATCGTCCGCTCCAGGTAGGTTTTGTATACCAAATTGTCTTTATTTTAGTGTTTGTTCGTATAAGTGTTAGATCCAAGAAATTGATTTTATTTTGTTCTTCTAATTCATGGGTGAATTTCAATTTTGGATGGTAGTTATTGAAATCGCTAATAATTTGACATATTTTATCTTCAGGTGCTGCTGTGAGACAATCATCTACGAAACGTTTAAAAAATGGTATTTTGAATGTTAATCTATTTATAACAGTTTCTTCTAAATCTTCCATAATAAGTTATGCTATTACCGCAGAAATCGGAACTCCCATGCCACATCCATTTATTTGACAATAAAATTCGTTTTTAAATTGAAAATACGAGCATGAAAAACATAGTTCGATTGCTTTTATGAATTCTGTTTTTGGTAGGTCTGTATGTATTTTTATTTCATTCCATTTCTTAATAATTAAGTCTTTTGCTACGTCAAGTGGTAAATTTGTGTATAAGCTGACAACATCTAGTGAGAACAATTTTTCATTGTTTTTTAATGATACATTATCTATGAATTTTTTCGAATTGCCATGAATCTTTTATATAAAATTTATTTTTTCCAATTATTGGGGTTGAACAATTAGCTATGTATTTTGATAATTTATAAATAGGACTTTGGATACAACTAATGATTGGTCTAAGAGGTATTTCTTTTTTATGTAATTTTGGAAGTCCGTATATTTGGGGTGGATTTGCGTTATGTATTTTTAATTCATTGCAAAGTTTTTTAGGTAAAATATTCCTTTTTTCCCATGATTTTATTAGATCATTATTTTTATTTTGAATTATCTTTGTTGGATCTTGTTTTATTTTTTTATAAGTTGCTTAACTGCGTCCAATTAATCATATATCAATTTGCAACATTCGAAGATAATCGACGCCGCTTCTGCGGTCGCATACATTCAAATACATTATGAGAATCTATCTGAGGTACCTATTAAGTTAATGTTTTGTTTGTGGTACAAATCACTTCAATCGCGTACAATTGTGCAATTAGAAAAAAACACCCTGTACACTAATGATTTATTTTCAATGATGTATCCCTCTAAAGTTTATTTTTTAACACAAATGAATGAAATTGTACGATTGTGGCATGGAAAACAGCAAGTTGCAATTGACCTTAAAAGAAGAACACCCTGTATGGAGATTTCGGACGAATACATTATGAGAATCCATCCAAGGTACCTATTTAGTTAATGCTTTGTTTGTGACACAAATCACTTCAATCACGTACAATTGTGCCATGAGAAAAAGGACACCCTGTATAGTAATGCTTTATTTTCAATGGTTTATGCCTCGAAAGTTTATTTTTTTACACACATGATTATGGCAGGAAAAACAGCAAGTTTTAATTGACGTTAAAAGAAAAACACCCTGTATAACACAAAAAAGTATCCTATGTCCGTCCCCTGGTTCTAAGCTACCTCCCCACCAATTTTGAGCAAAATCGGTATAGCCGTTCTTGAGTTATAAGTGGAGTAACTAACACGACTTTCTTTTATATATATAGATGGCACATCCTGTATATTTTTACGGATCTCGATATTTCTTTGCAAGATTCATTCAATAATATAGGGCTTAGAGGTCATATCTATCAAATGACGGAACAAGCAAAGAAACTAATTTAAACTGAGTAATATTATTGGCCTAACAAACAAGTACAACAAATATTTTAAATGAACTCCATTATTAGCTAGAATTTCACAATTAAATATTATATTATTTAGTTCACTTGTTCCGTCATTTTAACAGATGGAGCTAAATTACAGAGAAATATACAGGGTGTGCCCATTAAAATAAAAAAGTTTGTGTTGTTATTTACTCACCCTGTAAACATACATGACGATTTTCTACATAAGTGATCCGGAGTTATTCGTTACTGAAGCGTACCAATTTTGAGTACAAAATATTCAGCTATTTTCAAGATATTACCAATATTCCAGACTTCTTTTACAGCATGTATACAGGGTGATTTTTTTAAGTGTTTCATTAGAAGTTTTCGAGGAAGGAATTGTAATGCAGATTCAAGATTTTGGATTTTCGTTTTAGAGTACATGAACTTTAATTGTAATATATTTTCAAGTGGAATCTACTTCCGGTTTCACCGGAAACGAATGTAACTTCGTTATTTCAAATGCAACACCCTGTATATTTTTACGTATTCGAATTCTTCGTCTAATTTTACACTGATTTGATGTATGATATGTGCAACCATTCAAGCGGTTTTTGAATTATAGACTGATTATCAAATTTTTCGAAAAAAAGGTTGTCACAGATTAGTGTCCATATCTTAAAAATCCCTCATTACAAGAATTTCTTTTTGCGAAAGTGGAACAAAAGAAAGTACGCTGATACTGTTTCTTGTATAACTTATGAGGAAATATTATACAGGGTGTCTGAAAAAGGGCCCCAAAGTGAGCCTCAATAAAACTATGAAATCTCACTTTTTTCAAATGGCAACCCTATAATTTTGTAATTCCAATCGATTGCTCGTCAAAAACCAGTTATGGTGTCCCGAACATTTCATGCCTCTAAAATCAGTATTTTTGCCGTTATTCAATAAAATTAGAATTTCTCGATTAAAGACAGGTTTCGCACAGTTTGTAAGCTTGCATTTTTGAAGTAGGCTATGTTAGGAACTGTCATTCTTACTTTTTCTTACAGATCAAGCACTAAGCAAAGTATGCAATAATAATTTCACTGGAATGATATATCAAGGGTATGTTCTTTATTTGCGGCAAATGTAACAAATTCCTAGAAAAGGTAATTAGAAATTCAACGAACGAAATTCACATTTACTGACTTTAACGAAATCAAAGTTCAGGAGGTATCAAATCAATTTTCTCCGTACTGGAAGCCTTAACCCTAAACGGACTCGAATGAATACAGTAATAGATAATGAATGATCTCTTAGTTTAAAACTATCACAAAAATTTTATTCACAACAAGAAACTAATACTACAATAAATTTTCAAAATATTGGCCGCCTACCACCATACATTCATCAATTCTTCTACGAACTCCATCTGATGTAGCTTTTCTTATTTGTTCAGGTGGTAATCCCCTTAATGCACCCCTCACCCTCGCTTCAAGTTCTTCCTTAGAGTCGATGTTATTTTTGTAGACCTCTGATTTTATAGTACCCCATAAATAAAAATCAAGGGGTGTTAGGTCTGGAGAACGAGGGGGCCACTCTAATGGACCATTTAGTCTGATCCACCTCTCTCCGAACATTGCGTTCAGTTCGGTAGTGACAGGTCTCGTGCAATGTGCCGGTGCTCCGTCTAATTGGTACCAGCAATGGAACATCACATTGAGAGGTAATTCTTCCAAAAAAGGGGAAACCACCGACCTTAAGATTTCCAGATACCTTTGTCCGGTTAAATTCTCATCATAAATATGATAACATAGTTTATCAACATGCAAAAGACATTGAAACCAAACCTATGTTGATGGTTTTTCTCATTAATCAAATGTGGATTTGTATCCTTTGCCGCAAATAAAGAACATACTCTTGATATATCATTCCAGTGAAATTATCATTGCATGTTTTGCTTAGTGCTTGATCTGTAAGAAAAAGTAAGAATGACAGTTCCTATCATAGCCTACTTCAAAAATGCAAGCTTACAAACTGTGCAAAACCTGTCTGCTTTAATCGTGTAATTCGAATTTTATTGAATAACGGCAAAAATACTGATTTTAGAGGCATGAAATGTTCGGGACACCATAACTGGTTTTTGACGAGCAATCGATTGGAATTACAAAATTATAGGGTTGCCATTTGAAAAAAGTGAGATTTCATAGTTTATTGAGGCTCAGTTTGGGGCCCTTTTTCAGACACCCTGTATAATATTTCCTCATAAGTTATAAAAGAAACAGTATCAGCGTACTTTCTTTTGTTCCACTTTCACAAAAAGAAATTCATGTAATGAGGGATTTTTAAGATATGGACACTAATCTGTGACAACCTTTTTTTCGAAAAATTTGATAATCAGGCTATAATTCAAAAACCGCTTGAATGGTTGCACATAGCATACATCAAATCAGTGTAGAATCGAACGAAGAATTCGAATACGTAAAAATATACAGGGTGTTGCATTTGAAATAGCGAAGTTACATTCGTTTCCGGTGAAAACGGAAGTAGATTCCTCTTGAAAATATTTTACAATTAAAGTTCATGTACTCTAAAACGAAAATCCGAAATCTTGAATCTGTATTACAATTCCTTCCTCGAAAACGTCTAATGAAACACTTAAAAAAATCACCCTGTATATTTACTTATGCATAATTAGTTTTTGACCGCGTTAATGACTTGAATTGAAATAGTTTCATGAAGTTGTTGACATTTCTTCAAATATGATCAAATTCGTTTGTTGAACATAGAATTGATCTCACGTTCAGATTACTTGATAGAGAAAGTATTTTGAAACCTACCATCAATTTTTTTTTAATGTATGTATGTTTACGTTTATGATGGATATTATATTTAATATTGTCATGTTCTTCGTTGATATTAATGATATCCGTGATATTTGACATCGAAAAAATAAACCGAAAGCGAAATAGGTACTCATTCAAAAAGCAGCAAGCTGTACTTTTATGTTCACTAAATACATTTACGAAAGAAATAGAGAATAAATATCCGCAACCATAGTTTTTCTCCAATCGTAAATAAGATGTGTGAAATTTGTATTAAAAGCTCTTACAAGAGGTTGCTCCGCCAAATGCGACGGTAAAGTTTGTTAATGGGTATAATCGGCCAAAGGGTTTCGGAGTTATATCCTGTAGTTTTGTTGTTGTTTCCTCGATAACTCAAAAAATACATATCCGATCAAATTTAAACTTGGCTAATTTTTGTGAGAATTTGGTTGACATACATAATTACATACATAATTATAGTTTCAAAATTTAGCTTGGCTGCTACGATCATTATATAGTCACATTCATTTCATTCGATGATTATGATACATCTATGGCAGCTTTCAATAATTATGATTTCACATCAGTGAACACCGAAGTTATCATAATTTTTTGAAATTTTCACTTTATTTGCGGTTGGAAAAAAATCATATGTGCGACACAGTTAAAGGGCTGATTTTATAAAGTTTGTCGCACTTTATATTTTTTTCGCGCTTTTCCAAGGTGCTAACATCTTGGACAAATGTTCGTAATTTTCAAATTCAATATTGGCTTCAAACAATTAAATTTGGCTCACTTAGAGATCTGAAATTTGAAGGGTTGCTTTGATTTCGGATTTGGGGTATACAGGGGGAATCGTTAAGATTGGGAAATCTGAAAACTGAGGAAAAAAGAGCCTAAAATTTGAGGATGGAGCGCAATATAATGATATAATTTTTAAATGTGCTAATAAATAAACAAGTTTTCATAAGCTCAAGTGAAAATCGTTATTAACAAGGTTTTCACCATGATGAATAGAAGTTTGTCATCAATTTCTTCGCCACCCATCTTATTTGTGTGTGCTTGATCCGTTTCTGGGAATTTTGAAATTGAATTACTTACTTGAAGAAGAGAATAACGCTTTAGGAAAGCTAACCACTAGTAATCGTAGATGAAAGGACTAGTAGAGAACAAAGTTTTGGAGCAATCCACAGAGTGTGTATGATTTCATCAAAGTTGAAGAGCTACATACCGCGGTTTCAACCTTATTAGGAATCATCAGTGGAGCACAATTCAACGCTGATGAAAACAACACTACGAAGTAACCGGTTTAAAGGAAACCAGCAATCACTTGTGAGTAGAATTTAGACACAAGTGACACCTGGAATTCAATCAACCAAGCTCCTCGCTGTGGCTACCCAAAAACTACAGATCTCTACGTATATTCTTTACCCCTATGTGGTAATCAGAAAAAAAAATATTTGTATGAGGCTTGTTCTGCTCAATATTGATATTTTAGGCTCCACTATCCACAGTTTCTTTCTTAACGACTCGCCCTTCCTGTATATCTACGCCCAATGGTTTTTGACTCGTTTGAAATTTTATATTCAATATCCCAGAAATAATTCGGCATCTGACAACCTCGCAGTTAATGAGATTCGATAAAAACCTCAAAAGTTGGGTTATGTGAGTTAATGTAAGTTAAATTTCCATGTTCAAGGGGATTTTTTTTCAATTCAAATGTTTCTTCCACATTGATCAATAACCATCGGTTTCGAAGGCAAGGTTCTCAATACCCAAACGAGAACAAGCGCACAAAAGCTACAAATGCTTTCTGTAATTATTCTTCTTTTATAACAACTTAATAAATTATCTCATCATAATCAAACTTTCCGTAAGATGGCTACCAAGTATCAATCTCGTTTGGAGGTCATCTTGCCGAACCTCACTCTCCATCTCTCCTGCACCCCATGAAGAGGTCTCCACTAGGAAGTCTTGTGTTTCTTTTTAACGTATCTCCTTCTTTCCGGCTCGTTTGTTCCGGTCAGCAGCTTCAGATCCTTGTAGTCCAGCTGTAAGAACCACCTTAGTGACATTCTCCCTACATGCGTGGACAATGTGGTGGCCAATAACTTCATGATCCACGTCTGTGTTCGATTGAATTGAACTAATTACCAACGAGCTACGGTATATAATCACACCACCACGTTAGGTTAGTTTACCTGTACCCTGCTTTTAGAAGATCGATTTTAGGAAAATATAATTCGAATAAGTCATACTTGATAAAGTTTCTTCTCTTTATGGAGCAATTATGGAAAATACAATTCTATTATACCCTCTATATTATGAAGGGTGGCCCACTCTTAATTCGAATTTACCATGGTAAATTCGAATTAAGTGTCCAATACAGGAGAATGGACAACATAATTTACCATGGTAAATTCGATTAAGGGTGTCCAATACAGAAGAATGGACAATAGAACATACGCGCAAAAGCTTCTGAGTTCACGTCAGTGCTTGAACCAATTTTTTTTTTTCGTGATTTTTTTGAAATTTTCTAGGGGTGCGGTTCTTAAAATTTTTTTTTTCGTCATTTTTTTCAAATTTTCTAGGGGTACGGTTCTTACAAAATTTTAAACACGTCTTTATGATGATTTTCAACTACTAGTCACCAAGCTTCAATTCGATCGAATATTTATTTTTAGTTATCAAGGAAATAATATTCCAGGTGGGTATAACTCGGAAACCGTTCGACCGATTATGCCCAAAAACGAACTCAACTCTCCCTTTCGGATACGCAACCTACCCTGAAAATTGCAAGTCCCTATCTCCTTTTGTTCGAAAGTTATCGAGGCAACGGTCACCCATCTACTGAACTCACACAAGAATGCTCGAATCTCCAACAATATTTAACCGATCGCGTTAAAACTTGAAACTTGGCAGTAGAGTTAGGTTATAAAAGCTCTTGCAAAATTTCAGCAATTTCAAAAGAATAGTTACTGATATATAGAATTTTTTTTTCAATTTTCAATGATTTTTTAAAACTTTTTTGCAAATACTATCCTCACAAAATTTTGCAAGAATTTTTGCGTTGACATTCTACAACTAACTACCATGTTTGAATTCAATCGGTTTAGTATTTTTCGAGTTAATGAGGAACAAAAAACAACGAAATTTCAGATGGCTATAACTCTAAAACCGTTTGGCCGATTATGCTCATAAACAAACTGAAATGTCGCGTCCTGGTGCACATCCTAACCTGAAAACATCAAGCCGCTATCTCTTTCCGTTCTCAAGTTATCGTGACAACAAAAATATTTTTTAATAATTTTTTTAAAATTTTCTAGCCATACGATTCGCACAAAATTTCACAAACGTGCTTAGGTATATATTCTACAACTACGGACCAAGTTTCAATTTGATCGGATTTATATTAGTTGAAAACAAAATTATTACTCGGAAACCACTGGGCCGATTATGCCCATTAACGAACTTGTCCGTCGTATAGAGATGCGCCACCCACCCTGAAAATTTCAAGTCGCTAGCTCTTCTCGTTCTCAAGTTATCGTGGCAACGGCTGGCCGGACGGCCGGACGGCCGGGCGGCCGGACGGACAGAATCAAATTTGACCTCGAATTCTTCATTGTGGAGTCGAACTAAATCGTTTGAGACCATTTTCGTCGAAAAATTCGAAAGTTACAGACATTTGGGCAAAACTGTAACGCGATGTTCCGCAGAACATACGCGCAAAAATTATTTTATGTGAATTTACTCTTTATAGATATTCTGAATTCACAGTGACTTCTAGTTGTGGTTTACATTTGTAAATCATTCTCAATTCACTTTATTCTGTTTACGCAAATTCACTTTTGAAAAATTTTTTAGAAAATATGAATTACAATGTTATTGTCAACCGAATGGAAAATAAACAGAAACATTTGTGGATAGCAGAAACTCACCATTATATTAAGATCCAATACAAGACAAACTCCATGATGATTATCACAATTTTCATTAGCCTACCTTAATAGTCTTATATAATAGTTATGTTTGGGAATATATTTTTATTTTGAGAATTTCGTTCAAGTTTATAATTTTTTTGCCAATAGTTAACCCTACACCTTTTCGTGGTTCTTGCTGAACAATTAATTGAATAACAACTACCTAGGTTTCTATTTCAACTTGATCTCAATAATATTGTGCAGAATGAATTGTAGTTATTCAATTTATTGAAAAAGTAAGTTCTCAGATTGTTTATTCATCCAGGGATTCCAAGCAAGAAAACCTATTCAATGAGTTCACTAGAGTTTTAAATTGTAAATATACGATATCCGCTGCTACCGCATTGAAGAAGTATGCCTCTAAGAGACTTTAAATTGCGGCGTTGTTAGACTGTGTTCCAGGCTATCTCTACAAGTGCGCTGTGGTCGAACCTGATCGTTTGATAGTATTTTTGGCAAAAAATTCGAACATTATAGATATTTGGGCAGAATAATAGCATGGTGCTCCCCAGAACATGGGCGCAAAAAATGCAGTGTGCGCGGATATCGGATATGGGAAGAGTTATTGCTCTGGCAGAACAAGGCATGTAACAAAGGCAGATTGCAAGAACGGTGGGGGTTACACATGGGGTTGTTTCAAGAACCTATTCAAGGTTTCTGAAATTGGGAACCATAAAGAATAGACCGAGGAGAAGTCGTGGATGTGTAACTACTGAAAGGCAGGATCGCTTTTTAGCTCAAATAGCTTGAAGAAATCCCACAACATCTCACTGAGAGTTTCAAAGCCAATTTTTGTAAGCTACAGTTGTGAGTGTTTCTGTCGAAACTGTAAGAAGAAGACTTTGGGCTCGGGAGTTATTTAGCAGAAGATAGTTAAGGGTTGCAGAACTTCAAGCAAAATAAAGCTGACCGTTTAAATTGGTACGATCAGATGACCGGTGAATTCACATTTTGTGTGGTAAAATGAGACAAGCAAGACTCCGTGCTGCTAAATCTATCCCGAAATAAAAAGGAGGTACTGTAATATTTTGGGCTGGAATTAGGATTGGTGAAATAACTCCTTTAATTCCTGTTCGACTAACCCCAACAGGTCAAAGGCATGTTGCAACCTGTAGTCAGGCTGTGGCAAGATGTTTGGCAATTTTTTCTTATTTAGGCAAGATAATGCACCTTCGTATACCAGCAGAGTTTCCAAATTTTTCTTAGAAACGGAAGGCGTTGCAGTTTTAGAGTGGTTTTTTTGCTTACCCGATCTGAATCCTAGAGGGCATTTATGGGATATGATAAAAGGGAAGATTAAAACTGCTCAAAACAACCCCAGTAACACAGAGCAACTAATACACGTGGTTTTAGACGAATCTTCCTCTATAAGAAATTAACAACTTGATAGAGCACGCCTCGTCAAATTCGAAATTTGGTTGTTATTTCCTCAATAACTCAAAAACTACGAAACCGATCCAATTCAAACATTTTGAACTACATCGACGAGAAGATTCTTGCAAAATTTCCTAAGAATCATATAACTAGAAAATTTTTAAAAAGTTATTGAAAATCGTTGAAAAAAATTCTATATATCCGAAATTATTCGTCCGACATCGCTGAAATTCTGCGAGAGCCTAAAAACCTAACTCTACTGCAAAGTTCCAAGTTTGAACATTTTCAGATCTATATTGTTGTAGATCCGAGCAGCCTTGTGTGAGTTCAGTAGCTGAATAGGTGACCGTTGCCTCGATAACTTCCGAACGAAAAGAGATAGAGACCTGAATTTTTCAGGGTAGGTTGCGCATCCGAATGGGAGAGGAAAGTTCGTTGATGGGAATAATCAGCCAAACGGTTTCGGAATTATACCCATCTGGAATATTATTTTGTCGATAACAGACCCGTTCGAATTGACACTTGATATCTAGTTGTAGAATATCGACATAAAGGCGTGTCTGAAATTTTGTGAGGACCGTACCACTAGAAAATTTTGAAAAAATTACGAAAAAATATTATGTATCTCACGATAACTTGAGAACGGAAAGAGATAGCGACTTGCAATTTTAAGGGTAGGTTACGCATCCAAATGCGACATTTAATTTGGCTATTTGGCATAGTTGGCCAAATGATTTTGGTGTTATACTCATCTGAATTTTGTTGTTATTTCCTCTATAACTCAAAATATACAGATCTGACAAAATTAAAACTGGTGATTACTTGTGTGCCGACCCAAAAATTTTCGCGGAAGTTCGTGAATATCGTATCCTGGAGTTACTTGAGAAGTAAGTTTTTTCGTATTTCAATTTCAATAGAATACATATTATTAATTAAAAAATAATGTGATCATAGATTCTCTCGTTACGGACGTATGTCATTAAACTGGTTTTATATGAATTCATATATTATAAAAGCATAAAAGTACATATCGAAGCTAAATTCGATTAAGAGTGTCCAATAAAGGTGCGTAGACAATAGAGAATGCGCGCAAAAGCTCCTGACTTCACGTCAGTGCTTGAACCAATATTTGTTCTATTATTAAGAAAAGTGTAATAATTTCTATTTTATTTTTGTGATAAACTTGGTTTGGAAAACTGCTGTCTACTCATTAATTACTTTTTTGGCGCTCTAGTTCCTCGGAACTGAGTGCTTATCAATTTGCCCAAATGTCTGTAATTTTCGAATTTTTCGATGAAAATGGGCTTAAACGATTTGGTTTGACTCACTGATCAAGAATCCGTGGTCGAAATTCATTCTGTCCGGCCGGCCAGCCGTTCGCACGATAACTCTCGAACGGAATGAGCTAGACAGTTGAAATTTTCAGAGTAGGTGGGGGATGAATATCTCGGCTATGTTCGTTAGTGGGCAAAATCGGACAGATGGTTTCGGAGTAACAAAAAAAAATTTTTTTTTTTACAAAACAAATTCCAAATTAAATTTTTTTCAATAAGCAGTTTTACCATAAGAATCCATTCATATTATTTTTAACTCTAACAAGCTAATACTTTCGGAGATATGATTTTTCAAAATTTCAATGTAAATCGTATTTCTATGTTTTTAACAGATTGATAGAATTATTCTGTGGGTATTCTATGAATTGTTATAATGTCAACTTATTTTCCTAAGACATGACGTTGTCTCATTGTCATTCATTCCAGCAATCCTATAAATATGAGAATTATAATATAATATCATATTTTTTGTTGGTTGATATTTTCATGCCGATGGTCAATCCATATGATGATGGGAATGGTAATGGTAAGTTAATAATATTGAGTTCAAAATATTTCCACTAAAAACAAAACTGGAACATTGGTGTATTGGAGTAGATTTGAGGAAAGATATATATTATCGTTCATCATAGAATTGAAGAACGAATATCTCGGATGAGTTCGTTGTTGGGTAGAATTCGTCTATTGGTTTTGGATTGATAATTTTTGGAACTCTTGTTGAATTTAAATTCTTCTATGATGTTTGAATTCAATTTCTGCTAAGATGAAGTTCTAAATTTCAATATTGAATCGTACTTCTATGTTTTCACAGAATGCTATAAATATTCTATCTAAGCTTCATTATATGATCTGTGTTCAAACTCGTACATTTCATCCTGTTCTATAAGAGAGAGTCAAATTCATTTCAGCTATTTTAATTTGGTTTCTTCCATGGTGCAGTTCTCATTCTCAGATTGCTCATTTAATCTTGATAAATAAACTATTATTTGAATTGAATTTCCTTTATGATGCAGTTCTATCATAAGAATACATTGATATAATTCTCAACTCTTAGAAACCAATACTTTCGGAGATATAATTTGTCTGTTTGAACTAGAGCGCCAGAAAGCTCCTGTCCACAGGGCTTGAACCCATTTTCAAATTAAATTCAATTTCTCGTAATAACTGGATGATTCGCTATCAGTTTGGTTGAGTGCAGTTCTCATATACCTATCTAATACGTATATGGCAGTTCTACGTTTTTAGGTTGAATTTAATAATAACCAGCAGCAGTCATAGAAGATTCACGTTTTCAATGATTTCATTAAATCTTCTAGTGTTTTTTTTACTTATAAAACAGCTCAGATGTCGCTGAAATTATGCAAGAGCGTTCGAAATCTTATTTTACACCAAAGTTCTAGATTTTATCTCGATCGGATCTATTTGTTGGATATATTGTGAATATATAATTTTTGCCTGTTAGACAACCAGCCTTGGGCGAGTTCAGTTGCTCGAAGGGTGACCGTTTTGGCTATGAATTTGAACAAGAAGGCCAAAGCAAACTGATCTCACCTCAGTGATCTTCCAAATTTTTTGAAAAACTTTATTAGTCTTTGGAAAATCCAAAGTATGTAGATATTCTGTGGTTACGCCACTGAATTTATCGTTTAAACCGCTTTGAAAATCTATCGCAGTTCGTGGAGTAGCCAGCCAGTTTCAAGTTTAGGTTGAGAAGAACGTGTTTTGTAATAATTCAATCATTTGTAATGCTTTACGATTGGGACTATTGGGAGTTTGCACAAACAAATAGCGACCAGTACTGACTGAAAATGGCTAGAGAGAGTCTCGTTTGTGTTCTCATATCATTGTTTCTTCTAGTGAACAGTGAAATGGATGATTTAGGCGGAGAAGAATACAAGGTATGTCTGCATAAAGAATACGCTAGGAAAGTATGTTTCACAACTGATTCAATTGAAACTCTGGCGGAAAATATAACTGATGAATATAAGACCATCGATATATCCAATAACACCATCCCGATACTTCGTAAGGGATTTTTGTGGACAATGGATAATATTGAACAAATATGGATAACAAATTGCAGCATTTCAGCACTGGAACCAGGGGCGTTCGAAAATTTAACCTATAGGCAAGTTGCTCTAGATGACAATGAAATAACGAGAATTGATTATGGGGTTTTCACTGGCCAGCAACGTTTAAATTCACTGTTTATGAAAAGAAACTTGATAGAGTTCATACACAAGGACGCCTTTGCTGATATGCCTTATTTACAAATAATTAGTCTCTCGGGAAATCGCATAAAATCTTGGAATCCTGACTGGTTCCAACGAGGCTGGTTGTCGTCTATTCATTTCGACAACAATTTAATAGAAGAATTACCAGATTCCGCTTTCGTATTTCCAAATGTACCTCCCCTAGTTTTGAATTTCAAGAATAACCGAATCAAGACTCTTTCCAACGATACATTTAAGGGCACCAAGGGTGTTAACATTTTATACCTTGCTTCGAACCAGTTGACTGAATTTGGAGAGCATTTGCTGAAGAACACATCAATCTACTGGCTAGACATTAGTGATAATAAAATTAAATGTTTGCCGCAGAATTTGACCAATATTATAAAAGGGGTTTGTACAATAATGAAAGACAATCCCTTCACATGTTCATGTATTGAAGCCATAAGAGATTATGCGAGAAATAATAACAAATGTCAGCAGGATAATTTCAAAGGGACATGTGCAAATTAATATTTAATACTAAAAATATTTGTATATTCTGATCTTCAGTTTATTATAATTTTTTACTGTAAACCTATGACTTATATTATTTGTTTAATAAATAAAAATGTCCATATATCAATTATACATACCCACAATAATATTTGGCGCGCTGTTCAGGGAACAGCGTATGCCTATCATATTGCCAAGATTTCTGTATTATTGTATTGACTAACTGATGAATAATAATCCCGAGTCAAATCCAATTCTGTCCGTCCGGCCGGCCGATCCACCCATCTTTTAGCACGATAATTCTCGAACGAAATGAGTGAGTGTTCTTCTATTGTCATTTCGAGAAGCATAGGATATCCTTCCTTGAATTCAATTAATACATATATGTTTAATGTGTAAGGATAAGAAGGGTAATAAATAATCTCTTGTTGAGAGCTAGGAAATTTGTAGAAATAAATAGGTTTAATTGTTTTCTTTTCAATAGATAATTTCTTCAAAAAAATTACTATTAATACTTGTCACTGACGAATTTTCGGGATAATTTTGGAACGCATATATCTCGGTTAATTTCGTTATTGGATGAAATCCACCAAGTGGTTTCTGAGTTATGGCTATTTTTATTCAAAACATTTTAGGCACTCATGTTCCTCGGAACAGAGTGCTTATCAATTTGCCCAAATGTTTGTAATTTTCGAATTTTTGGCTGAAAATGTTCTTAATCGATTTGGTTTGACTGACTGATCAAGAATCCGTGGTCAAAACCGATTCTGTCAGGCCGGCCGGCCGGCTGTAGACATTAGACATTATAGCTCTCGAACGGAATGAGCTAGACAGTTCAAATTTTCAAAATACGTTTCGGAGATAAATATCTCTTTGGCGCTCTTGTTCAAACAGATAAATTATATATCTGAAAGTATTGGTTTCTCAGAGTTGGGAATTATATCAATGGATTCTTATGATAGAGCTGAGTCATGAAAGAAATAAAGTTTTAAAGAAATATCGTTTAACAAAAATGCTTCAAAAATTTTCATTTAAAGAAAAATTGGTTCAAGCCCTGTGGACAGGAGCTTTGGCGCTCTTGTTCAAACTTTGACACATTATTGGAATGCTATCAATGTATGTGAATGTATATCACTGTAAAAGAAATTCAATTCAAATAATAGTTTATTCATCAAGATTAAATAAGCAATCTGAGAATGAGAACTGCACCATGGAAGAAATCAAATTAAAATAGCTGAAATGAATTTGACTCTCTCTTATAGAACAGGATGACATGAACGAGTATGAATTCAGATTATTTAATAATTCATAGATAGAATAATTATATCATTCTGTGAAAGCATAGAAGTACGATTCATTAATGAAATTTTGAAAAATCATATCTCCGAAAGTATTAGCTTGTTAGAGATGAAAATGATGTCAATAGATCTTTATGGTGAAACTGCATCTTAAAAAAAATTGAATTCGAAATTTGTAAGTTAAATTATTTTTTTTCGATACTCCGAAACCATCTGGCTTGTTTTGCCCAATAACGAACTTAACCGAGATATTAATCTCCCAAACATACTCTGAAAGTTTCAACAGCCCATTCTGTTCGAGAGTTATTGTAGAAATAAAATTTTAAAATTTAATTTTTTTTTTACACTTTACGGCAACCCTATCAATAAAAACCTTGCGTATAAAGGCCCTTATTCTACAATTTGATGCTAAATTTCAGATGGATCAAGTGATCGGTTTCGGAAATATTCATAGAAAATATTTTTACTAAAAACGGCCATAACTCCTAAACTACTTGGTGGATTTCGCCCGTTAACGAACTCGTCTGAGATATTCACTCTCCAAACCTACCCTGCACATTCCAATTCTCTAACTCCTTTCGTTTAAGAGTTATCGTGTTAACGGACGGACGGCCGGACAGAATCGATTTCGACCACGGATTCTTGATCAGTGAGTCGGACTAAATCGTTTGAGACCATTTTCAGCCAAAAATGAGAAAATTATAGACATTTGGGCAAATTGATAAGCACTCTGTTCCGAGGAGCAAGAGCGCCAAAGAGAGCAATCTGTAATGCTTCGATGCTTAATGCTTCGGGTCTGGAGAAAATAATAGCAGATTGTCCATTTATTCCTGATATTTGAGTAGGTAGAGGCTGACGAAAAAATTATTTTAATAGTTCAAAATATATTAATAAAATACTATCCTCTTTTCATATTTTAAAATTTAATAGTTCATACCACTTACACATTCTTTTCTGTATTATGGACCTTAACTCAAGAAAAAATGTTAGATACACAAATGTAGATCCATATTTCAGCATTTTTTGCTAGCAACATTATGAAAATACTGTATATAGGAACATGCCTCACAACTTAAGGAAGTAAAAGGTAATATTAACCTCTAAATCTTTTAAAATATCCCCAATATCCCCAATATTTATACATAAATTATTCAATATGTAATCAGTCAATATTATTTTCTGTTTCAAAACAGTCTTGTATATATATTCACAAATTCAAGAATCGGATACTTATTTTCCAACAGAAAATATTTTCAAACTACGAATTGACAAGTCCGTAACAGCTAGATAAGTTGACATTTATGAACAGTGAACACAGACAGATTCTGTGTTCACATTCTGTGAAATTTTGAAAATTCATATCTCCAAAAGTATTAGCTTGTTAGAGTTGAAAATGGTAACAATGGATTCCTATGACAAAATTGCATCTTAAAATAAATAGAATTTGAAATTTGTGATGTAAAAAAAAATTGTCTTTCGTTACTCTGAAACAATCATGCCAATTCTATCCAGTAACGAACTCAACTGAGATATTTAGCACCAAAATGTACTCTGAAAATATCAACTGCCTAGCTCTATCTGTTCGAGAGTTATTGTAGAAACAAAATTAAAATATTAAACAATATTTACAATACAAGATTCCGCATGCATATATAGGTCATTATTCTACAATTTAATGCTAAATTTCAGATAGATCGAGTGATCGGCTTCGGAAATATCCATAAGAAACCCTTTTTACTAAAAACGGCCATAGCTCTGAAACCGCTTGATGGATTTCGACCGTTAACGAACTCGTCCGAGATATTTACGCTCCAAACCTTGCCTGTAAATTTAAATCCTCTTGCTCCTTTCGTGCGATAGTTATCGTGTTAACGGACCGACCGGACAGAATCGATTTTGACCACCGATTCTTGATCAGTGAGTCGAACCAAATCGTTCGAGACCATTTTCATCAAAAAATTTGGGCAACTTGATAAGCACTCTGTTCCGGGAAACAAGAGCGCCAAAAATGGAGAAGAACAATTTTGGCTACGAAAACTGATCCCGTAATTTCATTACTTTATTTGCACATTCCTCTAATTTCAGGATGCGATTAAAAAAGACACACGGTGAAATATTCATTGACTTTAACCATCAACAAAAACACCGCGTGAGCTGAGCTAGGTCACCTCATCGCTCAGTGTTCCCCACTGAGGAACACAATTAGTTAAGTTCGTTGTTGGGCATAATCGGCCCAACGGTTTCAGAGTTACACCCATCTGAAATATTATTTTGTCGATAACTCAAAAATACAGACCCAATCAAATTGAAATTTGGTAGCTAGTTGTAGAATATTGACATAAAGATATGTGTGAAATTTTGTGAGGAAAGTACCACTAAAAAAAAAAAAAAGCACTGACGTGAAGTCAGTACTCTTTGGCGCGCGTGTTCACGGTGGCTAATTTGAATTGAATGATGAGTACTTCAAGCTCAGTGGATAGAGCGAGCTGAAGATCTACCCAAAGGATAGTGGACACCATTCACTGTCGGTTCAAAAATTAACAGTGCTGTATCTAAGCTGCCATCAGGATAGAGTACAAAGTTGGAAAAGAACACAAGTGACTCTCCTTAGTCGCACAAGCTCCTAGAAGATTTGGGAGGGTCAGTATAATCCTAATCATGTTGATAGCACGCGTGCTAAAGCAGATTGACTTTTTACACTTTTTCTTTCATTGTTAATTCAATCTGCTTTTGCGCGCGTGCTATAAACATGATTAGGATTATACTGACCCTCCCAAATCTTCTAGGAGCTTGTGCGACTAAGGAGAGTCACGTGTGTTCTTTTCCAACTTTGTTACTCTATCCTGATGGCAGCTTAGATACAGCACTGTTAATTTTTGAACCGACAGTGAATGGTGTCCACTATCCTTTGGGTAGATCTTCGGCTCGCTCTATCCACTGAGCTCGAAGTACTTATCATTTAATTCAAATTAGCCACCGTGAACACGCGCGCCAAAGAGTACTGACTTCACGTCAGTGCTTTTTTTTTTCAAGTTCCTTTAGCAAATATAGCTATCAATACAGTTAGCTTTACCGTAGATCGAGAAAAATTGCGGTTGTGGGACCTCCGTTAGGAACGCAATTGCATCTTCTCCAAATCCGAACGTACTTTAATATAGATCTACCGAATATAGTTATTTATAAATTCGCCTCAGGGCCACCATACAGACATTTCAACTCGAAAACAACGCTATTTCCCCCAAACTGACTTGTGTCCGTGCACTGAATTGACATGAATATTCTTTTAAAACCTCACAATATCGGCTCATTACTCCCAACATAACCCAAACAACCCAAAACCATTCACTTCTCGTCTGCGCAAGCGCAATATACTCTTGGCTGCAAGTCCTCCCAAAATTACACACCTCACAAAAAACTCCGATTCTCCAACACTAGTGGTTCAGGAGATACCGCTCCTTGAATCCACGCATGCGCAGATCCTCACCAGGGGATTCTATAGAGGAATAGCATCCGCCACCCCAAAACCCCAATCCTCTCTGACGAAAGCACCAGCTAAATCATCAGTTAAACCACTGATGGTCTGCTCATGCGCATAACGAAAAATGCCCGTAAGGGGTAACATCAATTTCGAAATTAGCCCCAGGGCCACGGTACGGATACTTTAACTCGGAAACAACGCTACATCCCCAAATTGACTTGTACTTGCACTGAATTGCCATGAATATTCTTTTAGAACCTCACTATATTGGCTCAGCACTCCCGACATAACCCATAAAACCCAAAAACAGTCACTACTCTTCTGCACATGCGCAATCTACTTGTGGCTGAAAGTCCTCCCAAAATCACACACCTTACAAAAAACTCCGATTCTCCAACACTAGTGGTTCAGGAGATACCGCATCTTGAATCCACGCATGCGCAGACCCTCACCAGGGGATTCTATGGAGGAATAGCATCCGCCACCCCAAATCCCCAATCGTCTCTGACGAAAACTTCAGCAGTTAAATCACTGATGGTCTGCTCATGCGCATAACGGAAAATGCCCGTAAGGGGTAACATCAATTCCAAAACTGTCTCCAGGACCACGGTATGCACACTTCAACTCGGAAACAACGCTATTTCCCCCAAACTGACTAGTGTCCATGCACTAAATTGACATGAATATTCTTTTAAAACCTCACAACATCGGCTCATTACTCTCAACATAACCCATACAACCCAAAAACAGTCACTTATCTTCTGCGCATGCGCAATCAACTCGCGGCTGCAAGTCCTCCCAAAATCAGACACCTTACAAAAAACTCCGATTATCCAAAACCAGGGGTTCAGGAGATATCGCATCTTTAATCCACGCATGCGCAGACCCTTACCAGGGGATTCTATGGAGGAATAACATCCACCACCCCAAAACCCCAATCCTCTCTGACGAAAACACCAGCAGTTAAATCACTGATGGTCTGCTCATGCGCATAACGAAAAATGCCCGTAAGTGGTAACATCAATTTCAAAGATAGCCCCAGGGCCACGGTACGGACACTTCAACTCGGAAACAACGCTACATCACCCAAACTGGCTTGTCCTTGCACTGAATTGCCATGAATATTTTTTTGAAACCTCTCAGTATCGGCTCAGCACTCCCAACATAACCCATACAACCCAAAAACAGTTAGTTCTCTTCTGCGCATGCGCAATCTACTTGCGGCTAAAAGTCCTCTCAAAATCACACACCTTAAAAAAACTCCGATTCTCCAACACTAGTAGTTCAGGAGATATCACATCTTTAATCCACGCATGCGCAGACCCTCAACAGGGGATTCTATGGAGGAATAGCATCCGCCACCCCAAAACCCCAATCCTCTCTGACGAAAACAGCATCAGTTAAATCACTGATGGTCTGCTCATGCGCATAACAAAAAAAGCCCTTAAGTGTTAACATCAATTTCAAAATTAGCCCTAGGGCCACGGTACGGACACTTTAACTCGGAAACAACACTACATCCCCCAAACTGACTTGTCCTTGCACTGAATTGCTATGAATATTCTTTTAAAACCATACAATATCGACTCAGCACTACCAACATAACCCATCCAACCCAAAAACAGTCACGTCTCTTCTGCGCATGCGCAATCTACTCGCGGCTGAAAGTCCTCTCAAAATAACACACCTTACAAAAAACTTCGATTTTCCAACACTAGTGGTTCGGGAGATATCGCATCTTTAATCTACGCATGCGCAGACCCTCATCAGGGATCTGGATTCTATGGGGGAATAGCATCCGCCACATCAAAACCCCAATCCTCTCTGACGAAAACTACAGCAGTTAATTGACTTCTCATCTGCGCATGCGCACAACGAAAAATGCCCGGAAAGGGCAGCATGAACCGAACCTCAAAAAAATAGGTTTCGGCATTTTAAGCAAAGTATTCCGCAAAATAGTAGTAATTTTTTGATTTTTTTCACGTCACGTGATCTTCACGAAATTTTGCAAAAGTGTGCGCATTGGTCTTTTGCATCTAACTACTGAGTTTCAATTTAATAAGATCAGTATTTTTCGAGTTATCGTGAAAACAAAATTTTAAAATTTTTGAAATTTTTTTTGCCACTTTAGCGCCTTCCGATCATAACAAAACTCCGCAGGCATATGAAGGTCATGATTCTACAATTTGATGCCAAATTTCAGAAAGATCGAGCGATTGGTTCCGGAAATATTCATAAAAATTGGTTCAAGCACTGACGTGAAGTCAGAAGCTTTTGCGCGTATGTTCTATTGTCCATTCTTCTGTATTGGACACCCTTAATCGAATTTACCATGGTAAATTTGTTTTTTCGTCATTTTTTTCAAATTTTCTAGGGGTACGGTTCTCACAAAATTTTAAACACGTCTTTATGTTGATTTTATACTACTAGTTACCAAGCACCAATGCGATCGAATATTTATTTTTTGAGTTATTAAGGAAATAATATTCCAGGTGGGTATAGCTCGGAAACCGTTGAAACGATTATGCCCAAAAACGAACTCAACTCTCCCTTTCGGATACGCAACCTACCCTGAAAATTTCAAGTCCCTATCTCCTTTCGTTCAAAAGTTATCGAGGCAACGGTCACCCATCTACTGAACTCACACAAGAATGCTCGAATCTCCAACAATATTTAACCGATCGTATTAAAACTTGAAAGTTGACAGTAGAGTTAGGTTATGAAGACTCTTGCAAAATTTCAGCAATTTCAAACAAACAGTTACTGATATATAGATTTATTAAAAATTTTCTGCAAATGCTATCCTCACCAGATTTTGCAAACATTTTTGCATTGGCGTTCTACATTTAATGACCAGTATTTTTCGAGTTAATGAGGAACAAAAAACCACCAAATTTCAGAAAATTTCAGATGGCTATAACTCTAAAACCGTTTGGCCGATTATGCTCATAAACAAACTGAAATGTCGCGTTCTGGTGCACATCCTAACCTGATAATTTCAAGCCGCTATCTCATTCCGTTCCCAAGTTATCGCGACAACAAAAATGTTTTTTAATATTTTTTTTTTAATTTTCTAGCCATACGATTCGCACAAAATTTCACAAACGTGCTTAGGTTCATATTCTACAACTACCCACCAAGTTTCAATTCAATCGGATTTATATTGATTGAAAACAAAATATTACTCGGAAACCACTGTGCCGATTATGCCCATTAACGAACTTGTCCGTCGTATTGGGATGCGCCACTTACCCTGAAAATTTCAAGTCGCTAGCTCTTTTCGTTCTCAAGTTATCGTGGCAACGGCCGGACGGCCGTACGGCCGGACGGCCGGACGGACAGAATCAAATTTGACCCCGAATTCTTCATTGGGGAGTCGAACTTAATCGTTTGAGACCATTTTCGTCAAAAAATTTGAAAGTTACAGACATTTGGGCAAAACTATAACGCGATGTTCCCCAGAACATACGCGCAAAAACGTTTTGACTAAAAACGGCCTTAAGTCCGAAACCTCTCGGTGGATTCGCCCGTTATCGAACTTGTCCGAGATATTTATGCAAAAAATCTACCCTGCAAATTTCAACTCTCTAAGTCGTTCCGTTCGAGAGTTATCGTGCTAACGGCCGGCCGGCCGGCCAGACTGGACGGACAGAATTGAATTTAACCTCGAATTCTTCATCAGGGAGTCGAACCCAATCGTTTGAGACCATTTTCGAAAATAAATTCGAAAAATACAGACATTGTGACGAAATGATAGCACGCTGTTCCTTGCGGAACACGCGCGCAAAAAATATAAAAAAATTAAAAAAAATATAAAAAAATTAAAAAATAAATATTATGTATCTCACTATAAATTGGGAACAGAAAGAGATAACTACTTGCAATTTTCAGGGAAGGTTGCGCATCCGAATGCTACATTTGAGCTTCTTAATTGGCTTAGTCGGCCAAATGGTTATGGAGTTATACTCATCTGAAATTCTCTGTTGTTATTTCCTCTATAACTCAAAATAGACGATTCTGGTACAATTAAAACTCGGTGATTACTTGTAGTCAAGGCCGCCTTCAACTATGCTGGGGCCCTTGGGCACGCAATAATTTGGGGCCCTTTTGGAAAGTAAAGAAAGCGAATTATACATTTTTCTACCCTCATAACTCTTGAACGGAATGAGCTAGACAGTTGAAATTTTCAGAGTTGGTTTTGGATATAAATATCTCGGTTAAGTTTGTTATTGGGCAAAATCGGTGGTTAGGATTAACGAAAAAAATTTTTTTTTAACATTGCAAATTTCGAATTCAATTTTTTTTTAAGATACAGTTTCATGATGAGAATCCACTGATATAATTCTCAACTCTAACAAAATAATACTTTCGGAGATATGATTTTTCAATATTTATGATGCAGTCAAAGTTTGAATAATTACTAGTACTTTGACAAGAGGGCAAAAGCCCCGGTCCAAAGAGCTTTCCCACTTTTTGCGCGTATGTTCTGGGGAACATCACCGTAGTCACGATAACTTGAGAACAGAAAGAGATAGCGACTTGAAATTTTCAGAGTAAGTGGCGCATCCCAATACGACAGATGAGTTCGTTAATGGGCATAATCGGCCCAATGGTTTCCGAGTAATAATTTAATTTTCAACTATTACAACTCCGATAGAATTGAAACTTGGTAAGTGGTTGTAGAATAAAAACCTGAGGACGTTTGGGAAATGTTGTGAGAATCTTAGCCCTAGAAAATCTTAAAAAAATTATCAAAAAATATTTTTTTATGTCACGATATCCTGAGAACGGAAAGAGATAGCGACTTGAAATTTTCATGTTAGGTTGTGAATCTGAATGCAACATTTGAGTTGGTTTATAGGCATAATCGGCCAAACGATTTTGCAGTTATATCCATCTGAAATTTGATTATTATTTCCTAAATAACTCGAAAAATGCGAAACCGATCCAATTCATACGGTTATTAGTTGTAGAATGGCAACGCAAAAATTCTTTCGAAATTTATTTATTTATTTATTTATTTATTTATTTATTTATTTACGGCAAAAGACCTTTAACAATAAACACTTATAATAACAAGAATATACATGCAATATATATAATGCATAATAAACATAATTCTAACAATTAGAACATAACCTTTTATTACAGAAAAAGGAACATACAAAAATGAACGTGGGGATCGTATCACTAGAAAATTTTTTAAAAGTGATTGAAAAAAATATATCAATATATCCGAAACTATTCGTCCGACATCGCTGAAATTTTGCGAGAGCCTTCAAAGCCTATCTCTTCTGTCAAGTTCCAAGTTTAAACACGATCGGATCTATACTGTTGGAGATCCGTGTAGCCTTGTGTGAGTTCAGTAGCTGGATGGGTAACCGTTGCCTCGAAAACTTTCGAACGAAAGGAGATAGGGACTCCCAACTGTCAGGGCAGGTTGCGCATCCCAATGAGAGGGTTAATATCGTTTTTGAGCATAATCGGTCCAACGGTTTCGAAATTATGCCCCCCTGGAATATTATTTCCTAGATAATTCAAAAAATATAGACTCGATCGAATTGAAGCTTGGTAACTAGTTGTAGAATATCGACACAAAGAAGTGTGTGAAATTTTGTGAGAACCGTACCCCTAGAAAATTTTAAAAAGATTATTAAAAAATATTATTTATATCACGATATGGACATTTTATACTTCAAAAAGCAAATAGGCAAAGTTTGAGTCGATTTTGTCTTAATTTGGTTATTTTGATTTGAATTTTAAGACCCTAGTAAATTTAAATTTCGACTCGGGAGTTTACTGTTACTGTGCCCGACAAAAATGTTTTTCGAATAAATGTGATAGGCATTGTCTGTCTTTCGGGGCCCCCCTAAGGATGGGGGCCCTGGGCACGGGCCCCGTGTGCCCTTAGGGTAAAGACGGTATTGCTTGTAGTAGTTGAGTTGACCAACATGATGATAGCCAACGTCTGAAATCAGGCACGGCACTAAAAGAAGAAGAAGATTACTTGTAGAATGCCGACCCACTAATTTTCGCGGAATTTCGTGAACAACGTATCCTGGAGTTACTTGAAGCGTAAGTGTTTTCGTATTTCAATTCCAATAGAATCATAGACAATTCTCACAAGTCTGTCATTAAAATAGTATGAAATGTATTCATATATTATTTCTCGTAATAACTGGGTGATTCCATATAAGTTTGGTTTTGTGCAGTTCTTAAAAGATTCTCGTTTCCAATGATAACATGGAATTTTCTAGATTTTTTTTTCACTTTTAACACAGTTCAGATATCGCTGAAATTATACAAGAGCCTTCGAAATCTTATTTTACACTCAAGTTCTAGATTTTATCTGATCGGATTCATATTGTTGGAAATATTGTGAATATATTAATTTTTTCCTTGAAGACAACCAGCCTTGGGCGAGTTTAGTTGCTAGATGGATTACCGCTTTGGCTATGAATTTGAACAAGAATGCCAAAGCAAGCTGAACTCACGTCAGTGCTCTTCTATTTTTTTTTAAAAGTCTAGTTGGTTTTGGAATATCCGATGTATGTAGACGTTCTGTGGTTACTTCACTAAATTTATCGTTTAAACTGCATCCGAAAAATATAATCTACCGCAGCTCATGGAATTGCCGAGCAAGCGGTCTATTCGGATTTTCCAGCATCAAGTTCATGTTGAGGAGAACGGGTTTTGTAATAATTCATCATTTGTAATGCTTTACGATTGGGAGTACTGACTGAAAATGGCTAGAGAAAGTCTTTTTTGTGTCCTCATATCATTGTTTCTTCTAGTGAACAGTGAAATCGATGATTTAGGGGAAGAAGAATACAAGGTATGCTTGCTTAAATATTATGCTCGGAATGTATGTTTCTCAACTGATTCAATGGAAACTCTGGCGAAAAATATAACTGATGAATATAAGACCATCGATATATCTAATAACACCATTCCGATACTTCGTAAGGGATTTTTGTGGAAAATAGATGATATTGAGCAAATATGGATAAAAAATTGCAGCATTTCAGCACTGGAACCAGGCGCGTTGGAAAATTTGACCTATAGGCAAGTTACTCTGGACGACAATGAAATAACGACAATTGATTATGGGGTTTTCACTGGCCAGCAACATTTAAATTCACTCTTTATGAGAAGAAACTTGATAGAGTTCATGCACAAAGACGCCTTTGCTGATATGCCTTTTTTACAATTTATTGATCTCACAGGAAATCGCATAAAATCTTGGAATCCTCACTGGTTCCAACGAGGCTGGTTTTTGTCCATTAATTTCGACCATAATTTAATAGAAGAATTACCAGATTCTGCTTTCATATTTCCAAATGTACCCCCCGTAGATTTAAACTTCAAGAATAACCGAATTAAGACTCTCTCCAACGATACATTCAAGGGCGCCAAGGGTATTAGCATTTTGAACCTTGCTTCGAACCAGTTGACTGAATTTGAAGAGCATTTGCTGAAAGACACATCAGTCTACTGGTTAGTCATTAGTGATAATAAAATTCAATGTTTGTCGCAGAATTTGACCAATGTTATAAAAGGGGTTTGTACAATAACAACAGTTTATTATATTTTTTTACTGTAAACGTGCGACTTATATTATTTGCTTAAAATAGATAAAAATTTGACATGAATGTATTCCATATATCATAAATTTATACATACATAGGTACCGATCAACTGGGGCTTCTTTGCCTGTTTGGGCATCTTTGCCAGATCCTGTTTTTGTTAAAACGAATTTTTTATCCGTGACAACTGGCAATGCTGGCATAGCCGCCGTTTGAAAAATTTGAAGCAAAACAGTTTTCAAGACCAGGTAGTAAGAGTCTAACCGTTGTACTGTGACTGTACTGCGTATCGCAACCGCGTAAATAAACCCGCCATTTTTGTGTCTTTGAAAGTTGTTGCTATGCTAAGGGCCTGTTTCACCACTTGCTGATAAAGTCCTGGATAAGCTATTCATAACTTAATCAACAGATAACCCTGAAAATTGTGTTTCACACGTGTCGGCTAGGTTAAACTAGCTGATAAACTCCCGGCTAATTCAACACCTAGATAATAATAATAATAATATTTAATAATTTATTTAGCCAAAGTACTAGTATACAAAGAAGCGGCCATTATATTTTTATTCGTTGGATAACCCAACTTTTATCATGACAGACGTCATTCATATGCGCAATGACATGTTTTCGAGTGTATTTAGACAGGCGAAGATGTCGATCTTTCTTGAACTATTTTTGAAGCAGCAGCAGCTTATTCGTGTGAACATGGATATTTTCAAGTTTTTAGAAGACGAGTTTGACGATTTCCTTGCATGTATCTCACGTCCACGAAAAAATCGAGAAATTAGAACCCGAGTTGATCATTTTGCTAAATACGACGAGGAAGAGTTTAGGTCCAGGTTTCGACTATCAAAGTAAGCAGATGACTATGTACTATCTTTTACAGAAGACGACATAAAATCAACAACCTAACAATGTCAAACCTAACCTCCTAAATTATTTACAAAACGTTCTGACTCTATGCAACAATCAACACAGAGATAGGTATGACTAAACAAGTTACAAGGCCCCACCTTACGTTTGTTTAACCAGTAGAAAGCATAAATGCGACGTTGCCAAACACACCTCCCATTAAATTGTCAGATAGCTATCTAGTAGATACTTTATCTGTGACCTGCGTGGTGAAACAGAACAGCTGTTTACATTTCCGAATTTTGATTTTACCAAGTTTAAACGAGGATAGGTACCTATTGTTTTATCCTCAAAATTTATGTTTTGAGTTATTTTTGTTATTACTTAAGTCGTTTTTTAGTTTATTAAAATGATTATAAATACTGTTACTTATATATAATAAATCACAAAGTTTTTTACATATTAATAAACACATATTTTTGCAAAATATCGTTTTTTCTACTCAAATTTAGTCTATTTTAGACGGCATGTATATTTTAAAACATAGTAGTATGACAAAGTTGGCTTCGTAGCATTGCACTATCTATTAATAACAGTCATTTTTCAATGCATGGCTAAGTCGCCCCAGTTGCCATATTTTTGATCCTTTAAAAAAATGATCCGGTAAATTTATTATAACAATATTTGAGGATTGGATAGAAAAAAAATGGGTTCAAGCCCTGTGGACAGGAGCTTTCTGGCGCTCTAGTTCAAACAGACAAATTATATCTCCGAAAGTATTGGTTTCTCTGAGTTGGGAATTATATCAATGTATACATATGATAGAGCTGCATCATAAAGGAAATTCAATTCAAATAATAGTTTATTTATCAAGATTAAATGAGCAATCATGAGAATGAGAACTGCACCATGGAAGAAATCGAATTAAATCTGGCCAATTTTGCCCAATAACGAACTTAACCGAGATATTCATCTCCCTAACCTACTCTGAAAATTTCAACTACCTAGCTCATTCCGTTCGAGAGTTATTGTGGAAAAACTTTTTTTAAATTTTCAAAATTTTTTTTTTACACTTTGCGGTAATCTGGTCAATACAAAACTTCACATGCGTATAAGGGTCATGATTCTACAAATTGATGCTAAATTTCAGATAGATCGAACGAACTTGTCCGAGATATTTACGCTCCAAAACCACCTTGCAATTTTCAATCCGCTAACTCCTTTCGTTCGAGAGTAATCGTGCCTACGGCCGGTCGGCCGGCCGGACAGAAACGATTTCGCACTCGGATTCTTGATCAGTGAGTCGAACCAAATCGTTTGAGACCATTTTCAGCCAAAAATTCCAAAATTACAGACACTTGGGCAAATTGATAAGCACTCTGTTCCGAGGAACTAGAGCGCCAAAAAAACAAGTTTCGTATGACAATTGCCCAAAACAGGTTTAAAGTACCTACAAATAGTAGATATTCCATAAAACATGTATGAAAGAAGAGAAGTAAAAATGAAAAATTACCTTGTAATCGATCAAAAATTTCCTGATCTACGTTCAGCAAATTTTCTCCTCTCTTGAACTACAGAATTATGCTTTCAATATTTACGTAATATTTTTGGGTGACGTCCCCGTTACATCGCTAAAATACGAGTATTTCAACCCCAATATTTTTGAAGTTATAATATTCCCTTCTGTCAGTCCCGTCATAAATTGAGAGAACTGAGCATTCTATGTCTATGGATGAAAAGCAGTCTCACTACTCTCAGATCTCCTACTTCATGTTCCGTTCCGAAATGTAAGACTTTTCTGAGAAAAACTAATTTCGGAGCAAACAACTGAGATTTTTCTCACTTCGCTCACAATTCTTCGATTGATTAGATAATGTCATGTCTCAGGAAAATAAGTTGACATTATGACAATTCATACATAGAATAATTATATCATTCTGTGACAACGTAGAAATGCGATTTATTATTGAAATTTTGAAAAATCATATCTCCGAAAGTATTAGCTTATTAGAGTTAAAAATAATATAATTGGATTCTTATGGTAAAACTACTTATTGAAAAAAATTTAATTTGGAATTTGTTTTGTAAAAAAAAAATTTTTTTTTGTTACTCCGAAACCATCTTCCGATTTTGCCCAATAACGAACTTAGCCGAGATATTTATCTCCCATACCTACTCTGAAAATTTCAACTGTCTAGCTCATTCCGTTCGAGAGCCTATGGCCGGACCACCGGGCCGGCCGGACAGAATGAATTTCGACCACGGATTCTTGATCAGTGAGTCGAACCAAATCGTTTAAGACCATTTTCATCGAAAAATTCGAAAAATTCGAAAATTTCTGACATTTGGGCAAATTGATAAGCACTCAGTCCCGAGGAACTAAAGCGTCAAAAAACACCACAAAAATTGTGCATAGTGGCCCCAGTTGACGGTACCCACAATAATTTTTGGCGCGTTGTTCAGGAAAAAGCGTGCCTATCATTTTGCCCGGATAACTGTATTTTGGACTAACTGATGAATAAATATCCGTAGTCAAATCCAATTCTTACCGGCCGATCCGGACGTCCGTTAGCACGATAACTATCGAACAAAATGGGCTAGAGAGTTAAAATTTGCAGCGTAATTTTGGATCGAAAATATCTCAAGTAATCATTAAAGGATACTGTGGGAGGTATACTCATTATTCAACGGTTTTTTTCTGGGTTTTCTCTCCCAAACTCTGAAAAATATCTATAAAATAAAAATTTATTATTTTGTGATTTGCTTCTGCGTAAGAAACACAGGATATTTGTCAGAAGCAAGGGATTGCTGGTTTTCTTTAAACCGGTTACTTCGTAGTGTTGTTTTCATCAGCGTTGAATTGTGCTCCACTGATGATTCCTAATAAGGATGAAACCGCGGTATGTAGCTATTCAACTTTGATGAAATCATACACACAATAATTTCAAATATTTGAAAATTTTCGGTTCACAATAACTCGAAAATACTAATCTGATAGAATTGAAACTCGGTAGTTAGATGCAAAATACTGACGCAAACTATTTGCGGAATATTTTGATTGAAATTTATGTGAGTGTGCAAGCCAGTTTCTAGGAAAAGCGTATTGTCCGAGAATGGAGTGACCGTAACGTGGTCCTTGGGCCAATTTTTTAAATTCATGTCACCCCTTTCGGGCATTTTTCGTTATTTGCATGAGAAGGGATTCAACTGCTGGAGTTATCGTCTGAGTAGATTGAGGTTTGAGGGGGAGGATGGAATCCTTTTGGGAGGGTCCGAACTATTCATTCGCCTTCAGAACCTCACTCTACTACCAAGTGCCAAGTTTGAACACGATCGGATCTATATTGTTGGAGATCCGAGCAGCCTTGAGTGAGTTGAGTAGCTGGATAGGTGACCGTTGCCTAGATAACTCTCGAACTAAAGGAGATAGGAACTTGCAATTTTCAGATTGCGCATCTGAATGGGAGATTTGAGTTCGCTGTAGGCCATCATCAGCCCAACGGTTTCGGAGTTATACCTGTCTGGAATATTATTTTCAAATTTACCATGGTAAATTTGATTAAGAGTGTCCAATACAGGAGAATGGACTATAGAACATACGAGCAAAAGCTCATGCCTTGACGCCAGTGCTTGAACCATTTTTTTCGTAATTCTTTTGAAATTGTCTAGGGGTACGGTTCTCACAAAATTTTACACACGTCTTTATGTCGATATTCTACAACTAGTTAGCAATATAGCTAACTATATATATTTTTTTTTGAGTTATCGAGGAAATAATATTCCAGATGGGTATAACTCCGAAACCGTAGGGCCGATTGTGGCCAACAGCGAACTTAACTCTCCCATACAGCTAGTGAACTCACTCCAGGCTACTCGGATCTCCAACAATATAGATCCGATCGTGTTCAAACTTGACACTTGGTAGTAGAGTGAGGTTCTGAAGGCGGATGAATAGTTTCTGATATACAGTGCGCTTCCAAATTATGGAACAAATTCATTTTCTCAGAAGAAAAATATTTGGCAACAAAATCCTGAAACAGGTCAATTTTTGTTTCACTTTTACCAAATTTGTATGCATTTTTGAACGATTTTTGTTTCACCCTTTGCCATCCTCATCAACCCTCTAAATTTTTTGAATAGGGAAAGTGGGTACTGTGGTACTTTTTTGGCAAGGTCTTTGTATCTTCTTCACAGGCGTGCAGAAATTTTCAAGAAAAAAATTTTCTCTTTTGAAAAATAGTTTGTTCAACAAGGTTTTCAGTATGCGCACTTTGTCATGGCTCATTTACTTTGAAACGATGGTACCGGTACCTGATGAAATGTGTCACCGAATGAAAGTCGACCATTACAGTTTTGTTCATGCACAACTTTCAACCCCTACGAACGTGATACGATCCTCACGAAATTTTGCAAGAATTTTCGCGGTGGCATTCTTCAACTAATAACCGTGTTTGAATTGGACCAGTTTTGTATTTTTCGAGTTATTCAGGAAATAACAACTAAATTTCAGATGAGTATAACTCCAAAACCGTTTAACCGATTATGCTTATAACCCAACTCAGGGAGTTCCAAAATGGTCGTTACGGCGGGATGTCTACTTTCCCCGCGTCTCAGTTTGGAGCTCCAAAATTTAATATAAGTTGAAAAATATATGTAAAGAATGACTAAGATTAATAAATGTGAAAAGTGTTTTATAATTTGTGAAAAGTTTGGAAAGATTGTCCGGATTTGTTGTGATTGTGAAAAGTGAATGTACACGAGGTTGTCACATTCCTGGTGATCGGCTATTCCGAGACTCCTGTTGGCCCCAGGGACACCAGGATATACATACCACTAAGATTTACTCAGATTGGGTACATAGCCACGCAGCTGAGCCCATGTTCAAACCTCCCCAAATAGGGGGTTACTATTTTGGGGCTCTGTTTGTTCGAGAATGAGAGAGAGAGAGAGATAACCCAACTCAAATGTCGCATTCAGATGCGCAACCTAACCTGAAAATTTCAAGTCAATACCTCTTTCGGTTCTCAGGTTATCATGACATGAAAACTATTTTTGGCGCTCTATACCTTTTCAACTTCAAATTGGGAACTATCAAAATCAAATTGGGAATTAACATATTCAAATTGGGAATAATCAAAATCAAATTGGGAATAAACACATTCAAATTGGGAATAATCAATTTCAAATTGGGACAGCATTCGCGGCTGTGTAAATCAAGATCATATGTAATCGGAAGATATTTTTTATTGATGAACTGGAAAATAAAAATTGGTTCAAGCCCTGTGGACAGGAGCTATTGGGCGCATGTTCATATTCCTTGTGGCCCGTACTGACCAGTAAAGAAAAAAAGCAGTATCATGTTGAATACCTTAATATTATTGAGATTATTATATAATAATCGATGAAAATACTGAGAGAGACCCAAGAAATTTGACACATTTTGTCTTATATCTCCAGAAATTGGTATCGTATAGAGCCAAAATTTTGCACAATGTTGCAAAATACTACAATTGACGTTAGTACAAGTTTTTGTTGCAATCTGATGAATAGTTCACGAAAAAAAATTTTTTTTTTCGAAAAAATTAAAAGAAATATTTTTTTAAAAATTACCAACATTTCGATCATAACAGAATTTTGCCAAAAGTTGCGCGTTTATATCCTCGAACTGACTACCAAGTTTCGATTCAACATCTTCTTTAGTTCCTGAAATATCAGGGAAATAACCTCAAAATTTTAAATGTCTATAACTCCTAAACCGTCCGGCCGATTTTGCCCGTTAACGAACTTAACCGTCGCATTTTGATCAGAAACCTACCCTGAAAGTTTGAAGTCGATAGGACCTTCGGTGCTCCTGTTATCGTGCCTACGGCCGGAAGGCCGGCCGGCCGGACGGCACCCTAAAATCTGACACCGGATTCGTGATCAGGGAGTCCGAATTAGTCTATTAGCCAATTTTCAGCTCGAAATTCGAAAATTACAGACATTTGGACGAAATGATAGGACGATGTTCCCCTAGAACATACGCCCAAAAACTAATACCCACATTCTAAACAAACATTTTAAGCATTCAAAGACGTGAAAGAAGTATTAAAAAAATGTCTTGTTTCTTATCAAACTCTCATATCCAATACATTCAAAATATCAGGTATGAACCTCTGGATATGAGCCACATATCTTGTACAGGTACTGACTGTTATAGTGGATACATTTCTTCTAATTTTGTTCTCCATTCTTTGAAGACGAAATGTGCCTGTGATATGTTTGCTCTCTCTTCGCCCAATGAAATCTCCGGCAATTCCGTAGCTAGATCCCTTTTTACCACAGCCTTCAAACAAGACCAGGAATACTTAATTGGATTGAGCATTGGGCTGTATGGACTTAGCCTAACGAAATGATGCTGGCTGAATTGGACCTCCTAGAACAGGACTCAATACCGGTATGGCAGGAGTATTATCGGCAACTAAAACTATATTCGTTTGATAACAATCATAGGCAGCACGCAAGGATCGACGAACGAATTCATTTGCCTCTTCTCTTCTAAAAGAACCACGCCTTATTTCATGGTGTAAAAGGCCCATATTTCCTATGCATCCAATAATATGAATGTTTGCCCCGCGACGGCCTGCCGATATATGGGAGCAGCGGCTTCCTTTCTTGGAACGCCCTTTTCTTCTCGAAATAAACATATTGAAATTAGTTTCATCCATGTAAATGATTGGAATATTTTCGGCTTGAAAATGTGAAATATTCCTTATATATTCACACCTATTCATTTAATTTTCTTCGCTATTCATTCTCTCAGGCTCCCTGCGAATATCTTTCAGAGTAAACATTAATCCATCCAAATGATTTCTTATCACTCTTTGGAAACATTTATACCATAATGCTCTTCAAATGTTTGCTTTATCTCCTTCAAAGTTATTTTTGGGTTTTCCTCGATATATTCTATCATGCTATTCTTATGGGATTCTTCTATTTCTACTTTTCTTCTCCCACCTCGTTGGCGTTCTTCTTGATTTTGTGTAGTAACCCATCTATAGGCTGTAGATTTACTAATACCCAAGGCATTCGCTATTTCTCTCCAATTGCCGTTTCTGTTACAATTATATAGGCAATTATCTGCCTATTCATTGAATCTGCAGCTTTCTTCTGTATATAAGACATATTTTCGAAATTGAAATTGTATACTTATCCTCCGTTACTTACTTTTGACTCAAAACAAATTTGACAATTAATTACACATAGATCTGATACAAATAGAAACGGATGTCGTTCCAATTTGAAATTGATTATTCCCAATTTGAATGTGTTTATTCCCAATTTGATTTTGATTATTCCCAATTTGAATATGTTAATTCCCAATTTGATTTTGATAGTTCCCAATTTGAAGTTGAAAAGGTATAGTTCCTCGGAACTGAGTGCTTATCAATTCGCCCAAATGTCCGGCCGGATATATCCGAGATATTTATCCCCCAAACCTACTCTGAAAATTTCAACTCTCTAGCTCATTCCGTTCGAGAGTTATCGTGCCTACGCGGCCGGCCGTAGGCACGATAACTCTCGAACGGAATGAGCTAGAGAGTTGAAATTTTCAGAGTAGGTTTGGGGGATAAATATCTCGGCTAAGTTCGTTATTGGGCAAAATCGGACAGATGGTTTCGGAGTAACAAAAAAAATTTCTTTTTACAAAACAAATTCCAAATGAATTTTTTTTTAATAAGCAGTTTTATCATAAGAATCCATTCATATCATTTTTAACTCTAACAAGCTAATACTTTCGGAGATATGATTTTTTAAAAGTTCAATGTAAATCGTATTTCTACGTTTTCACAGAATGATAGAATTATTATGTGGGTATACAATGAATTGCTATAATGTCAACTTATTCTCCTGTGAAATGACGTTGTTTCATTCCAGCAATCGTATAAATATGAGAATGATAATATAATATCATACTTTTTGTTGGTTGATATTTTCATGCCGATGGTCAATCCATATGATGATGGGAATGGTAATGGTAAGTTAATAATATTGAGTTCAGAATATCTCCACTAAAAGCAAAACTGGAATATTGGTGTATTGGAGTAGATTTGAGGAACGATATATATTATCGTTCATCATAGAATTGAGGAATGAATATCTCGGATGAGTTCGTTGTTGGGTAGAATTCCTCTATTGGTTTTGGATTGATAATTTTTGGCACTCTTGTTGAATTTAAATTCTTCTATGATGTTTGAATTCAATTTCTGCTAAGATGAAGTTCTAAATTTCAATAATGAATCGTACTTCTATGTTTTCACTGAATGCTATAATTATTCTATATAAGCTTTATTATATGATCTGTGTTCATACTCGTACATTTCATCCTGTTCTATAAGAGAGAGTCAAATTCATTTCAGCTATTTTAATTTGGTTTCTTCCATGGTGCAGTTCTCATTCTCAGATTGCTCATTTAATCTAGATAAATTCACTCCTACAATAAAATGTCTATTTGAGCATCGCATTTATATCACTTTGACATCGATAAAAAAGCTGCATCGTTTTTTACAGCGATAAAACACTCTCCAGCTCGAAATCAAGCCGTACTGGCTCGTTTCCTAGCAACATAACAATATGGCTACCATAAAATTAAATTCGTGAATTTATCTAGCTAAAAATCACTCGAGCATTTTTTTAAGATCGGATAAACTTTTATTTTGTAAACTCAAACTAGATTGCTTTCAAGCAATTTAAACTCGAACAAACGAAACTTATAAAAACTCTCCAGCTTCGCTGTCGAGTTTTTATCAGTTCGTTTGTTCTCGTTAAATTTCTAAGCAATCTAGTTTTCGTAAAAAATAAAAGTTTATCCGATAAAAATAATAGTTTAAAAAAACTAAAAAAACACGCTTTTATAGCTAACCGAACTAAAAATTAGAAAGTAATTTTTAATTTCAGAGAGTTTATAATACAGTAGTAGAAGATCGAACAATCAATCAGAATTTATCACCTCAAAATAAAATTATAATAAAGTTTAAGTTATTAACAAAATAATTCAATTCAGAGTAAACAGCGTGGGGTGCTTGATAAAGTAAATGTAGCAACCATTCTATTGGCAACTATCTATGAGAAGAGAGTTATGAAAAGTAGTAAAATGCACCCCACGCTTTTTACTCTGAATTGAATTCTTTTGTTAATAACTTAAACTTTATTATAATTTTATTTTGAGGTGATAAATTCTGATTGATTGTTCGATCTTCTACTACTGTATTATAAACTATCTGAAATTAAAAATTATTTTCTAATTTTTAGTTCGGTTAGCTATAAAAGCGTGTTTTTTTAGTTTTTTTTAACTATTATTTATTTTTCATTTTTTAGTTCGATTTATCAATTAGTTATTTGTTGACATGTGGTATTGAAATGTCTCACAAATTATTTCGCAATCTCATCATTTCATTCAAAATTTTATTAATCCTGGCGGTCCCAATAAGGAAAATGGGAAACTGTTAGAACATGTTAGAACTGTTAGAATATGAGCCCAAAATGATATATCGCATGCGACAAATCGCCTTGCGATAGACAGGCTCCACTCTGTGAGATTTTGTACATGAGATACAGATAGTCCGCCGTATTCACAAATCATTCAATCTCCGTTAAGTCCTAACTGAGGTACTCAGTTAAGGATAAATTTGAATCGGAACCTCAGTTACCTAAAGTGAAAATCAACGTGAAACAGGCCAGTTTCACCACCGTTAAATACTTTAACTGAGGTTGCGATTCAAATTTATTCTTAACGGAGGACCTCAGTTAGGACTTACCGGAGATTGAATGCTTTGTGAATACGGCGGAGTATCTGTCTGCGCTTGTCGCTCATGCGATATCGCATCAGTATGAACTGCACCAGAAACATCACGTTGCAAATTGGCGGAGGTGCCCGGTATGAGATAATAAGCTATAAATAATAATCAATTTTTGTGGATAATAAGGATAATGGGAAACTGTTATCAAATTATTGCATTGTCATCGGTTCTTGATACGTATGCAAAGTTTCAAATTAATCAGATTTCTGGAAACTGGTGAAAATTAAGTTCAAAGATTGCGTTACATACATACATAGTCAGATACAACCCAAGCTAATAAAAGCGTGTTAAAAAAAAAGCTCTTGTGCTTTTACGTATGATAAATGAATTATTATTTTAATTCAATTTCCTTCATTTTCTTCTGCGTCTAATTCACTTTCATCAGAGTTAATCAAATCCATTTTAGGCGCTCTAGTTCCTCGAAACTGAGTGCTTATCAATTTGCCCAAATGTCTGTAATTTTCGAATTTTTCGATGAAAATGGTCTTAAACGATTTGGTTCGACTCACTGATCAAGAATCCGTGGTCGAAATACATTCTGTCCGGCCGGCCGTAGGCACGATAACTCTCGAACGGAATGAGCTAGATAGTTGAAATTTTCAGAGTAGGTTTGGGAGATGAATATCTCGGATAAGTTCGTTATTGGGCAAAATCGGACAGATGGTTTCGGAGTAACAAAGCAAATTCCAAATTAAATTTTTTCAATAAGCAGTTTTACCATAAGAATCCAATGATATAATTTTTAACTCTAACAAGCTAATACTTTCGGAGATATGATTTTTCAAAATTTCAATAATAAATCGTATTTCAACGTTCTCACAGTATGATATAATTATTCTATGTATGAATTGTCATAATGTCAACTTATTTTACGGAGACATGACTTTATCTAATCAATCGAAGAATTGGGAGTGAAGTGAGAAAAATCTCAGTTGTTTGCTCCGAAATTAGTTTTTCTCAGGAAAGGCCATACATTTCGGAACGGAACATGAGGTAAGAGATCTGAGAGAAGTGAGACTGCTTTTCATCCATAGACATAGATACAACTCTCGAACGGGATGAGGTAGGTAGTTGAAATTTTCAGAGTATGTTAGGGAGATGAATATCTCGGTTAAGTTCGTTATTGGGCAAAATTGGCCAGATTTAATTTGATATCTTCCATGGTGCAGTTCTCATTCTCATGATTGCTCATTTAATCTTGATAAATAAACTATTATTTGAATTGAATTTCTTTTATGATGCAGTTCTATCATATGAATACATTGATATAATTCCCAACTCTGAGAAACCAATACTTTCGGAGATATAATTTGTCTGTTTGAACTAGAGCGCCAGAAAGCTCCTGTCCACAGGGCTTGAACCCATTTTTTAATAATTTTTTTTTAATTTTTTAGTGATATGATTCTCACTAAATTTCACAAACGTCCGTTAATACGATAACTCTCGAACAAAAGGAGTTAGAGGATTGAAATTTGCAGGGTAGGTTTGGATCGTAAATATCTCGGACGAGTTCGGTAACAGGAGAAATCCATGAAGCGATTTCGGAGTTATGGCCGTTTTTAGTGAAAACATTTTTTATGAATATTTCCGAAACCAATCCCTCGATCTATCTGAAATTTAGCATCGAATTGTAGAATCGTCACCTTTAGAAGCATGTGAAGTTTTGTATTGATCGGGTTACCGTAAAGTGCCAAACAAAAATTTGTTTAAATTTTGTGACTACAATAACTCACGAACGGAATGAGCCAGGCAGTTGAAATTTTCATAGTAGGTTAGGGAGATAAATATCTCGGTTAAGTTCACTATTGGGCAAAATAGGCAGATGGTTTCGGAGTAAGGAAAAAAAAAATTTAACTTACAAATTTAAATTTTTTTTTTTTTAAGATTCAGTTTCAAAAAATCCATTGATATCATTTTCAACTCCAACAAGCTAATACTTTTGGAGTTATGATTTTTCGAAATTTCAATAATGAATCGTACTTCTGTGTTTTCACAGAATGCTATAATTATTTTATCTATGATTTATTATATGATCTGTGTTCATGCCCGTACATGTCATCCTGTTCTATAAGAGAGATTCAAATTCATTTCAGCTATTTTAATTTGATTTCTTCCAAGGTGCAGTTCTCATTCTCAGATTGCTCATGGATTGCTCAATCTTGATAAAAATAAACTATTATTTGAATTGAATTTCCTTTATGATGCAGTTCTATCACAGGAATACATTGATATAATTATCAACTCTGAGAAACCCATACATACGGAGATATAATTTGTGTGTTTGAACAAGAGCGCCAGAAAGCTCCGGTCCACAGGGCTTGAACCAATTTTTTACTGATAGCACAGTTCAGATATCGCTAAAATTATGCAATAGCCTTCGAAACCTTATTTTACACATTATATTTTTAAGTTCTAGATTTGATCTCGATCGGATTTATATTGTTGGACATATTGTGAATATATTATTTTTTCTGGCCAACCATCCTTGGGCAAGTTCAGTTGCTGGATGGATGACCACTTTGGCTATGAATTTGAGCAAGAACGCCAAAGCAAACTGATATCAGTGGTATTCCAAATTTTTTGATAGTTGGGTCTGGAAAATCCGATGTATGTAGACGTTCTGTGGCTACGCCACTGAATTTATCGTTTAAATCGCACCCGAAAAACATCTTCTCTCGCAGTTCGTGAAATAGCCGGGCATCGATCTATTCGGATTTTCCAGCAGCAATTTCAGGTTGAGGAATGAGGATAACGGGTTTTTAATTATGCGATCACCTGTGAGCGTACGATTGGGATTTTGCACAAACAAATAGCTAACAGTACTGACTGAAAATGGCTAGAAAGAGTTTCGTTCGTGTCCTCATATCATTGTGTCTTCTATCATTGTTTCTCCTATCATTGTTTCTTCTATCATTGTTTCTTCTGAACGGTGAAATGGATAATTTAAGCGAAGAAGAATACGAGGTATGCTTGCTTAAAAAAAATGCTAAGCCAATGTGTTTCACAACAGATTCAATGAAAACTTTGGCGAAAGATGTAACTGATGAATATAAGACCATCGATATATCCAATAACACCATTCCGATACTTCGTAAGGGATTTTTGTTGCAAATGTATAATATCAAGGAAATATGGCTAACAAATTGCAACATTTCGACACTGGAACCAGGGGTGTTCGATATTTTGACCTATAGGGAAATTGCTCTGGATGACAATGAAATAACGAGAATTGATTATGGAGTTTTCACTGGCCAGCAATATTTACATTCACTTTTTATGAAAAGAAACTTGATAGAGTTCATACACAAGGACGCTTTTGTTGATACGCCTTTTTTACAAGTAATTAGTCTCAGAGAAAATCGCATAAAATCTTGGAATCCTGACTGGTTCCAACGAGGCTGGTTGACGTCTATTTATTTCGACCACAATTTAATAGAAGAACTACCAGATTCTGCTTTCATATTTCCAAATGTACCTCCCTTAGTTTTGAACTTCAACAATAACCGAATCAAGACTCTCTCCAAAGATACATTCAAGGGCGCCGTGGGTGTTAACATTTTATATCTTGCTTCGAACCAGTTGACTGAATTTGGAGAGCATTGGCTGGAGGACACATCAATTTACTGGCTAGAAATTAGTGATAATAAAATTCAATGTTTGCCGACGAATTTGACCAATGTTATAAAAGGACTTTGTACAATAATAAAAGACAATCCCTTCACATGTTCATGTATTAAACGTATAAGAGATTATGCGGAAAAAAATAAGAAATGTCTTCAGGATAATTTTAATGGGACGTGTGCAAATTAATTTTAAATAATAAAAATATTTGTATATTCTGATCTTCAGTTTATTATAATTTTTTACTGTAAACATACTACTTAAATTATTTGCTCAGTAAATATAATTGATTTTCATATACCATTTATACATACCCACAATAATTTTTGCGCGTATGTTCTGGGGAACATCGCGTTATCATTTTGCCCAAATGTCTGTAATTTTCGAATTTTTCGCCGAAAATGGTCTCAAACGATTGGGTCGACTCCCTGATGAAGAATTCGAGGTCAAATTTGATTCTGTTCGTCCGGCCGTTGCCACGATAACTTGAGAATGGAGAGAGCTAGCGACTTGAAATTTTCAGGGTAGGTGGCGCATCGCAATACGACAGACAAGTTTGTTAATGGGCATAATCGGCCCAATGATTTCCGAATAATAATTTTGTTTTCAACCAATATAAATCTGATCGAATTGAAACTGAGTGAATAGTTGTAGAATATAAACCTTAGCACGTTTGTGAAATTTTGTGAGAATTTTATGACCAAAAAGTTTTGAAAAAATTATTAAAAATATTTTTTATGTCTCGATAACCGGAGAACGGAAAAAGATAGCGACTTGAAATTTTCAGGTTAGGCTGTGCATCTGAATGTGACATTTGAGTTTGTTTATAAGCATAATCGGGCTAACGGTTTAGGAGTTATCACCATCTGAAATTTAGTTGTTATTTCCTTGATAACTCGAACCAAACCAAACCGATCCAATTTACATATAGTTATTGGTTGAAAAATGCCAACACGGAAATCCTTGCAAAATTTTGTGAGGATCGTATTACTAGAAATTTTTGTAAAAATCATTGAAACTCATTGAAAAAAATTCTATATATCAGAAACTATTCATCCGACATGGCTGATATTTTGCGAGAGCCTTCAGAACCTAACTCTACTACCAAGTTTCAAGTTTGAACACGATCGGTTCTATATTGTTGGAGATCTGAGCAACCTTGTGTGAGTTCAGTAGATGGCTGGAATATTATTTCCTCGATTACTCAAAAAATATAGACCCGATGAAATTGTAGCTTTCTAACTAGTTGTAGAATATCGACATAAAGACGTATGTGAATTTACCATGGTAAATTCGATTAAGAGTGTCCAATACAGGAGAACGGACAATAGAATTCACCATGGTATATTTGAGTGTCCAATACAGGAGAATGGACAATAGAACATACGCGCAAAAGCTCCTGACTTCACGTCAGTGCTTGAAACAATGTTATTTATAATTACGTTCTAGTTTTGATGATTTTCAAATGAGTAAGTCATCGGATATATGTATAAAGGGTGCCCCAGCAAGAACTTGAATTTGAAAAATTAAAAAATATATATTTATTTATTATTTTATTAAAATTTTTTTCTACATATATACGGAGGTAGTGATGAAATTTACACATGGAACAAAATATCGGTTAAATGGCCATCGTTGCTCTGTTGGCAGGTATGCACTCTTTTAATGAAATTTTGCAGTACATTTTGCAGTGAGGGCTGCTGGATTTGACATGCCCTATCTTCTTTGAGTTCCTCAGTTGTCTCAGGATGGTTCGCATAGACCTTACTTTTCAACAAACCCTGAGAAAATAGTCCAAACAAGTTAAATCACAACTTCTTGGCGGCCAGTTTTGGTTTCCGAAACCAGAAATTACTCGACCTGAAAACTTGGTTTGATACAAAGTCATTGTTTTCCTTGCGGTGTGACAGTTAGAGCCATCCTGTTGAAACCTCATCTCATTTAAGTCGATTCCGTCTTATTCTTGCTAAAAAAAGTCTGTCAACATGACCCAGTAACGATGACCGTCGACAGTCACGGCGGCAACCTCATCTCCTTTATAATGGGTTTTCACTATTAACAAACGTTCTTCCAAGCTATAAGGCAACATTTTCGTAAATGTCTATGTTTTAATTAAACAATCAACTAATAAGGCTGACTTAACAATTGACAGTCAAAAATGGCGCGCAATTCGAAATTCAAGTTCTTGTTGAGACATCCTTTATATACAATCAGGTGGTCATGAATAGTTTTGTTGATTTAATAATTTGTCTATCTTATTAGATTTAAAAAAATAATAATGAATTTTTGGAATCGTGTAGCAAAATAAATGGCCCACTTGAAATGTTCAGTTTCGAAATATGCATATATGAAATAAAAAAGCACTGACGTGAAGTACTCTTTGGCGCGTGTGTTCACGGTGGCTAATTTGACTTGAGTGATGAGTACTTCAAGTTCAGTGAATTGAGCGAGCCGGAGATCTACCCAAGGGATACTGGACACCATTCACTGTCGGTTCAAAAATTAACAATGCTGTATCCAAGCTTCCGTAAGGATAGAGTAATACTGTTGAAAAAGATCACAACTGACTCTCCTTAGTCGCACAAGCTCTCCTTGGGAAAGACTTGGCAGGGTCAGTATAAACATAATCATGTATAAAGCACGCGCGCCAAAGCACATTGAAACCACGTCGATGCTTTTTTACACTTTTTCTTTCATTGTTAAGTCAATCTGCATTTGGCTTGCGTGCTATATAGGTACATGATTATGTTTATACTTACCCAAGGAGAGCTTGCGGTTATGGGACCTCCTTTAGGAACGCAATTGCCTCTTCTCCAAATCCGAACGTAATTTAATATAGATCTACCGAATATAGTTATTTATAAATTCACCAAATGGATCATCGCTAGACGCAAACCCCTCCCAACATGAGCCATACAATCCAAACGTCTCCTCTGCTCATACGCAATCTACTCGTGGCTTGAAGTCCCCTGAAAAAAACACTTCACACAAAATTCTGATTCTTCAACACCATTGGTTCAGGGGATATCACTGCTCCAATCCACGCATGCGCAGACACTTCCAAGGGCATTCTATGGAGAAATAGCATTCTGCACCTCAAATCCCAAATCCTCTCAGACGAAAACTCCAGCAGTTAACTCACTTATGCTCATGCGCATAACGGAAAATGCCCGTAAGGGGTAACGTCAATTTCAAAATTAGCCACAGGACCACGGTGTGCACACTTCAACTGGGAAACAACGCTATTTCCCCCAAACTGACTTGTGTCCGTGCACTTAATTGACATGAATATTCTTTTAAAACCTCTCAATATCTGCTCATTACTCCCAACATAACCCATACAACCAAAAAACAGTCACTTCTCTTCTGCACATGCGCAATCTACTCGCGGCTGAAAGTCCTACCAAAATCACACACCTTACAAAAAACTCCGATTCTCCAACACTAGTGGTTCAGGAGATATCACATCTTGAATCCACGCATGCGCAGACCCTCACCAGGGGATTCTTTGGAGAAACAGCATCCGCCACCCCAAAATCCCAATCCTCTCTGATGAAAACACCAGCAGTTAAATCACGGATGGTCTGCAGATACGCATAACGAAAAATGCCCGTAAGGGGTAACATCGATTTCAGAATTAGCCCCAGGGCCACGGCACGGACACTTCAACTCGGAAAAAACGCAACATCCCCCAAAGTGACTTGTCCTTGCACTGAATTGTCATGGATATTCTTTTAAAACTTCACAATATCGGCTCAGAACTTCCAAGATAACCCATACAACCCAAAAACAGTCACTTCTCATCTGCGCATGCGCAATCTACTTGCGGCTAAAAGTCCTGTCAAAATCACACACCTTACAAAAAACTCCGATTCTCCAACACTACTGGTTCAGGAGATATCGCATATTCAATCCACGCATGCGCAGACCCTCACCAGGGGATTCTATGGAGGAATAGCATCCACCACCCCAAAACCCCAATCCTCTCTGACGAAACACCACCAGTTAAATCACTATGGTCTGCTCATGCGAATAACGAAAAATGCCTGTAAGGGGTAACATCAATTTCAACTTTAGACCCAGGGCCACGGTATGGACACTTCAACTCGGAAACAACGCTGCATCCCCCAAACTGACTTTTCCTTGCACTGAATTGCCATGAATATTCTTTTAAAACCACACAATATCGACTCAGCACTTCCAACATAACCCATCCAACCCAAAAACAGTCACTTCTCTTCTGCGCATGCGCAATCTACTCGCAGCTAAAAGTCCTCTCAAAATCACACACCTTACAAAAAACTCCGATTCTCCAACACTAGTGGTTCGGGAGATATCGCATATTCAATCCACGCATGCGCAGACCCTCATCAGGGATCTGGATTCTGTGGAGGAATAGCATCCGCCACCCCAAAACCCCAATCCTCTCTGACGAAAACTACAGCAGTTAAATGACTTCTCATCTACGCATGCGCATAACGAAAAATGCCCGGAAAGGGCAGCATGAACCTCAAAAAAATAGGTTTCGGCATTTCAAGCGAAGTATTCCGGAAAATAGTAGTAATTTTTTGATTTTTTTCATGTCACGTGATCTTCACGAAATTTCGCAAAAGTGTTAGCTTTGATCTTTTGCATCTAACTACCAAGTTTCAATTTAATCAGATCAGTATTTTTCAAGTTATCGTGAAAACAAATTTTTAAAATTTCTGAATTTTTTTTTTCCACTTTCGGGCCGTCCGGTCAAAACAAAACTTCGCAGGCATATAAAGGTCATTATTCTACAATTTAATGACAAATTTCAGAAAGATCGAGTGATCGATCCCGGAAATATTCATAAAAAACGTTTTTACTAAAAACGGCCTTAACTCCGAAACCGGTTAGTGGATTTCGCCCGTTAACGAACTTGTCCGAGATATTTACGCTCCAACCATGCCCAGCAAATTTCAACGCTCTAACTCATTCCGTTCGATAGTTATCGAGCGGCTGGACGGCCGGACGGACAGAATTGAATTTGACCTCGAATTCTTCATCAGGGGGTCGAACCCAATCGCTTTAGACCATTTGCGTAAAAAAATTCTAAAAATACAGATATTGTGACGAAATGATAGCACGATGAATGCACTGACGTGAAGTCGGAAGCTTTTGTGCGCATGTTCTACGGTATATTCACGCCTCACACATCCTCACGAAACACTGCATAAAACTTAAAGCCGTATTTTTAGTTTTAACGCGTGAAAAAATGCATCAGGTATTCAAATTATGATACAAATTAAATGACTTACTCACTGAGTGAGGATTGCAACCCGAAACCACCCTGAAAATTGCAAGTCGATATCTCTTTCCGTTCGAAAGTTATCGTGACAACGTCCGGCCGGACAGATAGTTTTTGACCTTGAATTCTTCATAAGGCTTGTATCACATGTATACGGATCCATTCGGTTCGGTTCGTTTTCGGTTTCCATTCGGTCGCTGGCGACAAGTGTGAAACGGTGCTTCGGTTCAGATTCGGTACCGAATAGAAACCGTACAGCACCGAATACTCCCTCGACACGAATAGGTTTCTATCAGGTTTGGATTCGCGTGTAGGGAATACAGATCAACCGGGGCGTTCACACAAACACGGTTTAGCTTCGGTTTTAACTATAAAGTAATAAATGTATACATATGTTTTCTGTCGTTCTGTTGTTATGTGGTTTTTACCTCATATCGAGCAGACATCTTTCAATATTTCCCAAATTGTTCAAATATAGAAATATAAACATAAATATAAATGTTATATGTTATGTTCGGGATATTGTCGCTATCTCAGTATTCAAGAGAAAATGATTGTTTACCAAATGTGGATCGACTGATTTCTGCTGTAAATCTTAATCAGTGCTGTGGGACAAAACTACAGATAAATTAAAGACGCAGGACGCAAAGATGTTTGTGTTCAAATTTTGAATGACTTTGATGAATCTGCTGGTGCGAAAATATTGGAATTGTGATTGAGCCTGAGTCTGCTTATAGTTTCTTCCTGATTGCATTGAGGGCATCTCGGGCTGGTTTAACTACTATATTGTTCAAAAGGGTTAATCATGATATTATATTCATTATAGTACTTTTTTTGCAAGAGTTTGCATGAAACTTTCCACATTGTCTCCACCGTTGCTTCTTTAAATTCGGTCCCGTCTTTCTTTCTCAGATAATCCGCCCAATCTCTTACTATCAACGCCAATCCTTCTAAGGTTCAATGTTCATTTCATTTATATTCCCGTTCGTAGCCAAATTCCATAAATAATTCCCAAATATACACTGCTCAACAATTGATAGGGATCACTTACTTTTTCTAAATTTATTTCTGAATTATTCGCTCCAAGATTATAAATTTAGTCAGATATCAGAGTATTTTCAGTTGATAATATGGTTCACTTGAGAAAAGAATGAAAAAATGGAAAGTTGGAGAGAAAAAAATACTTTATTAGGAACACTCAAAATTCTGTGTTTGAATAACATAAAAATTTTATGATGACACCACAAGAAGGCTAAAGTTTCGGTTAAGCTAGTACCTAGTTGGCCCCCCACGAGCTCGTCTCAAGCATTCTACCCTACGAGGCATACTTTCAATCAAACGATTTATAAAATTTTGGGGCAAATTCGTCCAAATATCCCGTAAAGCGTTAGAAAGGTCCTCCAGGTTATTGATCGGTTGTTCTAAGGTTGACAATTGTCTAGACATCTCAGACCAGACATGTCCGATGCAATTCATGTCTGGAGAGCGAGCTGGCCAGTCCATCCTATCAATAGCATGAGTTTCTAGCGCTTCATTAACCAGACGACTACGGTGTGAACGGGCATTATCGTCAATTAATATGAAATTCTCGCCCAAGGCAGCCGCAAACGGAACAATTATGGGTTCAATAATCATATCGTGATATCTCTGGCTGGTCATTGTGGTGTTCTGCAGAACAACCAACTCTGTGCGTTGGTTCAAACAAATGCCTCCCCATAAACATATAGAACCTCCGCCAAAAGCTTTTGTGGGTACCATAAACTGTTCTGCATACCTTCGACCTCTTTCCCTCCAAGCAAGAATACGTCCATCGGAGTTGACCAAACGAAATCTAGATTCATCCGTAAATAAACATCGGCTCCAATCTTCATTGTCCAATTGCGGTGCTCCTCAGCCCATTGCCGTCGATGAACCCGGTGTTCCCTATTCAAACGGGGATGTTGTACCCTCCTACGTGCTCTCAAACCACGAACATGTAGTCGTCGTCTTACAGTCTGGTTCGAAATTAGAACTCCTGTTGCAACTCTCAGTGATCTATTGAGCCGCGACGCCGGGTAAGTGGGATTTCTCCTAGCATTGAGGACCAAAAGACGATCTTGGACAGCTGTTGTACTGCGCTGCCGACCTCCCCCATGAACATAAGCTACTGAGTCGTTTTGGATGAACCTATTCCAAGCCCGACTCACGACACTTTGAGAAACATTCAACCTCCGGGACACTTCTCGCTGGGACAAACCTTCCTGTATCCACCGTATGATTTGGTCCAGTTGCACAGGAGCCAAACGTCTTCTCGGCATGACTGATAAGCTAATATTGTTCTCATTTCTTCAATTATTGTCACCTTATGTGTTTGAACGAGAGAAAAAAACAGATTTAATAACAAATACCACATTGCTTTTCACTCCACATGTAACAGCCTACAGATAATAATCGATTTTGTGAACAAGAGCCGATGAAGTGAGGAAAAATTTGATATAATCAACTCAAAACATCTTAATTTTTCCTTAGAGAACATATAATGTACAGATATTCACGAGATAACTTGAAAAAAATACAAATGAAGAGAAGTTCATAAGTGATCCCTAGCAATTGTTGATCAGTGTATTTGTAGCTGTAGGTTGTGTTTTTGGGAATTTTTTCTCTGATTAGCGCATCTATACTTCTCCTAATTTCGAAAAGTCCACATTTCTTACATCTGACATAAAAGTCGTTCATTTAGTCCCATCTTCCACATCTGTCGAGAATAAATATGCGTTTTTGCGCGTATGTTCTGGGGAACATCGCGTTATAGTTTTGCCCAAATGTCTGTAACTTTCGAATTTTTTGAAAAAATGGTCTCAAACGATTAAGTTCGACTCCCCAATGAAGAATTCGAGGTCAAATTTGATTCTGTCCGGCTGGCCGGCCGGCCGTCCGGCCGTTGCCACGATAACTTGAGAACGAAAAGAGCTAGCGACTTGAAATTTTCAGGGTAGGTGGCGCATCCCAATACGACGGACAAGTTCGTTAATGGGCATAATCGGCTCAGTGGTTTCCGAGTATTGATTTTGTTTTCAACCAATATAAATCCAATCGAATTGAAACTTGGTGGGTAGTTGTAGAATATGAACCTTAACACGTTTCTGAAATTTTATGCGAATCGTATTACTAGAAAATTAAAAAAAAATTATTGTAAAATATTTTTGTTAGCACGATAACTTGAGAACGGAACGAGATTGCGGCTTGAGGTTTTCAGGTTAGGATGTGTACCAGAACGTGACATTTCAGTTAGTTTATGAGCATAATCGGCCAAACGGTTTTAGAGTTATAGCCATCTGAAATTTTCTGAAATTTGGTGGTTTTTGATCCTCATTAACTCGAAAAATACTGAAACGATTGAATTCAAACATGGTTATTAGTTGTAGAATGCCAACGCGAAAATGTTTGCAAAATTTGGTGAGGATAGCATTTGTAGAAAATTTTTAATAAATTATTGAAAATAAAAAAAAAAGTTCTATATATCAGTAGCTATTCGTTCAAAATTGCTGAAATTTTGCAAGAGCCTTCATAACCTAACTCGACTGCCAAGTTTCAAGTTTTAATACGATTGGTTAAATATTGTTGGAGATTCGAGCATTCTTGTGCGAGTTCAGTAGATGGGTGACCGTTGCCTCGATAACTTTCGAATGAAAGGAGATAGGGACTTGCAATTTTCAGGGTAGGTTGTGTATCCGAAAGGGAGAGTTGAGTTCGTTCTTGGGCATAATCGGTCTAACGGTTTCCGAGTTATACCCACCTGGAATATTATTTCCTTAATAACTCAAAAAATAAATATTCGATCAAATTGGTGCTTGGTATCTAGTAGTAGAAATTCAACATAAAGACGTGTTTAAAATGTTGTAAGAACCGTACCCCTAGAAAATTTGAAAAAAATGACGAAAAAAAAATTTTTAAGAACCGTACCCCTAGAAAATTTTAAAAAAATCACAAAAAAAAAATTGGTTCAAGCACTGACGTGAAGTCAGAAGCTTTTGCGCGTATGTTCTATTTTCCATTCTTCTGTATTGGACACCCTTAATCGAATTTACCATGGTAAATTATGTTGTCCATTCTCCTGTATGGGACACTTAATTCGAATTTACCATGGTAAATTCGAATTAAGAGTGTCCAATACAGGAGAATGGACAACATAATTAACCATGGTAAATTCGATTTAGGGTGTCCAATACAGAAGAATGGACAATAGAACATACGCGCAAAAGCTTCTGACTTCACGTCAGTGCTTGAACCAATTTTTCTTTTACTTAAAACATCCCCTTTAAATTCGTATTTGAGTGTGGCTGTTAACGCTTATTTTTTGGTAATTACACGTTTCGTTCCCAAAGATAGTCTTATTATTATTATTATGTACCATATCAAATTTTAGCGATTTCCTCATGCATGAAAATGTGTTTGATTTTTTTACTCGGAAACGGTGTCTCGTACGTCAAAAAGTCATGAGAACGAATTTGTTTCGAATTGAATACGGATTTCAAGAGTAATTTTTATTGTTGGAAGAACCAGTGGGGTATCATTTTTTGTCTGAAAATATTCAGTCTCGATGGAGTACGGACGCCACTGGTAGAATAAAAAAATATAATTGTATTCAGAAAGTGCTCCTTGTTCCTTTAAACCTATGTCCCAAATTTTATAGAAATATTTCGAGAAGTGTAAAAGTTATCAATAAAAAACATTTTTTTTCTATAATTTGAACACCCTGTATCTCGGAGAGGAAGCATTCCTCGACATATGATTAAATAACAAACTAGGGCTTATTTCTGACGTAGAATACGTGGTTAAAATTTCTTGGTTAAGATCTGGAGCACCCTGTATATTATGTTTATTATTTTTACATGGATATTTCCATGCCACAAGAAGAAAAACAAGGTACAAATGAAGAAAGAAACAATTTTGGCATCGTTAAATTATGCCTCACTGAGGAATCCCTATAAGGATGAAACCGGTTTGAGTGTATTCAACTTCAGCGTCGTTCTTTTTCAATCAGATTATTGCTGACATGATTGGGTGAAATTGTTTCATATGACACATAATGACAAAATTAGAATTGGTTGTTAGAACTCTCAAAACATTTTCGTCATAATATATTTAATATTTCCATGCACAAAATGAACATTTATTAACAAATTGATTTATAACGCCCAAACCTTAATGTAATCAACTTTCAAAGCCCTCTGTGATGTTTGTTCATTCCACGTAGGTCTCCATTTTCCATTTCCATTCCAAAAGTCTCTAGCAGCTTGAGGTGACGTATTCTTCCATGGTTTTCCACCAGGATTAGTTGCGTCATCAGGGAAATATCCACTTGTTGCACCAATTGCTACATTGAGGATCAGGAAAAATTCTTGATCGAACGGTGCCATCTTTCCTCCACTCCCCCAAGGATTATCTCCGGATAAATGACCAAATTCATAGAAACCACCATTCGGTGGAGTGACTCTGCCAATTTCTTGACCATCGACGCTGAAAGCAAGATAATTTGGACTCCATTCCACCGCGTAGTTGTGATAGTCTGTGTCATAGCCAGCGCCATTTCTCTTCTCATAATGAGTTTTTTGGAATTGATTCTCACCGCCACTTTTTCCCCAGTGGAGAGTGCTAAACACTAACTGTGTGCCAATGTTGTTACCTCCTTGAACCAAATTTTTATTTCCTCTGCTCTCGAGAATATCTATTTCACCAGATCTCGGCCAACCTCCGTATTTAGAACTCTCTGGCAGCATCCATATAGCTGAAATGGTTAATATTTATATTATTTTTGCACATCCAAGCTATATGGAATGAAATTTTATTTGAATGTGCTTAACAATGATGACTCAGGAGCCGGAGGCCCCAAGTTCAATCCCGAAGCTACGAAAGAAATATTCTTGTCACGGTAATCACCACCATTCACTGTTTCCACCATTCACTGTGCACTAAGTGTGCACAAGGTGACGTAAGGACAGGGTAACAAAGCATACACAGAGAAAACTGATTCTTCTTACTCGCTCAAGCTCTAAAGAGCCTTGGGAAAGACCAAGGAGGATCAATATAAAGATAATCATCATAATAGCATGATTTCACGGCACCTAGCTGGACTGGATGGCATTCAGAACTACTGGTAGAAGAACTTTCCAGCTACTCACCAACACATAGCTAGATTAATTAGTGGGATAATAATGTACCATGAGCCAATTATTTCATGCTTGGTAGGGGGCAGAACTGTACTGATGCTGAGATCAGGTGATCTTAGACAGCCAAACAACTACCACCCAATCACGTGTCTCAACACACTGTATATTAAGGGGTGCAAGAAAAACCTTCTTATAGACAAGAGCCTTTGTCAACATGCGAGACACTACAAGCGTGACGTACTTACATCATGGTTGGATTACGCGAAAGCATTTGAAACATCAGCGCACAGCTTGATAATATGGCTACTAGAGATGGTCAAAATCCACCTTAACATCGTCCATGTGATGGAAAACACAGTTCACAGTTCGATTGGAAGGTCGGACTACTTATACGGTATGGGTGAGATACAAGTGAGGAGTATTTCAAGGAGACTCACTTAGGGCCTGTTTCACCACTTGCTGAAAAAGTCCCGGATTTGTATCCAGCAGATGAAATATCTGCTGGATAAATCTGTCGGATAATTATTTTCTGTTTCACCACGCGGCTCCTGGATAAAAAATCTACTAGAAAGCTATCTCACAATTTAATGGGAGATGTATTTGGCAACGTCGCATTTGTGCTTGCTACTGGTTAGAGAAATATAAGGTGGGGCCTTGTAACTTGTGTATTTATAGAAGATAGTACATAGACAACTGCAAACTTTGATAGTCGATTATTCGTGTTCTGAGGTTGAAACCTGGACCTAAACTATTCCTCGCCGTATTCAGCAAAGTGATCAACTCGGGTTCTAATTTTACGATGTTTTCGTTGAAGTGAGATTTGTACTAGGAAATCGTCAAACTCGTCCTCTATAAAAACTCGAAAAGATCCATGTTCACAGAAATAAGCTGCTGCTGCTCCAAAAACAGTTCAAGAAAGAATGACATCTTCGCCTGTCAATCTACACTCGATAACATGTCATTGCGCATATCAATGACGCCTTTCATGATAAAAGTTGGATTATCCAACGAATAAAAATATAATGACCGCTTCATCTAGGTGATAAATTATCCGGGAGTTTATCAGCTAGTTTAAACTATCTGACACGTGTGAAACACAATTTTCAGGGTTATCTGTTGGATGGGTTATGAATAGCTTATCCGGCATCAGCAAATGGTGAAACAGTCCCTTAACCCATTATTGTTCTGTATAACACTTCTACCTTTAACAGCTGAGTTGAGGGCAAGTAGAATAGGGTACAAGGCCGGGCCACCAGGTAGAAGAGAACATCTGGTCTTACATCTCCTGCATATAGAAGACATAAAACTGTGCATAAATGAGCACAGTAACCAAGATAATTAATTTATCCCATTTGGCTTTACCACCCTGTATATTTTGTTTGTTTCAGCATGGGTCGATGATTTTCATCATTAATACTATTGATTCATATTTTGATGAAATATTTTCATTGGTTTAAAATTTCGTGTTCATACTTCCTAAATAATCTTTTTTCAAATCTTTGAGATAAGATACGATAACTGCAGTAAAGATACTTAAGGAAATGTTTCTTTTCTAGGTGCACTGAAGTATGGGATGTGACCTACAAAGAATTCGACATGTTTTCGCAGGATTGACTGCGCCAACCGCCCCCCAAGAAATAAGTGGTTGAAGAAAATTGATGAATAATGAATTGTAAAAATATAAAATAAACTTTTACTAAACCACATTTGATTTGAAAGTAGTGTATTTTCACAAATTTTCATTTCAAATTTGCCTAGATGTTCCTTTAATGCAAAATATTATCTTTGAGCTATTTCGTTATTTATGCTGAATTCAATAGGTAGGTGCTACCTCCCAGCGATATCGCAAATAGCGTCACAATATCCCGGAAAGAGCTCGCCGAGATCTCTAGGAGGTCCCTTTGTTACCTGGGTTACGTATTAGCTAATCATAACTATCAACAAAATGATTCTGACGATTTTCGTTAAATCTGACGAAGGAGTCTGATAACCGCCGTATTCACAAAGAATTCAATCTCTGTTAAGTCCTAACTGAGGTCCTCAGTTAAGGATGAATTTGAATCGCAACCTCAGTTAACGTGAAAATTATCGTAAAACAGGCCTGTTTCACCACCGTTAAATACGTTAACTGAGGTTGCGATTCAAATTTAACCTTAACTAAGGACCTCAGTTAGGACTTAACGGAGATTGAATGCTTTGTGAATACGGCGGAGAGACTACGAAACTTTACGATATAGTTGTTCCTTCGTTGATATTGTTTCGTTGTTGTTTGTTAGGCACCATTGTTCGATTGATTGCTTCTGACAAATATCTTGTGTTTTTTTACGCAGAAGCAAGTCACAAAATAATGATTTTTTTATTTTATAGATATTTTTCAGAGTTTGGGGTAGAAGACCCAGAAAGAAACCACCCGACAATACACCTGAAAGCTACAGACCAAACGCTCTCTTAAGTGTAGCGTGCAAACTGTTTGAGCGTCTCCTCGATAAAAGACTATCCGCCGTATTCACAAAGCATTCAATCTCCGTTAAGTCCTAACTGAGGTCCTCGGTTAAGGATAAATTTGAATCGCAAACCTCAGATAACTTGAAAATTAACGTGAAACAGGCCCTTTTCACTACCGTTAAATACGTTAACTGAGGTTGCGATTCAAATTTATCCTTAACTGAGGACCTCATTTAGGACTTAACGCAGATTGAATGCTTTGTGAATACGGCGGTAAGTCGTGAGTCCAGTTATAATGGAATCCATACCTATTGATCAGACTGGATTCAGACCAAACCGAAACTACGAGGATCAGGTTCTGGCACTTAAAACGTTCATTGAGCGAGCCTATGAAAAACGCATGAAAACCGGCGTGTTCGAACCCTCTCTTATAACAAGTATCTATCAAATCTGGCTGCAAAACTAAATCCCGAAACAACATTCTTCATAAATTAGCGGGAACAATGCAGAGACACCTCGTACCACTTCGCTGAGTTTGGGCTACACAACTGCTGAATAATGCTCGTCGGTTTGGCTAAACAGACCGCACGTGGGTAAAGTCGACGTGGTGCTGAATCAAACGATGCCAATAATTTTTGGTGCTATTAAAACCACTCTACTCTACTGGTTACCAGTTCTTAGTAACATCGAACCACCTGAAGTACGAAGACGCAATATACTGTTATGACAGTTTAAAAAGATTTCTAGCAACCCTGCCCATCCTATCCACCAAGACTTCATTAAATTTAGTATAAATGCAACATGAGACCCGACCCTCGCTGCGACCCTGGCGCTCAAGAACAAACTATCCATTATATTATTAACGACTGCCCACTTAGAAAATTTACTGGCACCGATGACGATTTCTTGAGGGCAACACCACAGGCTGTGGAATGGCTGCGAAACCTGAGTGTGCAATAGTGATGTGCAATATTTATTTTGTCTTATAGTCTAGTCAACAAGTGCTTTTTAGGTAAAAATTTTTGCGTATTCTCCCAAAATTATAATTGAGGTGTCATTCGATTCAGAATGGCATGTAGATAGTTTTTGATAAAATTCCAAGGTCGCTCGCAAAAATTGCAATAGTTATAAACAATTAAGTGAAAAAAAAGGAGGTTTAGGTTTCCGCCAATATGTCAAAAGCTATTTGAGATAATTCAGATTTGAAAAAAGATTCAAATAGAGGAAGAAATTTCCTGAAAAATTCTTTATTGCCGGAATTGAAGAACCAATATTTATAATTTTCCTAGAGGGTTGAAAATACGCACCAAAACGGGTACTCCGGCTTGTGCAAGACTCGCCCCCTTCGTACCTCTGATGAATAAATATTATTTAAACTTATTAAATATGAAAATAAAAAAAAAATAAAAAATCACGCACCTGCAGGATAGATCAGTGAACAATTATCCTTGGTATAAAAATGTGTATCACGATTTTTCAATTAGTTATCCATTAGTTAATTAACAATTTTTTCTAGCACGAGCATTAACATTGCATGTGCGATAATTGTTAAACTATTAATCTGATGTTTTTTCCTTTCGTGAGGCTTTTCTTCAAAGGTCTTTGAATAGATTCCTATTGGAAAATCTTAAGAATTATTAATTTTCGTTTTGTATGAACAATTTAGTTAAGTGAAAAATTATAAAGCTTCAATTTATAATATTACTATTGATCCGTTCTCTTATGATCAGAAACTACTTGAAAATGATGTTTAATAATTATTATCTCCTATTGTTTGAAAAATTGTTATAAACCAATGCGTTGTTTATGAGATAATTCAAAGTTTTCTTTTGAAAACATAATTGAAGCTTATAATTTTCCACTTAAGTAAATTGTTAATAACAAAACGAAAATTAACAATTTTTCAAATCTATTCTAAGACTTTATCTATTCTTAGATTATATTAATTAATGTTCGTGCTTCAAAAAATTGTTAATTAACTAATGGATAACTAATTGAAAACTCGCGATAAACATTTTGAACCATGGATTATTGTTCATTCATCTATCCTGCAGTGACTGAATTTTTTCAATTTTTTTTTAATTTTCATATTCAATTAGTTTGAATAATATATATTCATGAAAGTTCCGAAGGAGGCGAGGCTTGCGCAAGCTGGAGTACTCGTTTTCGGGAGTATTTTCAAAACCTCTGGGAAAATTATAAATATTGGTAATACCTCCGAGAGTTGTAACTTCTTTTAGTAAATTTCTTCCTCTTCTTGAATCTTTTTTCAAATTTGAATTTATCAGATAATTTTTGAGACATTGGCGAAAAACCAAATCCCCTTCCTTTTTTTCACTTAATTGTTTATAACCATTGCAATTTTTCCGAGCGGCTTTAGCATTTTTTCAAAAAATATCTACATGCCATTCCGAATCGAATGACACCTCAATCATAATTTTCGGAGAATACGCAAATATTTTGACCTAAAAAGCACTTGTTGACTAGACTATTATTTCTATGTCTACTTTTATATTCATACACACTTACTGTTATGCCTGGCTTTATGTCACTGTTGAACTTGACATCTCTATTTTATTTGTGTTTTATACTTTAATTTTTGTATTATCTATATGTGTGTCATGCCATAGGCTAAATAATGAAACCGGGCGACTGTAGGGGGCACTGTCATCCACCTGTGACCAGGGTCTGCAGGATTGCCACACCCGTGTACCTCTGAGTACTACCCCCGTGCGTGGTTAATGCATACGCTGTCAGTTTTTTTTTAATTCAAATTGACTTTTCAAATTCACCTGGCCACAGCCAATCCCCAGCTGGAATTTGTGCTCTCGCTTCGAGTTTTCCATACTTGAAGGTGAACTTCCCCGCAGTCGTCATTCGGGCACTTTGAACTGGATTGAAAAATCCACTGAAAAAGAGGCATTAAATTAACAAATGTGCTAATAACAATTGACCAATCAATTAAATTCCGTATACCATAATTTATTTCTCTTTTCAATGTGTGTGTATTGAATGATTCTGGTTTACTATTCTCTCAAAGAATGAACCTTCAATATCGTAGAGCGAAAAAAATATTTCCAGTTTACATTTTGGAATTCATATTATTTGAATACCGAATACAAAATTATGTTCGCCTTCTGTCATACTTCTGACCTTTTTCTCCTAAACTATTTAAGAAAATTTCATAAAACTTGGCATTTGACTTTATAAGTGGAGGGGGGTGTAAGGGTTGTGTTCTGCAGCAAGTATTTTTTAGTTTTTAAGAAAAAAAATAACATTCCCCCCCCCCCCTGGCTGCGCCCTTGCTTTATGTTGTTTTCTAAGATTTCATTTCCTATTATTAGTGTACTGTAATTTCAGTTTAGCAATCTACTTTTTCGTCGAATTTATTTGCCATTTGGACGGTTCTAGAAAGATCAGAACCGGTACTTTTTCTTGGCGGATAATTGATTCGGGATTTTCTTGTCTGACAGAAAACACGGGGGAAAACCATTACAGTTTTCATTCGTGAAGCGTGGTAGTTGTCATTTGTTCCCTGTATATCCCACTATATTCCCTGTGAATGTTGAAAAATACAATTATGTAGATTCCCGGCACATTTGTTGATCCGGGCAAAAATAAAAATATTATTATAATAAATAGGGCTAGGAAACCAAACTCACCCATGTAAAGGAGCATCACCAACTACTTTCGGCTGAATAAAAAGTTTTCCATCTTTAACAAAGCTTATGGATCTGTCATTGACGTACTGCTCAAACTCCCCATTCTGAAAGAAAACATGAATTCATCTCGCTTCTAGAAACCTATCAAGCAACAGACCCCAGCTCCATTCACTAGGTCCTCGTGGTTCCAGAGTCCTTCATTTAAATTGTCGAACACCTCGGAAAAAATTAGATCTCCTGAACAGATCTGACCTTGTTTCAATTTTGGAGCTGATCCTCCAACTGTTGTTGGACTCTGTTTACAATCAGCATCTGCAGGATCAGCAGAATATAAATAAACCAGGAAAAGGATGGTTGTAGATCTCATTCTGCGAGGGAAAACAAAAGTTGAATATTATGATGATCCGACACCTACTTCACTGAAATCAAATTAAGTTTACTCGATGAAGTATAAGGAATGCAGTTGTTTATATGTCGGCATGGCGAAACAATATTTGAAAAAAAGCATAAATCAACACTCTTACGACCTCAGAGAAAGTGATAAGGAAAAAAAGAAATAATATGCCTAAGCGCCCACTACTTTGAAAATAGTACAAATAGTTTTGATTTTGAAAATGTGAGAATATTAGACAGACAAAACAACTATTTCAAGTGGTGTATATGAGATGATTCAAATTTCAATAAATGATACAATAAATTTGAGAACTGACATAGAATCACTAAGTGTTTTTTGTAGAAATCTATGAACAAAAATCCGAAATAAACAATCCACCTGATTTGTACATTCCACCCATAAGATATTCTTTTGCATCAAATTATTGCTGATAATGTTCATGTCAAGGTCGATATTTATACACAATTAAATGTTTTAGTCTTGATTAAGATCCGAACTTGGATCAAAACGTCAATAATTCATAAGGGATTCGTTTGATTTACCCAGTCATCAAGCCACAAACCCATTATTTCCATTTAACTGAAGGACACGAAGAAGATAATTATGGCATCATTTGATACTTAATGTGATTAGGTGAGTCCTGCTAAATTTGATCTCGAAATGTCTAATCATCCCCATTCTATTCTATTTTCTAAATGCCAGAAATTTCTGTAGTATCTCCTGTTAATATGTCCAAAACCAATTCCTGCAAATTTCCATTTTGTAAGAGTGCTTTTCTCTCGTATGCCCCCCTGGTTTTAAGCAGAAAAAGTACTTGCTGTATCTGTTCAAGCTCTAATACTATTCCCAGGTAACACAGACCTCGCATTGAGGTCTCTGAGATGTTACAATGCGGATGAAATGCAAGCTCCCATTGTGAGATCCTCAAGATATCACGAGTGTAACGAGAAAAGTAAATTTCTATTGCGGAGTACCTCATGATATCACACATATAACCAGGATAAGACATTCCTATAGCGAGCTCCCAAAGATATCACACAGACAACCAGAATAAGACATTCCTATTGCGAGGTCCTCAAGTCATCGCAAATTCAACAAGAATAGGAAATTAGGTGTCACAGGGATCTACTCTCGTTTCCATCGGTAGATGGCGCAATCATCTACTCTGTACCCGTAAGAACAACCCCGTCGGAAATAACACGAGTGGAATATCGATCTACGCATTGAAGTGAAGTATTCGGCGCCACACATGTACTGCACATTTGGAGGATATATAGATTATAGATCCATATCGCAGCCATCTTCAATTAGTACTGCCCCGGTTGAGCAGTCTAAGAACTTCCTCTTGTGATATCTCTGAGATGCTACTGGGCTCATCCCTTGTGGCGGACATTTGAAGGTTAAATAGAGGTCTAGCTGACCTCCCAGCGATATCGCAGTGAACCTCCCAAAATATTCCCCAGGTTGTACTGTTTGAGAACTTCCCCATGTGATATCTCTGAGATGTTACTGGGCTGATCCCTTGTGGCTGAGATTTGGAAGTGATAGGGAGTTCTTGGTGACATCCTTGCGATATCGCAGCCATCCTCTCAAAATATTGCCCAGGGTGAGCAGTTTGAGAATTTCCCCATATGATATCTCTGAGATGTTACTGGGCTCATCCCCTATGGCGGTCATTTGGAGGTGATAGGGACCTCTTGGTTACCTCCCAGCGATATCGCAAAAAGCTTCACAATATCCCGGAAAGAGCTCACCGAGATATCTCTAGGAGTTCCCTGTGTTACCTGGGTTACGTATCAAGAAATCATAACTATTAACAAAATAATTCTGACGATTTTCGTTCACGAAGGAGTCTGATATAGACTCCGAAACGTGGTAGATATATTTGTTTCTTCGTTGATGTTGTTTCGTTGTTGTTTGTTAGCAACATTGTTCGATTTTTTGCTTCGGACAAATATCTTGTGTATTTTACGCAGAAGCAATTCAGAAAAATAAATAATTTTTTATTTTATAGATATTTTTCAGGGTTTGGCAAAGAAAACCCAGAAAGAAACCTTTTAATACTATTAAGTATCGTTTATGCAGTTATCATTTCTCGGATTATTAATATCCAAAAGTGCCTACAACCTACATGTATCATGATGATCCTAGTTGTGCACAAAACTCTTCTTCTGATTCCAATATCTTCAATCAATCTTCTTCAGTTTTAACGCTGCTTTTTTTTTACACTCTTTGTGGATGAGACGGCCTAAAGAGAAGATACCTACCTGATTGATGAGCACTGCAATATTATATGGTATTGTCTGAAAGTTTTCTATGAAGCGTGATTCTTTTTTATTATGTCAATATTTTTTAATGATTTATTCAATTGTACGATTGTACCATTTCAAGAAATATTTCCATAATTGTCGAGTATCTACAAACAATAAATAAAATAATAAATTTCATCATTGTGTTCAGTTCCCCTTCTCTAATTTATTAATTTTCGATGTGAATTATGGCATTCAATCATAAATTCTGTTTGCAGAATCATATAATTTCTTACAACCGAACATGGCGATTGTACAAAGGCATTAGGTCTTGCCTACGATTAGTTAGGAATTTTCATTCCTTATTATTATTCTGTGAGCCTCAGTACAACCGCAGGAGTATAACGATGTCGTCCGATATCAGAAAGGTTTTTGTGAAGAATTTTCGGCAATTTGATGAATGATACGGTGGATCACTCCTCAAAAGGGAATATCCTCTAATCCATCTGCCAGTGTATGTGCAATAATTCAAGATTAGTCGTGACTCGTGAGTCCGGTTGGTGTTTGGGTTGGAGTAGCAGGAATCGCGCTGATGAAAGTCAAAAAAGAGATACAAAAATGTTATATTTGTTCAGATATCAGCGATTAGTAAGCAATTAGGTTCCGTGCATTTCAGCCAAGATGGAAGTTGAAGAAGAAATACAGAAATTTGGTCTCTGATCGGAAATCAGCGGTAATTAAACGATTAGCTAACGTACATTACAGCCAGTTTCAAGATTGAAGTCAACGAAGAGATACAAAAATGTTGTTCCTGATCAGATATCAGCAGTCAGTAAGCGATTAGCTATAGCGTACATTACAGACAAGATGGAAGTCGAAGAAGATATACAGAAATTTCATCTCTGTTCAGATATTAGCGGTAATAAAACGATTAGCTAGCGTACATTACAACCAGTTTCAAGATTGAAGTCAAAGAAGAGATACAAAAATGTTGTTTCTGATCAGATATCAGCGGTCAGTAAGCGATTAGCTAGCGTACATTACAGACAAGATGGAAGTCGAAGAAGAAATACAGACATTTTGTCTCTGTTCAGATATCAGCGGTAATTAAACGATTAGCTTGCGTACTTTACAGCCAGTTTCAAGATTGAAGTCGAAGAACAGATACAAAAATGTTGTTTCTGATCAGATATCAGCGGTCAGTAAGCGATTAGCTACCGTACATTACATAAAAGATGGGAGTCGAAGAAGAAATACAGAAATCTGGTCTCTGTTCAGATATCAGCGGTAATTAAACGATTAGCTAGCGTACATTACAGACAAGATGGAAGTCGAAGAAGAAATAAAGAAATTTTTTCTCTGTTCAGATATCAGCGGTAATTAAACGATTAGCTAGTGTACATTACAGCCAGTTTCAAGATTGAAGTCGAAGAGGAGATACAAACATGTTGTTTCCGATCATATATCAGCGGTAAGTAAGCGATTAGCTAGCATACATTACAGCCAGTTTGAAGATAGAAGTCGAAGAAGAGATACAAACCTATTGTTTCCGTTCGGATATCAGCGGTAAGTATAAGCGATTAGCTTACATGCATTACATCAGTTTGAAGATGAAAGTCGAAGAAAATATAGAAATATTTTGTATCTGCTCAGATATCAGCGGCTAGTAAGCGATTAGCTGGCGTACATTACAGCCAGTTTGAAGATGGAAATTGACAAAGAAATACAACTTTTTTTTTATTTCTAGAAAACAGGGGTAAGTGGGTGATTAGGTTTTCGTACATTACAGTCAGTTTGGAGATGGAAGTTAAAGAAGAAATACAGACATTTTGTTTCAATTCTCATATTCAGATATGAGCGGTAAGTAAGCGATTAACTATCTTATATTACAGACAAGATGGGAGTCGAAGAAGAAATACAGAAATGTTGTTTCTGTTGAGATATCAGCGCTACGTATAAGCGATTAGATACATATTTTACAGCCAGTTTTAAGATGGAATTCGTAGAATAAATACAACAAATTTATTTATTTTTAGATAGCAGAGGTAATTAAGCGATTAGATTGCGGGTTTTGAAAGCTCCCGCAAGATTGCAGCGATATTGGACGGATAGTTTCTGAAGTACAGAATTATTTTACAGATTTTTTTCAAATTTTTCTAATTATACGATCCTCACGAAAATTGCGCGTCGTCAATCTACAACCAATTACTGATGTTTAAATTGAATCAGATCTGTATTTTTTTGTTATAACTACGAAACTGTTTTGCCGATTAGTCCCGATAAGAACTCAACCGTAGCATTTGGATGCGCAACCTGCCTTGACAATTGCAAGTCTCCGCTCGGAAGTTATCGTGGGAGCAGCCGGACAGAGTCGAATTTGACCTCGAATTCTTCATCAGTGACTCAAGCCTAATTGTTTGAAACCAATTCGGCAAAAAATTCGAAATTTACAGGTGTAACAAATTGGTAACACTATTTTGATCATAAACAAGTGCGCTAACAGTCCTGAAGCCCGTTCAGTGGTGCAATAATTTTATTATATTCGATTTTTGTATTTTGTGCTTCAAAATGCAAACTGTGAAGGCAGGTTCACCTAAGATCCAATATTTGAGTATCTTGAGCGCTAAATGAGTTGTTGTCTAAATTGATCAAAAAATGCATTCCTAACAATCAAATATAAAGAAAATTCGAAAATACATCTCCATTGATTTTGATCATTAACAAATCTCACCTGATCACTTTCAATACTAGGTTGTATAGTAACTGAATGAAAAATGTGGTTTTTGTTTATATACACCAACCACGATAAGATTCTGAAAAAAATATCCACGTACCGTCTCGTACATAACTCATTTGCATTACTACCACCTCAATGGGATATTTATGCGATGTCAAGAATTCGACAAACTGATAACTAAATAAGTTGTATCCAAGAATATAACATTTTTGCATAGTAAATTGAAAATACTTCTGAGAAATTGGAGTCATTTTTGCAATTATCTTCAGTTGATTTATTATTATCGTAAAATGTACTACCTACTTCCTTGAGACTGTTGTTTCCATTAGTAATTCTCTAATGACCTATTCACATACTCAACATAATATAGCTCCATCAATGATTATTTGTGTTCTGCACGACAAATTCTTATTACAGGGTTTTGCAATCAGTTTGAATTGGGAACTTCCAAAACTCTGGTGGCGAGATTCGGCAACTAACCAAGCTAGTAATGAGCCACGTGCTCGAGTTTAATTGTTCAGTATTCGTCAATAAACTTTTGTTTGAAAGAAAAATTCAAGTTGAAATAGTGAATATTATCCTGCCTATTATGTCTTCGACCAGAAACGACTATTGTTGTGTGCCTCAATGCAATTCATGGGCGAAAAAAATGCCAAAATGAATAGGTTTGAGTTTTCACTTCTTACCTACGGAAAACCAAATATAAATATTGGAAATGCGTTAGAAGGATAACTAATAGACCGAAGAGTACTTAACCTGGAACTACATCCAGATAATCTTTATTATACTTCAAACATTACACTTATTGTTAATAATTCTTTTCACATAATATATGTATCATATTTTGAAAAAATCATTTCATTTATTGGTAACTGTTTTACAAAAGCTTAATCTGGTTCAATTTGACACTATATTCCCATAAATAAACTAGAACATCATGCACCTGAACTTTAATTAATACATCAGTAATATGTTTACACCTCCTCCGTGCTCCGACTTTACAAGAATATACCATACCTTCTATTTTAAGTTTACCATTCTCCACATTAATGGGCCATCAATTTTATGTGGTACTGAATTAAGGGCACTACTTTGTAAACATAAAGAACAAATGTCTATAAAACTGGGACCACAATTTGTTTTGTCACACACGATTACATGATCTACATTTAGAACCTCTTCTCCTTCTACAAGGACTCTAGAATTAGAAGTTGAAGCTCCTATGTACTCCAGAAATTCTAATCAACTGAGTCCCTTCTTAAATCATTCGCAAATAGTAACTGAAAGAACTTTTAAATATAATGTAAGTTTGACAAACATATATGAATATACTTACTGGTTGTAGTCTTTATATCAATCAAGTGCCATAAAATTAGTTATATAATGATCAATATTTGAATATATATCACTAAGTAATCCAACAATGATCTCAAGTCAATTATAATTTAAATTTTCCATGAAAATTTCGGTCAAACTTCGTCGACTGACCTGTCCAACACGAGATTGTTTACATTTATTACTAGCGTGGTTAGTTGCCGAATCCCGCCACCAGAGTTTTGGAAGTTCCCAATAGACCGCTATTCATATTCAGCTGTCATATTCAGAGCTGTCATTTTTGACAGATTACAACTAAAAACTATGCTATTCCAGACCTCGCATAGAGATCTTTGGGAAGTTACAATGAAGATATATTGTGAGCTCCTCGAGGTATTGCAAGTAAAACAAGAATAAGAAATTCATATTGTGGAGTTCCTCAAGATATCACATATTTAACCAGAATATATATATATATATTCTTTTGACTGAGAGCTGTATATGTGTTAGCAGAGGTTGGTGTAACGGGGTACCATACAATTCGACGTATGATACAAGAGCTTAGGGAAAAACCTCAGCAAAAAAACCCTGTCTCCCCGTGAGTGTCGTGATTTGTAACTATTGTTCACAAAATTTACTGCAATTTAAAAATATTGATAGGCATTTATTTCTTCAATATGGACTCCTTCGTCAAAAAACGGAGAGGTTTCTCCAAGGTACCCGAAACTCCTGAAAAATGAAAAGACAAGAGGAGAAGAACGAACAAATTATAAATACTACATAACCTTTCAAAAGTCTCCTCTCACAAATACGTATAATTCTCCGCAGGCGCATGGGCTCTCTTGGAGAAGAATCACCTCCGCTAGTTTTCAAAAATATTCCTTCTTGTTCTTAGAAATCCCTTCAATATTTGAATTCGAAAAGGAAAATGTTGCTCGTAAGGCCAGGAGGGTCTCTTTCAAAACCAGGTCTGACAGTCCAAGCGATGATTATTCAGAACTTCAGATGTTCGAAGACCGCTACAGGGCCCTTATTTAGGGCTATCATCTCCCATAGATAGATGTTTTACTTTGTATCGTATAAAATAATGGAAAAATGAGCCGGAAAAATTTACGATGTCATCATGACATCATGTCATGTTGCGAACTCCTCAATATATTGGATAGAAGATATTGATAGATAGAAATATTTTATACTTGGTGTCATAAAAATAATATGATAGTGAATGTTGAAAAAACGGTTTGTGTTCACTTCAAGCTGAAAAATGTGAGTGAAATGCGACCTGCATGTGTTCACCTGTGTTCAAATTGATGAATATTTGCGATGGAACCAACATATTGATGTGCTTTCTAAACAAGAGCGCGAAAAAACTGATTGTATTTTGCCATTAACAAGGACAAAAATGTATTCACTGCTAGATGTGTATCATTGTATATCTTACATATAATGGCATATAATGTTCTTATCTGGATAGTTCTACTGAGCTCGAAAGGGTCTTGATTTGTCAAAAAGTATAATCAGAGTTATTTTCGGTTTATCACTTATATCTTCCTGCCGATCTTATTTTTTATCCAATAGGATTATGACTGTGCCTTGAAAGCCAATGAAAGCTCTAAAAACAAATTGTCTTGTCGTCACCATTATTCTATAAATTATAATGTTTTCCAGCTCATAAAACATCAAAAAGTGAGAACGGACAGAGATAGCGACTTGCAATTTCTAGGGTAGGTTGTGCATCTGAGTGCGACATTTGAGTTGTTACTAGGCGAAAATACGAAACCGATCTAATTCAAACATGGTTATTAGTTGTAGAATGCCGACGCGAAAATTATTGCAAAATCATATCACTAGAAAATTTTTAAAAAATCAAAAATTAAATATCTCAGAAACTATTAGTCCAATATCACTGAAATTAGTTTGAACACGATCGGATCTATATTATTGGAGATCCGCTCAGCCTTGGGTGAGTCCATCAGTGCCGGATGGGTGACCGTTGCCTCAATAACTTTCGAACGAAAAAAGGAAGGGACTGGCAATTTTGAGGGTAGATTTTGCATCCGAATGGGAGGGTTACACACTCTGTTGGGCATAATCGGCCCAGCTGTTTCGGAGTTATACAGATCTGGAACATCATTTTCTCGATAACTCAAAAAACAAGCCTTCAGATCGATTTGAAGCCTTGTAACTAGTTATAGAATATCGACATAAAGACGTGTGTGAAATTTTGTGCGAACGGTATCACTAGGAAATTTTCAAAATATCACGAAAATATATTATCTCACGTATCTCACGATAAGTTGAGAATGGAAAAAATAGCGATCTGTAATTTTCAGGGTAGTTTGGGCATCTGCATGCGACATTTATAAGTCATGAGTAGACAATAGAACATGCACGCAAAAGCTCCTGACTTCACGTCAGTGCCTGAACCATTTTTTTCAATTTTCTGGCTATACAATCTTCACGATATTGCATTAGTAATTATCTTATGACCTATTCATAGAAATACTCAGCATATTGCTCTATGAAGGATTAATTATATACAGGGTCTTTCACGAGGAACCTCACCCATATTTATACGGGAAACTACTGAACGTATTTTCATGAAATTCAGCACTTATAAGTACTTCACGATGCTGATGAAATCTAAAATATTTCCAAGGCATGAGCACCTCCGGTTTTTCCGGAAATGACGTCAACTTCCGTTTTTCAAATTAGAACACCATTTTTTCATTGCAGAAATAGATTCCTTAGAAAATTTCAAGTTATTTTGATGTAACATTTTTCAGTTTTGGTTGGAAAATTCTCTCTGAGCGGGAAAATTTGAAAAAAACATCGAAAATAGAGCTCCGCTGAAACAAGAATAACTTCGAGGTTTTTGGATGGAAAATTTTCATTTTTGGGATTTTTCAAGATATAAAATTGATGTATCCACTTTAAAAATCGAAATTGCGATTCATGATACAGGAGGTGAAAAAATCGCTTTCAAAGTTAGGGAAAACAAAATCGTGAAAAATCAATTTTTTCAAATTAGAACCCCATTTTTTTATGGCAGATATTGAATATACGTTAAAAAATAATGTGAGTGTATGCATCACACCCTTGCCCTAAAGTGGATATTTTCTGAGTTATTCACAAAAAACTGTTTTTCGTCTTGAATTTTCAGCTATTTCTTTTCCCTTCACGCCAAAATGATGAAATTTTCAGGAACTGTTACTTAAACCATGTTTTAGATTTTACTACCCTAATATGCAAGAGAAAAAAGTTACAGGTTGTTCCTAAATAGATGGCGAATTTTGATTCGAATTTGTATCGGAAACCTCAACTAATCGGCCATCGGTTTTCTCTCCAGTGATAAATAAATAATTCCTTATGAACCATGTGCAAAAACTTACCATGTTTTACATTCTTTTTTTTTAATGATAGATATCATTAATTACATCTGCCAAATTCCTCTTTATTCAGTAGCATTTTGTGTTTACTATTAATTTGGTGATAATTCGTATTAAGTTATAAAATCGATCACTATGCCTAATTTTACCAATGAAGATTATTTAAATCTCATTCTACTTCATGGAGAACGAGAGATACCATTAACAGAACCATGACAAACTTGAGAAATGTCGGATCTTTCGTTAAGAAAACTATACACAGAGAAAAAAGTGTAGTAGAAGATGAGAACAACGAAATTACAGTTCTTACATATTTTCGTGTGAATCCTCAAAATTCTCTCAAAGATGCCGAGATTGATCTGGGATTATCTCAATCGAGTATTTGGAGAATATTAAAAAAACATAAAATGCACCCATATAAATTCAATAGGGTACAGCATTTGAAGGAAACTGATTTCGTCAGGAGAACAGAGTTTTGCGAAGCTATGATGATTCGATTTCAAGAGAATGAAAACTTTTTGGACTGTATAATTTGGACAGATGAATCTAAATTCACAAAGAATGGTTCTTTCAATAGGCATAACAGTCATTATTGGGATGAAGAGAACAACCACCACTTCAGACAATGGAACTTTCAAGAGACCTGGAGTTTCAATGTTTTTTGCGCCATCAAAAATAATGCAATTCTCGATGTTCACATTTATGATGGGACTTTAACTGGTAAGATAGAACACTACACATGTTTGCATTATTTAAAGAATGTTCTCCCTTAGGAGATAGATATTCTGACATATTGACTCAAATAATTGAGCCGCTAGTACAGAACCATAATGACTTATGGTATCAACAAGATGGCGCGCCTCCACACAATTCACTCAATGTGTCAAATATCCTCTACAGGCTATTTGAAGATCGATGGTTGGCGAACAATGGTCCACATCTTTGGCCACCACGTTCTCCCGATTTAACTCCTTTAGACTATTATGTTTGGGGTAGGATAAAAAATATTGTCTACTCAACTCCCCTGACTGATAAAGAGGACTGCATAGAACGAGTCAGAAATGCGTTCAGGTTTGTTTAGATTTTTAGATTCATAGTTTTGAAACTCAATTTGGTTTTTAAACACTTTTGCAGATCTCTTCCTCCCGATGAAATAAGAAGAGCAACGCACGAAGCATTCCTGAGACGTATAAATAGATGTCTAGAAATTAACGGTCAAAACTTTGAGCATCTTCTCTAGTTATAACTGCGAGAGTTTGCCATGGTTCTCCTAATAGTAACTTGAAGTCGGTTTCAAGAAGGGGTGAAAAATCTACAGCATGGTTCAAATAACAGTTCCTGAAACATTCATCTTTTTGGCGTGAAGGGAAAAGAAATAGCTGAAAATTCAAGACGAAAAACAGTTTTTTGTGAATAACTCAGAAAATATCCATTTTAGGGCAAGGGTGTGATGCATACACTCACATTATTTTTTAACGTAGATTCAATATCTGCCATAAAAAAATGGGGTTCTAATTTGAAAAAATTGATTTTTCACGATTTTGTCACCCCTAACTTTGAAAGCGATTTTTTCACCCCCTGTATCATGAATCGCGATTTCGATTCTTAAAGTGGATACATCAATCTTACATCTTGAAAAATCCCAAAAATGAAAATTTTCCATCCAAAAACCTCGAAGTTATTCTTGTTTCAGCGGATCTCTATTTTCGATTTTTTTTTCGAATTTTCCCGCTCAGAGAGAATTTTCCAACCAAAACTGAAAAATGTTACACCAAAATAACTTGAAATTTTCTAAGGAATCTATTTCTGCAATGAAAAAATGGTGTTCTAATTTGAAAAACGGAAGTTGACGTCATTTCCGGAAAAACCGGAGGTGCTTATGCCTTGAAAATATTTTAGATTTCATCAGCATCGTGAAGTACTTATAAATGCTGAATTTCATGAAAATACGTTCAGTAGTTTCCCGTATAAATATGGGTGAGGTTCCTCGTGAAAGACCCTGTATATTTGTGCCACATTGCAAATTTTTACTATTTGTTTTGGACTGGTAAACTAGGTTGCTCACCCTGTTCGTGAACACTTTCGTCCACCTTTTTTAGCGTACAAAAGTAATTCAACAAAAAATATCCAAAAAGAATGCTTCGCACTATCATACAGAGTGACTGTTCTTCGAAAATTTTATTTTTCAGAAACTATCGTTCTGAATCCGTTTAAATTTCGCCATAACTTCAAGCTGCCATTTTATAATCGAGTACCGAATTTCAGCTCGATCTACTTTCTAAGAGGCGTGAATTTACAAGGGAAAATGCGCCCAAAAGCTGCTGACTTCACTTCAGTGCTTTTTAAGAATTATTTTCAAATATCCGCGCATTCACTTCAATAAACATAGGAACATTCTCATCGCAGTATATTCATTATTTCTTTTTGTACAATATGAAGATATATGATGATAATCTAACGATTGATTTTCGAATAATTTAAACAGCCCAAATTCTTATGTAATCAACTTTCAGAGCCCTATCCTCCGTTGCTTCATTCCACGTAGGTCTCCATTGCCAATTACCATTCCAAAAGTCTCTTGCCGCTTGCGGTGACCAATTCGCCCAAGGTTTGCCACCAGGATTATCCACACCATCTGGGAAATATCCATTCGTTCCACCAACGGCCAGATTGATAATCAAAAAGAATTCTTTATCGAAAGGTGCCATCTTGCTTCCACCTGCCCAAGGATTATCTCCAGATAAACCACCTAATTCATAGAATCCCCCTTGTGGTGGGACAACACGTCCCATTTCTTGATCATCGACGCTGAAAGCGATATAGTCCGGTGTCCATTCGACCACGTAGTTGTGATAGTCCGTGTCAAAACCAGCACCGTTTCTTCTTTCCCATTGTGTTCTTTGGTACATATTTTCACCAGGACTTCTACCCCAGTGGAGAGTGCTGAACATTAACTGTGTGCTGATAACATTACCTCCTATTGCCATATTTTTGTTTCCTCTGCTTTCCATAATATCTATTTCACCTGATCTTGGCCAACCTCCATACTCCCCATTCTGAGGCAACATCCATATCGCTGAAATTGACAATTTGGCATGAAAACACTTGCGATGCTTGTAAAAAAAGCACTGCCGTGAAGTCAGTCCTCTTTGGCGCGCGTGCTCACGGTGGCTAATTTGAATTGAATGATGAGTACTTCAAGCTCAGTGGATAGAGCGAGCTGAAGATCTACCCAAAGGATAGTGGACACCATTCACTGACGGTTCAAAAATTAACAGTGCTGTATCTAAGCTGCCATCAGGATAGGAGTAACAAAGTTGGAAAAGAACACAACTGACTCTCCTTAGTCGCACAAGCTCCTAGAAGATTTGGGAGGGTCAGTATAATCCTAATCATGTTTATAGCACGCGCGCCAAAGCAGATTGACCCCACGTCAATGCTTTTTTACACTTTTTCTTTCATTGTTAAGTCAATCTGCATTTGGCGCGCGTGCTATAAACATGATTAGGATTATACTGACCCTCCCAAATCTTCTAGGAGCTTTTGCGACTAAGGAGAGTCAGTTGTGTTCTTTTTCAACTTTGTTACTCTATCCTGATGGCAGCTTAGATACAGCACTGTTAATTTTTGAACCGACAGTGAATGGTGTCCACTATTCTTTGGGTAGATCTTCAGCTCGCTCTATCCACTGAGCTTGAAGTACTCACCATTCAATTCAAATTAGCCACCGTGAACACGCGCGCCAAAGAGGACTGACTTCACGTCAGTGCTTTTTTTTCAAGTTCCTTTAACAAATATAGCTATCAATACAGTTTGGCTGTTAGCTTTACCGTAGATCGAAAAAAATTGCGGTTATGGAACCTCCGTTGGGAACGCAATTGCCTCTTCTCCAAATCCGAACGTATTTTAATATAGATCTACCGAATATAGGTATTTATAAATTTGCCTCAGGGCCACCATACAGACATTTCAACTCGGAAACAACGCTATGGGTTATGTTGGGAGTGCTGAGCGATATTGGGGGGTTTTAAAATAATATTTATGGCAATTCAGTGCAAGGACTAGTCAGTTTGGGGGAACCAAACTGACTAGTGCTTGCACTGAATTGCGATAAATATTATTTTAAAACCTCACAATATCGCTCAGCACTCCCAACATAACCCATACAACCCAAAAACAGTCACTTCTCTTCTGCGCATGCGCAATCTACTCGTGGCTGAAAGTCCTCTCAAAATCACACACCTCAAAAAAACTCCGATTCTCCAACACTAGTGGTTCAGGAGATATCGCATCTTTAATCCACGCATGCGCAGACCCTCACCAGGGGGTTCTATGGAGTAATAGCATCCGCCACCCCAAAACCCCAATCCTGGAATCCTCTCTGACGAAAACTACAGCAGTTAAATGACTTCATCTGCGCATGCGCATAACGAAAAATGCCAGGAAAGGGCAGCATGAACTTCAAAAAATAGGCTGTTCCTTGCGGAACACGCGCGCAACAAGTAATTCGATCATTTCAAACATCAATTTAGAAGGGAGATATATGCAACATGTTAAATGTGAAACGGTATAAAACCCCGTTACGCTGATTTCGTAATTATGTAACCCATGAGCGTGAATTGCTGGTCACATTATGGTTGAAATCGTTGTTTTATTTTGAGTCCAAATTAGAAATGTTTTGGCTTATGAATCCGTATTGATTTTCCACATTTGATATTTGAATATGTTATAGAAATCATTTCAGTATAATTTTATTCAATACCGTGTATTTATCATTTCAGTTCTATGCGATCAGAATCATACGATTGATAGGTATTGTCTGCTCTCGGGGATTTATTCATTATTTACGTTCGAAGCTCTCGAGCGAGATACTTCTCTAAAGTTCCTCGTAAGATTCCTTTGCTCTCAATAGTTGAGATAAGTTCTGTTCTAGTTATTCTGAAATCACTTAATAGTTTATGTGATTATTTGTATGAATATACAGGCTGTCCCACAAGTCGACATCAAGCCGGAAGCGGGTGATATTACAAGTCATGGTGATTATCAGAAAATATTTGAAAGATTAGGTGATGTAATTTCAAAATTACACGCATTTAAAGAAAATCGACAAAATCGATACTTTGTGATGGTTATTCAATTCCCATTTCTACAAATCTTAATTTTTTGATAATTTTATTCACCTGACTATGCTAGAAAGGAAGGAAGCCATAGAAAGATAGCGTGCGATGAAAAATAGCAATAGCAGAAGCTAAGGCTTCTTGTGAGTCTTGCCAACCAATTTTACATTACATGTTTTTGGTGCTATATTTTCTTCAGGAACAACACTGATTCTATTAAACAGTCACTGAAACCAGATTAATTCTAATTTAATACATAGTCCTTACCTGGCCATAACCAATCACCAGCTGGAAGCTTTGCTCTCGTTTCTAGTTTTCCATATTTGAATTGGAATCTTCCCGCAGTAGTCATTCTTGCACTCTGAACTGGATTGAAATAGCCACTAGATAATTGATAAATTGTTAGTGTTCAATTATAAACAATACAATATACAATATACAATTATATGCTCTTAACATAGAAGTAAATAATATAGTTTGTGCTTCAGAAACGCGAAATGTCGCTTGGCCTTTCTTTTGCTAGAGAAAGGTCATAGAATAACCCAGGTAACACAGCCCTCGCATAGAGGTCTCGGAGAGGTTGCAATGTAGAAGAAATGCGAGCTCCCATTGTGAGATACTCAAGATATCACACGTATAACCAGAATAGGACATTCCTCTTCCGAGCTCCTCAAGATATCACAAAGATAACCAGAATTAGACATTCTTATTGCAAGCTCCTCAAGATATCACACAGATAACCAGAATAAGATATTCCGATTGCGAGCTCCTCAAGTCATCGCAAGTGCAACGAGAATAAGAAATTTCTATTGCGGAGTTCCTCAAGATATTGCTATGTAACCATAATAACACATTCCTATTGCGAGCTCCACAAGATATCACAAGTGTAACTAGAATAACGCATTCCATTGCGAGGTCCTCAGAACATCGCAAATTCGGCAAGAATAGGAAATCAGGTGGCGTGTTGCAGGGATCTACTCCATCCCTACTCACCTCTCGTTTCTACCGGTAGATGACGCAATGGTCTACTCTGTACCCGGAAGAACAACCCCATCGCTAATAATGCGAGTGGAATATCGATCTACGCATCGAAGTGATGTATTCGGCGCCACGCATGTACTGCACATCTGGAGGATATATAGATATTTAGATCTATATCGCAGCCATCTTCTCTCAGTACTGCCCCGGCTGAGCAGTCAGAGAACTTCTCCATGTGATATCTAAGATGTTACTGGGATCATCCCTGCGATATCGCAGCAATTCACTTAAAATATTCCCCAGGTTTGGCTAGTTCGAGAATATCCTCATGTAATATCTCTGAGATGTTATTAGGCACATCCCCTGTGGCGGACATTTGGAGGTGATAGGGAGCTCTTGGTAACCTTCCTGCGTTATCTCAGCCCTCCTCCCAAAATATTGCCCAGGGTGAGCAGTTTGAGAACTTCCCCATGTTATATCTCTGAGATTTTACTGGACCCATCCCCTGTGGCGGGCATTTGGAGTTGATAGAGTGGTCTGAGTGATCTCCCTGTGATATGACAGCGAACCTCTCAAAATATTGCCCAGGGTGAGCAGTTTGAGAACTGCCCCATGTGATATCTCTGGGATGTTACTGGGTTCATCACCTGTGGCGGACATTTGGAGGTGATAGGGAGCTCTTGGTGACCTCCCTGTGAAATCTCAGCCATCCTCCCAAAATATTGCCCAGGGTGAGCAGTTTGAGAACTTCCCTATGTGATATCTCTGAGATGTTACTAGGCTCATCCCCTGTGGCCAATGGTTTTTCTTCCCAGGAAAATATGTTCTGTTCTGAGTCCTTTGAGAACAGGTCATGGTCGCAGCAATACCAGTAGCTTTTCAGATGGAACTCACTTGGTAGCCCTGGTTGTAAATGTGGGGGAAAAGAGGAAATAATAAATCATTTAGTTATTAGTTTTCATAGGTACATAAAATTCAGGGTAGTTTTAAGGCTATTCACAATCTGAATCTTTTTTAGAGAGTACCTAGTTTATTTTAAATCCGTTTAATAAAACATAGAATATTGTTTTTTTAATTAGATCGTTTTCTCCTCTTGTTTTCTGCTTTTTCAGGTCTAGTTTCGGAAATAAACCTCTGTGCTTGTTGAAGAAAGAATCGATATTGAAGAAAGAGATGACCTTCAATATGTAATATTTCAGCTTATTGCGTTAACAATTCAAATTTTTGCAAATCACAACGCTATCAGGGAAACAGGGTTTTGTTTGCTGAGAATTTTTCCCTAAGCTCTAGTATCATGCATCGAATTCTATGGTACCCCGTAACACTAACGTCTGCTAACACTTTCCTATTTTTCAGATTCCTCTCATCAAATAAAACGCTTTTTTCATTTACCATTTTTCCAAATTTGGCACAGGAAAAAAGATACAGGCTGTTGAAATTTGAAAAAAATCAGTTTTCCTTTTGTAGCTTTGCCATGGTTACTTAGAATGAAATGAATTTTGGTGTAAATTTTTCTGTATCTATAACACATAATCTCCAATTAACAGTTTTGTTCCTACTTCAACTGGTTTCCTTCTTCTACTCGTTGCTAACTATGGGAAATTAACATAATGAAAGCAGATGAAGGTTATCTCGAGTCATTTTAAGAATACTCAATCGTTCTAGAAAGTTAAATTATTCTTCATCATTTCTCGTTAAACGTACTGTTTTGGAGATATTCTTCATTGAATGTCATAAAATTGATAAACATTCCAGAAATGTAACTGCTTTTATCAACCCGGACCTGGCATAGGATAATAGATGATCTGTGCTCGAATGAAGACTGAGTATTGATCTCGAAGTTAATACTTATTATAGAAAGAGGTATACCTAGTAACCTCCGTATCTCACATAAAATGTTTATACATTTCAATTCAATCTCGCTTGTTTCCAAATTGATTGGTTATATTACTATCTTGAAAGTAAACGTAAACATAAGTTTACATAAGGTATATCTTAAGAATATCTAGTAATAAAAGTTCAATTTCTTGATGAAATTTTGAAATTTCAGTTTGTGAATTCTGCAAATTCACTTGCAATTCAAACAACCCGAAACGGGTTATTTATCATAATAAAAATAATAGACATCGGTTTTATTCGAACAACTTGTATCGCAGGGTAGCTTTTTTGGAATTATATAAATAGATTTACCATGATCTGTATTAATTTTTGAATTTGTCTCTATTTATCCCCAATAGTGATTATAAAACGACTTTTTTCATAGTGTTAAAAATGTTAAATATTAATTATAAGTATCATTCCACATATCCATCCCATTTACTATTGACGAGAAATTCTTAATCTGAATCTACTGAATTATGTAAACAATAAACATAAACGAACGATATATTCTGTGGCTAACCTAACATTCTGACAATTATAACATTTATGTGCCTGTTTCTGTCACAGCAAAAATAATATTATTGTACTATGTGTATAGGAGGTTGTCACTTGTCAGATTGTTTCGAGAAATCGACGGTTTTGATCAAAGAATTTTATTTAAGAATCTCGGTTTTTGCGCGTATGTTCTGGGGAACATACGCGTTATAGTTTTGCCCAAATGTGAAATTTAATTCTGTGGTGCCGTCCGGCCGTCCGGCCGTCCGGCCGTTGCCACGATAACTTGAGAACGAAAAGAGCCAGCGACTTGAAATTTTCAGGGTGGGTTGCGCATCCCAATACGACGGACAAGTTCGTTAATGGGTATAATCGGCCCAAAGGTTTCCGAGTAATAATTTTGTTTTCAACCAAAATAAATCCGATCGAATTTAAACTTGGTGAATAGTTGTAGAATATAGACCTAAGCACGTTCGTGAAATTTTGTGAGAATCGTATTGCTAGAAAATTATTAAAAAATTATTAAAAAATATTTTTGTTGTCACGATAACCTGAGAACGGAAGGAGATAGCGGCTTGAAAATTTCAGGTTAGGTTGTGCATCTGAATGCGACATTTGAGTTTGTTTATGAGCATAATCGTCCAAACGGTTTTAGAGTTATAGCCATCTGAAATTTTCTGAAATTTGGATGTTTTTTGTTCCTCATTAACTCGAAGAATACAAAACCGATTGGATTCAAACATGGTGAATAGTTGTAGAATATAGACCTAAGCACGTTTATGAAATTTTGTGAGCATCGAATCGCTAGAAAATTATTAAGAAATTATTAAAAAATATTTTTGTTGTCACGATAACCTGAGAACGGAAAGAGATAGCGGCTTGAAAATTTCAGGTTAGGTTGTGCATCTGAATGCGACATTTGAGTTTGCTTATGAGCATAATCGTCCAAACGGTTTTAGAGTTATAGCCATCTGAAATTTTCTGAAATTTGGATGTTTTTTGTTCCTCATTAACTCGAAGAATACAAAACCGATTGGATTCAAACATGGTTATTAGTTGTAGAATGCCAACGCGAAAATTTTTGCAGAATTTCGTGAGGATGGTATAACTAGAAAATTCAAAAAAAAATAATTAAAAATAATTGAAAAAAATTCTATATATCATAAACTATTCGTCCGGCATGGCTGAAATTTTGGGAGAGCCTGCAGAACCTAACTCTACTGCAGAATTCCAAGTTTGAACACGATCGGATCTATATTGTTGGAGAACCGAGCAGCCTTTTGTGAGTTCGGTAGGTGGATGCGAATCGTCGACTGATATGTTGTCTATGGTCGTATTTTTGCGAGAACCTCCAAAAATAAAATATGAATGTCATGATGACATATTATTATACATATATATTCATGGTAAAATCGTGTTATTTCATCACAAATCTATAGGAGATTAGATGATAGCCCTACATTAGTGGTCAGACCTGGTTTTGAAAGAGATCCTCCTTAGGAGGAGGCAACTAAATATTGAAGGGATTTCTATGAACAAGAGTGAATATCTTTGAGGAATAGAGAGGCGATTCTTCTTCAAGAGATCCATGTGCCTTCAGAGGAGTATATTTGCGAGAGGGGACCTTTGAATTTTGCAGAAGGCTTCTGATCTTGTAAGGTGAGAGGCTCATTTGTGGATATTAAATCTCGTGATGGGTAGAAAGGAATTCTAGGCCAGTTTTTCTATCACTAATGAGAATATATCTTTATGTAATAACGGGTGATTTTTTGAGAGCTTTTGGATTTGATTTGAAAAAAATTGGTTCAAGCACTGACGTGAAGTCAGAAGCTTTTGCGCGTATGTTCTATTGTCCATTCTCCTGTATTGGACACTCTTCTTAATCGAATTTATTTTAGTTTGGATTCGTTAACATGGGAGCTCAGAGCTTTAATAGCAGCTTGACTGTTAGAGTGGATTAATACATCACATCTCTGATAGTTTCTTTCACACAGCAATTGGCCCATGGTCTCCCAATTTTGTGATTAATTATTTCATCATACTATTAATATAAATCAATAAGATTCAATCGAGAATTAATTGGTTTCATTAAAAAAGTAAATATCAAAACAATTATATGTACGCAAAAATTATTTTAACCAAGTAAATATCAAAAAAAAAAATTGGTTCAAGCACTGACGTGAAGTCGAAAGCTTTTGCGCGTATGTTCTATTGTCCATTCTCCTGTATTGGACACTCTTCTTAATCGAAAAAAAAATTGGTTCAAGCACTGACGTGAATCAGGAGCTTTTGCTCTTCTTAATCGAATTTACCATGATGAATTCTATTGTCCGTTCTCCTGATTGGACCCTTTTAATCGAAAAAAAAATTGGTTCAAGCACTGACGTGAAGTCAGAAGCTTTTGCGCGTAGTCCAAGAAGAGTGTCCAATACAGGAGAATGGACAATAGAACATACGCGCAAAAGCTTCTGACTTCACGTCAGTGCTTGAACCAATTTTTTTATAATCGGATATTTTATAGAATGAAAGTCTGAAGTTAAATATCTAACAGTGACACTATATAGAAACTTCTGTGAAAAAAAAAAAAAGCACTGACGTGAAGTCAGTACTCTTTGGCGCGCGTGTTCACGGTGGCTAATTTGAATTGAATGATTCAAAAATTAACAGTGCTGTATCTAAGCTGCCATCAGGATAGAGTAACAAAGTTGGAAAAGAACACAAGTGACTCTCCTTAGTCGCACAAGCTCCTAGAAGATTTGGGAGGGTCAGTATAATCCTAATCATGTTTATAGCACGCGCGCCAAAGCAGATTGACTTTTTACACTTTTTCTTTCATTGTTAAGTCAATCTGCTTTTGCGCGCGTGCTATAAACATGATTAGGATTATACTGACCCTCCCAAATCTTCTAGGAGCTTGTGCGACTAAGGAGAGTCACTTGTGTTCTTTTCCAACTTTGTTACTCTATCCTGATGGCAGCTTAGATACAGCACTGTTAATTTTTGAATCATTCAATTCGAATTAGCCACCGTGAACACGCGCGCCAAAGAATACTGACTTCACGTCAGTGCTTTTTTTTTTTTTTCAAGTTCCTTTAACAAATATAGCTATCAATACAGTTTGGCTGTTAGATTTACCGTAGATCAGAAAAAAAAATTCGGTTGTGGGTCCTCCGTTAGGGACGAAATTGCATCTTCTCCAAATCCGAACGCATTTTAATATAGATCTACCGAATATAGTTATTTATAAATTCGCCTCAGGGCCACCATACAGACCATTCAAATCGGAAACAACGCTATTTCCCCCAAACTGACTTGTGTCCGTGCACTGAATTGACATGAATATTCTTTTAAAACCTCACAATATCGGCTCATTACTCCCAACATAACCCAAACAACCCAAAACCATTCACTTCTCGTCTGCGCAAGCGCAGTATACTCGTGGCTGCAAGTCCTCCCAAAATTACACACCTCACAAAAAACTCCGATTCTCCAACACTAGTGGTTCAGGAGATATCGCTTCTTGAATCCACGCATGCGCAGAACCTCACCAGGGGATTCTATAGCGGAAAAGCACCCGCCACCCCAAATGCCCCAATCCTCTCTGACGAAAGCACCACCAGTTGAATCACTGATGGACTGCTCATGCGCATAACGAAAAATGCCCGTAAGGGGTTACATCCATTTCGAAATTAGCCCCAGGGCCACGGTACGGACACTTTAACTCTGAAACAACGCTACAGCCCCCAAACTGACTTGTCCTTGCACTGAATTGCTATGAATATTCTTTTAAAACCTCATAATATCGTCTCAGCACTCCCAACATAACCCATCCAACCCAAAACCAGTCACTTCTCTTCTGCGCATGCGCAATCTACTCGCGGCTAAAAGTCCTCTCAAAATAACACACCTTACAAAAAACTCCGATTCTCCAACACTAGTGGTTCAGGAGATATCACATCTTTAATCCACGCATGCGCAGACCCTCAACAGGGGATTCTATAGAGGAATAGCATCCGCCACCCCAAAACCCTAATCCTCTCTGACGAAAACACCACCAGTTAAATTACTGATGGTCTGCTCATGCGCATAACGAAAAATGCCTGTAAGGGGTAACATCAATTTCAAAATTAGCCCCAGGGCCACGGTACGGACACTTTAACTCGGAAACAACGCTACATCCCCCAAACTGACTTGTCCTTGCACTGAATTGCTATGAATATTCTTTTAAAACCTCATAATATCGACTCAGCACTCCCAACATAACCCATCCAACCCAAAAACAGTCACTTCTCTTCTGCGCATGCGCAATCTACTCGCGGCTAAAAGTCCTCTCAAAATAACACACCTCACAAAAAACTCCGATTCTCCAACACTAGTGGTTCAGGAGATATCACATCTTTAATCCACGCATGCGCAGACCCTCAACGAGGGATTCTATAGAGGAATAGCATCCGCCACCCCAAAACCCTAATCCTCTCTGATGAAAACACCACCAGTTAAATCACTGATGGTCTGCTCATGCGCATAACGAAAAATGCCTGTAAGGGGTAACATCAATTTCAAAATTAGCCCCAGGGCCACGGTACGGACACTTTAACTCGGAAACAACGCTACATCCCCCAAACTGACTTGTCCTTGCACTGAATTGCTATGAATATTCTTTCAAAACCTCATAATATCGACTCAGCACTCCCAACATAACCCATCCAACCCAAAAATAGTCACTTCTCTTCTGCGCATGCGCAATCTACTGGCGGCTAAAAGTCCTCTCAAAATAACACACCTTACAAAAAACTCCGATTCTCCAACACTAGTGGTTCGGAAGATATCGCATCTTTAATCTACGCATGCGCAGACCCTCATCAGGGATCTGAATTCTATGGAGGAATAGCATCCGCCACCCCAAAACCCCAATCCTCTCTGACGAAAACTACAGCAGTTAAAGGACTTCTCATCTGCGCATGCGCAATACGGAAAATGCCCGGAAAGGGCAGCATGAACCTCAAAAACATATGTTTCGGCATTAAAAGCAAAGTATTCCGCAAAATAGTAGTAATTTTTTAATTTTTTTCATGTCACGTGATCTTCACGAAATTTTGCAAAAGTGTTTGCTTTGGTCTTTTGCATCTAACAACTGAGTTTCAATTTAATCAGATCAGTATTTTTCGAGTTATCGTGAAAACAAAATTTTCAAATTTTCAAATATTTTTTTTGCCACTTTAGGGCCTTCCGTTCAACACAAAACTTTGCAGGCATATAAAGGTCATGATTCTACAATCTGATGCCAAATTTCAAAAAGATCGAGTGATCGGTTCCGGAAATATTCATAAAAAACGTTTTTATTAAAAACGGCCTTAACTCCGAAACCGCTCGTTCGATTTCGCCCGTTAACGAACTTGTCCGAGATATTTACGCTACGAAACTACCCTGCAAATTTCAACGCTCTAAGTCGTTCCGTTCGAGAGTTATCGTGCTAACGGCCGGACCGGCCGGCCGGACCGGACGACAGAATTGAATTTGACCTCGAATTCTTCATCAGGGAGTCGAACCCAATCGTTTGAGACCATTTTCGAAAAAAAATTCGAAAAATACAGACATTGTGACGAAATGATAGCACGCTGTTCCTTGCGGAACACGCGCGCAAAAAGCATGTTGAAATCACTGCTAGTAAAGCCATCAAGGCTTCAATGGTGTGCAGAAATCTAGCCGGTAAGACTTGGGTTGCAATCCCAAGTTACTGCAATATATGTACGTCATAATTGGCCCATAATCATATATAGGCCAGAAGTCTGATGTACAAAAGGGGGCCAGAATAATACGAGGAAAACACTCGGAAAAGTATAAAGGCATTTCTGTATATGTACCACTGAAGCCATGGGAACCTATCCTACCAGGGCACTTGAGATTGTCACAAATCGCACACCCCTTCATCTGGTGATAGACAAAATGGCAAATGAAACCATTCTCAGAATATCTAGGAAAGGAGCAGGTAACGAGAGTATTGTAAACCAGAAAGCCTGGTCCTCTCTTACCAGGTACATTTCATCAGCCAATCTTCCTAGTGACGAAATGATTAAGAAAGTATGCATCGAAGAAGAACTTTATAACGATGCTAGGCAGAAAGAAAGACATGGAGATGAAATCCACCATCCAAATTCATAAAATAATGCCATCAATTGCCAATATAGGAGCTGGCGCTGGAGTATATGGGGCAGGCACCAAATGCTCACTATCGCTGGGCTCCTATCCGCGCGTCTTTCAGGCAGAATCCATTCTGACAGTCCAGCTACTATCAAAGCTCTGAGATCCCATGTTATCGAGTCCAAGCTAATGTGGAAGTGCCGAAAATAACTAAATTAAGTAGGCAAGACCAACAGAGTCTCCTTGGTCTGGGTTCCTGGTCACTCGAGAATTAAAGGAAATGGGGAGGTCAACACAGTTGGCAAGAAAGGAGCATGCACCCATTTGATTGGCCCGGAACCCTACCGTGAGGTAGGTAGATACACCTACAAAAGTTAATTTCGGATGAAAGAAGAAACTGAAAGAGATATACTCTGGAGATCTCTCCTAGGAATATATCACTCCTAAAATTTCCGCCGGAACTTAAACACTGTCAGATCCAATAAATATATCGATCTCAGTAAAAACATACTGCACCTGCTCACAGGACACAGCTGTCTTAGGAAGTATATGTTGAGATAAGGGGTAACAGAAACTGACGAGTGCAGATCCTTTCAGGAGGAGTATGAAACTCCTGATCACCTGATTTCGGAATGCCTCCCCATCTCAAACCACCGCAAGGAATGCTTTGAGCAAAAAATCTATAGGAGCGTAGAAATAGCCTCCTTGAAGCCAGTCCAGAGGCTGGAGTTCATTAGATCTCAGGAACTGGAAGACGAGATGGTGATGACATTGACAGCTCTGGGGGGGGGCACAATAGACCTTAAAGTCACAGTGCAACGTTACCCCCTACAACAATATACAAAATATACATGCATAATATACGTGTATATGTATATTCCCTCTTCTACTCTTCACCAATACCAAATAATTATCTTAATATACTCACTTATTTAAAGGTACATCACCAACCACTCTCGGTAGGATGGTTAGTTTGCCATCCTCCACAAAGCTTATTCCTCTATCATTCACATACTGTTCAAATTCCCCATTCTGAAACAAAAAATAAAGTCAGAAGCTTTCCAATACTCCATCAGAGTCACCACAAACCCCACATCCATCAACTTGAGATTCATGATTCCAGAGACCTTCGTTGAGATTGTCGAACCACTCAGCAAAAATCAAATCACCCGCACAAATTGGACCTTCCTTTAATTTCGGAAATGATCCGGCGACTTTCGTAATGCTGGGTTTACACTGAGCATTCACAGGGTCAGTATAGCAGAAATAAAGGATGGATATTAAGATAATGGTTCTCATTGTGCACTTTAGAAAAGTGAACACGAAACTATACACCGAATGATTAAAACAATATTCAATTTGGACTAATATAGGTTGATGAGTTAGATATTAACTTCGCTATCAAACTGATAAATCACATTAATGATATTATTGAATATCGAGAATCGTTCATTGATTCGAAGTATCCTCCAAAACTAATACTTGGAAACTTCGATAACGCATGAAGTTCATTTTCAATTTTCCACTTCAATTTGAAATGGAAATTGGTTTGATATACCTCTCCTAAAATGATATGGTTCTGCACTCAATCAAAAATTATTATTTTTGTTAGTTTTTAAAATAAAACTATGATCTCGTGAATTTTCATTCTGTTTGCGTATGTCTCTATGTAGGATAGTAAAATTGATAATTTTTTCATTTGTATGAATTCTTAATATACTCGTATATCCATGCAGACTACAACTGCTATTGATACTATTATTCTGATCCTCCTAGGTCTTCCTAAGGAGACCTCTCAAGAGTTGGAGCGAGTTAGGAGAATCAGTTATGTTCTGTGTAGCCTTAGGCCCAGCACTGTTAATTTTCGACCTAACAGTGAATGGTAACGATTACTGTGACTAGAAAATTTGTTACCCCCGGGATTGAACTCGGGACCTCCGGCCAATCACGTTGCAATTGGTGAAATATTCTATCCTATTCTAGGTTACTAACACAAAGGTACACATGGAGACAAATATGCTTCGAACGGAAGCTATCCACGAAGCTATATTAAATATCCTAAAGCGAAGTGTTTTAACTTCAATATGAGTTTTGGGTTTCAACTATTCAAATTTGTAAGAAAATAATTACTGCGCTTTGCGTAAATTGTTAATTTATGATTTCATGAGTATTTTTTTCCTGCAGTTTTAAAAAAATTGAAAAGTATGAGCATGAGGTCGGTCTGCTCTGGTGGGCTTATTCATGTTGAACGATTTGAGTTGAATGAACAAGTGCGCTAAAGCAGACTGACTTCACGTCTGTGCTTTTTTTTTCTCATTTGATAGCTTTTTCCTTATTAAATACTGAATATCGAGACATCAAACAAAAATTGACAATTATAGAAGGAAAATAACAGGGAATTTGATATATATTATTTTTTTCGATCACATTCAATGTGAATTTTCGAAAATAAAAAAAAATTATTTATTCGATTTTTTTTATCATTAGTCATTCGATTCTTTCAATATCAAATTTGTCAGTCTAAAGTTTAGGGTTTTTGTGCAATTCCATTCCAGTTTTTCTTAGAATTCCAATGGAATCAAATAGAATTCCAATAGGAATCCAATAGAATTCCAATAGAATTCCAATAGAATTCCAATAGAATTCCAATGAAATACCAATAGAATTCCACGAATATCTATAGAATTCCGTATATTCCAATAGAATTCCAAAAGTATTCCAGTGACCTCAATGGAATTTTGAAGGGTTCTAATTGAATTCTGAAGAATTACAATGGAATTACGAAGAATTCCGGTTGAATTGGAATTCTGGTGTACAAATTTTTGTCAGTGGTTACCCCCTCGCACATATACTCTCCAATTAATTATCATTCTGTTCCTATTTCCAATGCATTCCTAGTTAAATACTTGCGTATTCATAAAACTAAATATAATTAGCTTCAAGAGAGCAGACGAAGTTTTTCTTGATTCATTTTAAGAATACTCAATCATTTTAGAAAATGTTATTTTTTGTCATCATTTATCTCCTTATCCGTACAGTATCCGAGATATTCTGCATTGAATTTTATGAAATCATAAATTCCAGAAATTGTACTTCTTTTATGGATTGGCCCCTGAGCATTTGAATCCTCTTATCCAGCTGTAAGCCACGTTGCTGCACTTTGTTTTCATTCACCATCAAGGTCATAAATAATTTATATGCAGGAGTGTATTAGCACATTGTGAAATCTTTGATCGCTTGTACCTGTTTACCTGAGCTGAATCTGGAAAAATTGTGAATGAAAAATGTATTTTAATTGATGGAAAAAATCATTTTTTAAGAACCTCTTTTCAGAAATTTATATTGTTCGCTTAACCTGTATACTCTCTGTATCGGATCAATCCAAACTTATTTATTTAGTTTTTTTATAGTGGACTGTCTCCTTTTAATTAGATGGAATTTTGGATTGCTCCGCTACACAGTTCTAGGAATAATAAAATGTAGGGAAAAGATTCCCCGTACAAGTTCAGAAATTAGAGAGAAAATACCACCCACCAGGAACGATCAGTATATATGACAGGAAGTCCAAAAAGGAAAGGGACTCACCTGGTTTCCCTGGAATTCGTCTCTTCACCACTTCCACCAATCTTCTGATACTTAAGACTAAACGTGTCCTTTTTCACCTTCAACTATAAACTACGATGTGTCCTTTTTCACTTAGCTATTAGCGTACTTAAACTAATTGACAGTTTTGTGTAGAACCCCGAGAATTTTCTCTTTGGAAAATTGCGTAGAACCATGAGGATAAGCGAAACGTGCGTTGTCCGATGCGGAAACTCAAGTGTGTATGTTCAGTGGAGGGGATAGGAAAGTAAGGAATCAAGAAGGGATTTCAATATGGAAGTAAATCCTCTCAAATATGTATTACCCATCAATACTTATGAATACACTAAAAATAAAAAATATTGAAAACTCGATTCAGTATCGAACACTCTCAATTAAACCATTGGGTCAAATTCTTGGATAATTCCGAATCAACCAGTTCAATTCACAATTTGAATATTTTCTTATTCATACTAGTGAATACACCAAAGCACACAATTTCGAAATTGGTTGAAGAACCTCTATTTGTGATTTTACTTAGTTTATTTTGAAATTTTTTAAGTGAGTATACTGTTGAAATATCAATAAGCTACAAGTATAGAATAATGCATATCCAATGAGAGATACTGCGAACATTTCAAATGTACATAACATATCATAAGCATATGATTAATTATTTCGTGTTTATTTAACATTTATATTGCCCAAATCCTGATATAATCCAGTTTGAGTGCTCTCTGTGTAGGATTTGACTGCTCGTTCCAGGTTGGTCTCCATTGCCAATTGCCATTCCAAAAGTCTCTTGAAGCCCTTGGGGACCAATTCTGCCAAGGTTTGCCACCAGGATTATTACCTCCGTCTGGGAAGTAACCATTCGTTGCACCAATAGCTACATTAACGATGATGTAGAACTGCTGATCGAAAGGCGCCATTTTGCTCCCAGACGCCCATGGGTTATGTCCCGATAGCCCACCTAGTTGATAGAATCCACCTGATGGAGGTGTTATCCTTCCCATTTCCTGACCATCCAGTCTGAAAGCGATGTAGTCTGGTGTCCATTCTACAAGGTAATTGTGATAGTCGGAATCAAAACCATCGCCCCTTCGTCTCTCGAAGTGTGTCTTTTGAAAGAGATTTTCTCTTGGGCTCTTTCCCCAGTGTAAAGTACTGAATACCAGCTGGGTGCCTATGTTACCTCCCCATGCATATAAGTTCTTATTTCCTCTGCTCTCCATGATATCTATTTCACCTGATACGGGCCAGCCACCGTACCGAAAATCTTGGGGCAACAACCAAATTGCTGAAAAATAATAAAATTTAAGAACGTAATTACCAATTTCATCCTCAAGAATTGAATTAATACTCTAGTTAACAAGTGCTTTTGAGGTAAAAATTTTTGAGTATTCTCCGGAAATTATGATTGAGGTTTCATTCGATTCGGAATGGCATGTACATAGTTTTTGAGAAAATGCTAAGGCCACTCGCAAAAATTATTATAGTTATAAACAATTAAGTGAAAAAAAAGGGGGTTTGGTTTTTCGTCAATATCTCAAGAACTATCTGATATAATTCAAATTTGAAAAAAGATTCAAGAAGTGGAGGAAATTTCCAACTCTCGGAACTAGGACCAATGTTTATAATTTGTCCAGAGGGTTGAAAATACTCCTGAAAACGGCTACTCCGGCTTGCGTAAGCCTCGCCTCCTGCGGACCTTTCATGAAAAAATATTATTAAATATGAAAATAGAAAATTGAAAAAATTCAGACGTCTGCAGGATAGATCAATGAACAATAATCCATGGTCCAAAAATGTTTATCACGACTTTTCAATTAGTAATCCATCAGTTAATTAACGTTTTTTTGCAGCACGAACATTAACATTGCGAGTGTGATAATTGTTAAACTATTGATCTGAGAATTTCCTAGAGTTTCCTTTCGTGGAACTATTTTTCAAAGGTCTTGGAATAGATTCCTGTTGGAAAATTTGAAAAATGGTTAATTTTCATTTCGTTATTAACAATTAACCTAAGTGAAAATTATGAAGCTTCAATTATGTTTTCAAAAGAAAATTGGTTTATAACAATTCTTAAACAATAGGAGATAATAATTAGCTATAAAATATCATTTTTAAGTAGTTTCTGATCATAAGAAAACGGATCAATAGAAGTATTATAATTTGAAGCGTTATAATTTTTCACTTATCACTTAAGTAAATTGTTCATAACAAAACGAAAATTAACAATTTTTCAAATTTTCCAATAGGAATCTATTCTATGACCTTTGAAAAATAGCTCCACGAAAGGAAAAAATTCTCAGATTAATAGTTGAACAATTATCGTACTTGCAATGTTAATAATCGTGCTACAGAAAATTGTTAATTAACTAATGGATAATTAATTGAAAAATCGTGATAAACATTTTTGTTCATTGATCTTTCTTGCAGGCGCCTGAATTTTTTCAATTTTCTATTTTCGTATTTAATAAGTTTAAATAATATTCTTTCGTCAAAGGTACGAAAGAGCTTGCGCAAGCCGAAGTACCCGTTTTCGGGCATATTTTCAACCCTCTAGGAAAATTATAAATGTTGGTCCTACAGTTCCGATAGTGACTTTTTTAGGAAATTTCCTCCTCTATTTGAATCTGTTTTTTGAAATTTGAATTATCTCAACTATTTTTTGAGATATTGGCGAAAACCTAAACCTCCTTCTTTTTTTTCACTTAATTGTTTATAACCATTGCAATTTTAGTGAGCGGCCAAGAGTGTTGAAAATGAACCTCAAGGGGGCGCACATATACATTATAACAGACACAAAGACCTGCATTCACCGATCCAGGATGAGGCAATAAGGTGACTCTTCTATCGAAGCCAAGGCACTGTGGTAATGAAAGAATTAAAGAAGGCCGATGAACTTACGGAAAGGACCTCCAGGGTAACACCTGCTGGATTAGAACCCTTCTGTAGTCTTGAAAAGACCACTACACAGAGCAGCGGTCTTATAGTTGGAGCTAAATAATAGCTCTTTGGAGAAATACTCCACAACTTGCACGGGCGAAGTTATTCGTGGATTCCTCATATACCAGAAAGCTCCTGCAGCTGCCACGAGATAGAGTAATGGTGGGACTGCTGACAGGGCACTGTCGGTACAAATACCAATGGTACCGCATGGGCAAGTCAGCAGATGAAACATGCAGCCTCTGTGGATCGTAAAATCCGAACATATAGTTTGCAAATGTCCAGATCTGGCCAACCCAAAACTTTTACATAAGGGAGAGACAGTTTTAAATACTCATTACGTGATAGCCAAGACTGCTAAGGACGTCATCAGGTATGTTTAGACCTTAGGATTGAGTAAGTGTGTGGTAATAGAACAAAGTATTCTATCGGTCGCAGTTCTGAAGGGCTGAACCAAACCACACGACCCTTTTCGAATAATAATAATACAGGATCCAGTAGTGGTACGTGACCTGTTTAATAAGTGCTGCTAAGCGTATTTCAGGGTTGCGATATTACCTATACTCCATTCACTTTTATAAAGTCTCCCGGTTGGCCATGATTTAGGTCTATCATGTTTTTGTAACTAAGACAGAAGCAGGTTGGCACTTCTGAAATATCGTCAATGTCAAAACAATTCTACGAGAGGTTGCCGATTTCTACTCTCAACATAATGTTCCATCTAATAAATACAAGATATTATCACATATTATCTTCGAATAATAAAACCCGCTCTGCTTTGAAATTGAAAATGCCGAAGTAGTTTTAAAGAAGAAGAGAAAAAGATAATGAAGTGCTATACAGAACTGAATTCTGCAATAGGAAAACTTCATTCTGCCTCAGAACATGTTGAACTCACGACGGAAATTACTTAGTTCCCTATCATTATATAGGGGAAGTCCGGGAGAGTTGAACCGCATTTTGCTTAAAGTAACGTATTTTCTTAGAAATGAGTCTTAGTGACTCAATTATTATAAAATAAAGTATCTTATTAATTTAGGCTCACTTATGCATAATTACTTTTTCGATATTATAGTACTAAAATATGTTATATCTATTTGAATGAAAAATGGGATATGAGTCAACTCTCCCCACCCTTAGGGACACTCGAACCGCAGTATGGGGAGAGTTGAACATTGCTTTTTAAAGGGAAAAATGAAAAAAATTTGCATCTTAAATCACTGATATATTAAACAAAACATCACAAGATTAAATTGAATGATGAAGAAACACATTTCTTATAAAAAAAACAAAACTCAACATATTCTTTAATATTCCAAGATCAACATAATTATTAAACATTTTGTTAACAAAATCAAACCTTTCAGCGTATGCAAAACATCTTTACACTCGGTTTCGCTATCATCATTGACATTTTAATTTTTTTTTCCTTTTCTAGCTTTCTTTCTCTGGGCTTTCTGTTTTGAACTTTGTCTAGTTTTCAATGTTTTCTTTCCTTTAGTTTTTACTGGAACGATATCTTTTTTGTCATCTTTCAGTTTAGGATTTTGTTTGGTTTTTATTATTTCCTCTCCTTCCTTATAAGTGCCTTCTTGAACCTTCTTATTAGTTTTATTAGTATTATTTTTATTTTCTGATTCAATATCGCTATTCTCAAAAACTCTGTTCTTAATATTCATCTTTTGGTTTTTTATTAAATCATTCTTCGTAACATTGGACCGTAATACATTTTACTGCAAGATAGTTCGTACCAGGAGTTTTTCTTCAGAAACAGTAAATATTTGTGACTCTTTATACTCACTATTTTTCTTTCAAATTCTTAGTGTACTTCTTTCTATCTATTGCATAATCAATAGATGTTTTTCTTAAGGATGCATCCTCTTTTACCTCACATGTATGCGTTTTTTTTTTGCGTGTTGCTTCAGAAGGCTTGTAAAAAGTCATTTTTCATGCCATTAACCTGTGAGAGAAAATAAGATTGAACATTGAAAAAAAAACAAATAAAATGCATATAGAACTTGCGTGTTAAGGCTTCCGAATTGTTTTTAAATTTAGTAAAAAAGTTTTTAATTTCAAAATATATTAAATGAAATATCATCATACAAACAATATAGAGGGAGACATGAACCACTGAGCATATCTCCCGCACTCGCCATGGTGCAAGTCTCCCGCATGTACTACTTTGACATTACATTTTACTCACAGAAAAAACGATGACTCTTAGCGAAAAAGTACTTAGCACACCTCGAATCACAATAATCAGGCAGTACAATAGTAATAACACACAATACGTACCTCTATAAACACGGTCGCAATCTCAAAATAACATAAATTAATAAAATTTACTCCGCTGTATCAAATACACTTTTTCGAACCTGAGAGCCAAGCAAACTGGCCATTGTACAAAATGACAGCTTGCTGGTTATTGGCATCCCGTGCTGTACCAATGACCGTCTTGACGTTTCATTAGCGCGAAATTTAAATTGAGTTTTGATAGGTGGTTCAACTCTCCCACCTGAGCAGGTCTCCCGGACTTCCCCTACTTTTTTAAGGTTTAACAGTGACTCTGGTTTCGTATTACTACTACATTTTGAAACTGGGGTATTTCAAGTCGTGCAACAAGGCAATGTTTTCTTCTGTAGGTCTGTAGGCAATTTCTTGAGAATTTCGAAAAGTGGTAAATTCCATATAGCTATACGTCTGTTCGTTTAGAAGTTTTCCTCCCGGGTAATTCAGGTACTTTTATCCTTTTTCAAATGAACTATCACAAAGTAACGGACTACTCTATCCATTACAAAATTTCAACACTTGATCCTTGATTTCCGTACAAGAAAATAGCATAACTGAATCTTCCAACCAGTTTATGTATACGTGAAATATTTCCAGTAACAGAAGAAAACTTTTCTTCAACAGTCGCCAGCTCTTTAGAATTGTTGAATTCGCATATCTTCAAATTCATTATTTTTCCGATGTAAATCCACATTTGGAAAAATACCTAATTACTACGAATTCTATGTAGAAAGGACAACGTTGTGTAGTTATCTGATAGGAAAATGAGCATGACCTAACATTTTCAAAATATACACGGTGAAATGTGTCAAACTTTCATGGTCAACCGGGAGACTTTATAAAACTGAATGGAGTATAGTAGAATACATTTTAAATACAGGGAGTTTGGCAGAACGTTGAACATACGAAAATGGTGGATAGGTGTGGTCATCCGCTACTCACTCAGACCTGGATTTTTTTTAAACAATTTTTTCTTGCTTTTTCTAGTTTCACCACTTACTTAACTTCCAAGTGTAATTTTTATTGGAGATGGGTAAAACAGGCAATATTTTCGTTTTTTTTAATCTTCAATATTGGCAGATTATTATAAAATATTTTTTTTATTCAGATATTAGCTAGAAAACAAGTAATGAGTCCTCAAACTTACAGAAAGATGTACAAAATACTTAAGTCTTAACTTCAACTTGCATTAAAAAAAAAACAAAAATTGATTGAGGACTTCCAATTGTAGCAAAACATCCCTATTGTGTAACCTTCATAATGGTATGTAATTTGCTTCTATAAAAAAAAACCTTCAAGAGTTATTTAATAATTTTATCAAGTAGGAAATTTTCGATGAAACTCTACCTGTTAAAGTGAAATGTTTTGTGAAATGTAATACTGCAAGGTTGGTAAAAATTAAATGATGGTGGAGCAAATTGACATTCGTTATTCCCTTGGGATGATTACACAAGGCAGGTAGAAATTATTAATTAAATAAATTATTTAATTGTTTCATTAACGCACCTAACTGGTACAGCTATTTTCTTTTGTACTTAATTCAAGAACTTACATAATTTCGATCGATCATTTAATTTTTACCAACCTTGCAGTATTAAATTTTGCAAAACATTTCACTTTCCGTAAGGGTAGAGTTTCGTCGAAAATTTCCTACTTGATAAAATTATGAAATAATTCTTGAAGGTTTGTTTTTATAAAAGCAGATTAAATACCATTAGAAAGGTCACACACGAGGGATATTTTGCTAGAATTGGATTTTTTGTTTGTTTTTTAATGCAAGTTGAAGTTAAGATTTAAGTATTTTTCACTTTTTTTTTTGCGCGTATGTTCTGGGGAATTTTGCCCAAATGTCTGTAAATTTCGATTTTTTTTGACGAAAATGGTCTCAAACGATTTGGTCCGATGAAGAATTCGAGGTCAAATTTGATTCTGTCCGGCTGGCCGTCTGGCAGTCCGGCCGTTGCCACGATAACTTGAGAGCGGAAGGAGCTAGCGAATTGAAATTTTTAGGGTAGGTGGCGCATCCCAATACGACGGACGAGTTCGTTAATGGGTATCATCGGTCTAATGTTTTCCGAGTATTGATTTTGTTTTCAACGAATATAAATCCGATCGAATTGAAACTTGATGTATAGTTGTAGGATATAAACCAAAGCACGTTTGTGTAATTTTGTGAGAATCGTATTGCTAGAGAATTAAAAAAAAAATCATTAAAAAAAATGTTTTATTTCACGATAACTTGAGAACGGAAATAGATAGCGATCTTAAATTTCCAGGTTAGGTTGTGCATCTGAATGCGACATTTGATTTTCTTTATAAGTATAATCGGCCAAACGTTTTTGCAGTTATACCCATCTGAAATTTGGTTGTTATTTCCTCAATAACTCGAAAAACTATAGAACCGATCCAATTCAAACATGGTTACTAGTTGTAGAATACCAACTCGAAAGCTCTTGCAAAATTTTGTGAGGATAATATGACTAATTTTTCAAAAATCATTGAAAAAAATTCTATATATCAGAAACTATTCATCCGACATGGCTGAAATTTTGCGAGAGCATTCAGAATCTAACTCTACCACCAAGTTCCAAGCTTGAACACGATCGGATCTATATTGTTGGAGATCCGAGCAGCCTTGTGTGAGTTCAGTAGCTGGATAAGTGACCATGGCCTAGATAACTCTCTAACGAAAGGAGATATGAACTTGCAATTTTCAGGGTAGGTTGCGCATCTGAATGGGAGAGTTAAGTTCGCTATTGGCCATAATCAGCCTAACGGTTTCGGAGTTATATCCATCCGGAATATTATTTCCTCGATAATATAGACTCGATCGAATTGAAGCTTGTTAACTAGTTGTAGAATATTGACATGAAGACGTGTGTAAAATTTTGTGAGAACTGTACCACTAGAATATTAAAAAAAAAATTTCGAAAAACGAAATTGGTTCAAGCACTGACGTGAAGTCAGGAGCTTTTGAGCGTATGTTCTATTGTCCATTGCCCTGTATTGGGCACTCTTAATCGAATTAACGATGTTGAATTCTATTGTCTGTTCTCCAGTATTGGACACTCCTAATCGAATTCACCATGGTAAATTCGATTGAGAGTTTCCAATACAGGAGAATGGATAATAGAACATACGCGCGAAAGCTCCTGACTTCACGTTAGTGCTTGAACCAATTTGTTCTAGCTAAGATCTGAATAAAGCAATAATTTTATAAGAATCTGCCAACATTAAAGATTAAAAAAAAAATTTTTGTCTGTTTTACCCATTTTCTATAAAAATAACTTTGAAGTTAAGCAATTGGGAAACTAGAAGGCAGAGCTTTGCCGAGCACTGACGAAAAGTACTTCGAGCACTAAGCACTGACTGAAAAGTGCTCCGGAATCTCGAGTACTAAGCCCTTTTATTCATGAAATGCTCGCGATTACTAAGCACTTTCGGAAAGTAATTCGTCTTTGCGAGCACTAAGCACTAAGCACTTTACAAACGGATGAGACTGTTAAACATTTGACGGGGGCGGGGTGCAAACCCCACTTCCTTCAAGATAAGGTTATATAATATGTTAATTATGCTGGTACACCTATTGTTTTGGCGCGATCGTTCCCTGGAACGAGAACATTATCATGTTTTCCGAGTGTCTGTATAATTATCGAATTTTGGGCGGAAAATGTTATCAAAGGATAAGGTTGGACTCACTGAAGAGGAATTCTTGGTAAAATTCAATTCTATCCGTCCGTCCCGAAAAAAAAGAGCTAGACTCTTGTAATTTTCAGGGTAGATTTAGGGTGCAAATGCGCCAGTTAAGTTCGTTCATGTGATCAAATTGAAACTTAGAAATAGTTGTAAAATACGTACACGAAGACTTATTTCAAATTTCGTGAGAATCATGTCACTAAACAAAAAAAAAAAGTAAAAATATCTGTCAGATGTTGCTGAAATTTTGCAATAATCGATAGGGCCGGTATTTTTGGAAATATTTTGGAAACATTTATTTTTGGAAACCTTTGGAGATTTCAGTACCTGGGTGAGTGACCATTGTAGATATTATTTTGAAAATGTGCGCTTTCTCCATTTATTATTGCGCGCTTGAGTCCAGGATCGGGAACATTTCGTCCAAATGTCTGAAATTTTGGAATTTCAAGCCAAAAATGGTCTCAACCGGTTGAGTTGGACTCACTGATGGGGAATTCCTGGTCAAATTAAATTCTGTTGGTCCTTTCGGCCATCCCCGTAAACATTCATAGGGACATAAGGACTTGACATTTTCAGGTTAGGTTAAGGGCCGAAATACCCTGGTAGCACTAATGGGCAAAATCCGCTCAATAATTTCAGAATAATGACCATCTAAAATTGACTTTTCTTAATAAATCGAAAAATACTATTCCTATCGAATTGAAACTTGGTAATTGCTTGTTATATATATTTTTTCTGGATCCCGCTCCCTCTATGCATTTCAACATACGCACGAAAGCTCCTGACCTCACACAAGTGCTTTCCAGGAATTTTTGATAATTAGTTTACCTAAAGTGTCTGACTAAGCTATATATTCCGCCATAAATGCTCATGGCAAAAGTTTATAGCTTTTCACTCACCCAAGAAATGCAGAGTCAGGTTTAGAAAAACAATAACCAGCAGTTTTATGAACTATTTGTAGCACCACAGAGTGTGTTATTGGTCAAAATTCTCAAGATTTGAAACATATTGATGTTTGGTACCATTTTATATGACAAGTTATAAAGAATGGCATTTTTACTTAGATTCTTGCGAAACTGCGCATTTCACTCACTACTGACTAACTTCTTTAACTCTTCACTCGAATGAGTCGAATGTCCATAATGATGCGATCGTCTTATGTTTTCAGGCTGTGACAAGTATGAATCGGTTATCCCGAGAAGTGCTCCGCAGCATTGCAGTGCTTGGGAGCACTTTGTAGTGCTCGGAGCACTTTGTAGTGATCGGAAGCACTTTTCGGGAGTTCTGAGCACTAAGCCTTTTCGAAAATTTTGAGAAGCACTATGCACTAAGCACTGCTTCGATATAGTGCTCGCGAGTACAGTGCTTAGGAGCACAAAAGTGCTCAGAGCACTTTGACGAGCACTAAGCACAGGGCTTTGAGACAGCTCTGCTAGAAGGAAGAATTTTTTTTTTATATCCAGGGGGCCAGGTCCAAATAAATTAGGGCTGAGTAAGTAGCAGATGACCCCACCTATCCTCCATTTCCGTATGTTCAACGTTCTGCCAAACACCCTATACCCTCGTAAAACGAAACAGACGATTTTTTATCTCAGAGCCTCAGATCCATTCGTAATATTCCTGACTTTTTGCGCGCATTTTCTGCGGGGATCATCGCATTATCATTTTACCCAAATAGTCTCAAACGATTAGGTTCAACTCAATGATGAAGAATTCCTGGAGAAATTTGATTCTGCCCGGCCGTTGGACCGTTGCCACGATAACTTGAGAAAGGAAAGAGATAGCGACTTGAAATTTTCACAGCATGTGTCGCGTCCCGCCAGTAGAGTAGTTGTAAAATACAAACTTTAAGACGTATGTGCAATTTTGTGATAATCGTATCACTAGAAAATTTTAAAAAAATTATTAAAAAGTATTATTAATCACACGATAACTTGAGAACGGAAAGAGATAGCGACTTGCAATTTTCAGGGTAGATTGAGCATCCGAATGCAACATTTGAGTTCTTTAATAGGCATAATAGACCAAACAGTTCTGGAGTTATACCCATCTGAAAATTTGTTTCTTTTCCTTCCTATCTCGAAAAATATGCAACCAATCTAATTCAAACATAGTAGTAGAATGTCGACGCGTAAATTTTTACGAAATTTTGGGAGGATCGTAACACTTAAAATATTTTTTAAAATCATTGAAAATCTTTGAAAAAAATTCTATATCTCAGAAAATAACAGTCTGATATAGCTAAAATTTTACGCTAGGCTTCAAAACCTAACTCTACGGCCAATTTACAAATTTGAACACAATCGGATCTATATTGTTGGAGATCTGAGCAGCATTGAGTGCGTTTAGTAGGTGGACGGGTGACCGATGCCACGATAACTTTTGAACGGAAAGATATAGCTACTTGCAATTTTTAGGGTAGGTTGCGCATCCGAGTGGGACAGTTATGATCATTGTTGATTATAATCGGCCAAACGATGTCGCAGTTATACCCATCTGGAATATTGTTTTCTCGATCACTCAAAAAATATAAATCCGATCGAATTGAAACTTGGTGAGTAGTTGTAGAATAATGACGCAAATAGTTTTGTGGAATTTTGTAAGGATCGTATAACTAAAAAATTCAAAAAAATCCATTAAAACATATTATTAATCTCATCATTACTTGGGCACGGAAACACATACAAGCGACTTGCAATTTTTAGAGTAGGTTGCTGTTCACAATTTTATTTATTTTAAAATTTGACTTCAGTTGATGCCCAATGCATCTTTTCACGTCTAAACGATCCAAAGACGGCTTGAAAGTTCATCCAGTATTTCAAGAGAGTGTGTGAACTCCTGAATTCACGTCGGTGATTTTCTTGAGTTTTATTCAATTTGCCGTTGGTACATTTTCTTAAAATGAATGTGTATCGATGTTCCAACCAGCCTATGCTGTATTCTGTATTACCAAGGCTAGGACAAGTCTATCTCTACACCTATTGAAATTCTATTTAGCCCAGAACAGTAACTGTATAACCTTGATCTGTTTAATCTTAACTCATTTATTTTGGAATATTTGGCACGATTAGATCTGGTGGGAATTTCCTCTGTTATTGTTGTTTGAAGTATAGTAGTATTTCTATGTATTTTCAATATGCAATTTCCGTGAACTTTATTATTAAGAATTTTTGTCGAGGCTTCTGATCAATAAATAAATAAATAAAGGAATGAAATAAAATCAAGTGTGGGGTTCGCTTGTAAAGTCTATCTGATACTTACACATAAAATATATACCAGGTGGCCCACCACAGACGCGGAGCCCGTTTTGAGGGAGTAAATGAAGATATTTGGAGAATATTTTCTTGTGATGTGTGTAGGGTACACAAGAGCACAATTTAAAATGATTTTCATACATACTGGGTGTTCGAAAACAAAGTTAAAGACCAAAGTTAAATTTTGTTCAAATGTAACACCCTGTATTTTACCTGAGAAATGAAAGGCAAGCTGGAATTATGATGAGTTCCTTCAGTACACTTTATACCTTAGAAGCACCATTTACGAGAAAATGGCAAGAAATTGAAAATATAGACTTTTGGCGCTCTTGTTCCTCGGAACAGAGTGCTTATCAATTTGCCTAAATGTTGTAATTTTCAAATTTAATTAATAATAATAATAATAATAATTTAAATTTGCAAGGTAGGTTTGGAGCGTAAATATCTTGGACGAGTTCGTTAACCAGCAAAATCCATCGAGTGGTTTCGGGGTTATGGCCGTTTTTAGTAAAAACATTTTTTATGAATACTTCCGAAATCAATCATTCGATCTATCTGAAATTTAGCATCAAATTGTAGAATCATGACCTTTCGACGTTCAGTAGTTTTTTATTGATCGGATTACCGTAAAATGTAAAAAAAAAATTTTGAAAATTTTTAAATTTTGTTTCTACAATAACTCTCGAACGGAATGAGCTAGGCAGTTGAAATTTTCAGAGTAGGTTAGGGAGATAAATTTCTCGGTTAAGGTCGCTATTGGGCAAAATAGGCTGCCAGATGGTTTTGGAGTAACGAAAAAAAATTCTTTTTTTAACTTACAAATTTCAAAATATTTTTTTTTCAATATGCAGTTTCACCATAAAATCCATTGATATCATTTTCAACTCCAACAAGTTAATACTTTCGGAGATATGATTTTTCGAAATTTCAATAATGAATCGTACTTCTATGTTTTCACAGAAAGCTATAATTATTATATCTATGATTTATTATATGATCCGTGCTAATACTCGTACATGTATTTCTGTTCTATAAGAGAGAGTCAAATTCATTTTAGATATTTTAATTTGATTTCTTCCATGGTGCAGTTCTCATTCTCAGATTGCTCATTTAATCTTGATAAAAAACTATTATTTGAATTGAATTTCCTTTATGATGCAGTTCTATCATAAGAATACATTATAATAAATCTCAGCTCTGAGAATTAAATACTTTCGGAGATATAATTTGTCTGTTTGAACAACAGCGCCAGAAAGCTCCTGTCCACAGGGCTTGAACCAATTTTTTTTAATAGCAATTAATGAATAAATCAGTTAGGCCAGCAATACAGACAGTATTTTTTCTAGTAGACATATTGGCTACTTCTATACAGAAAAAAAAATCAACTCTGGAATATACAGAGTGATCATAATACATTTTTAACCATCAACTGCAAATAATGGTCGAGAATTACTGAGAAACTATCAGGATTAGTTATAGAAAAATCTTATGAAGATTCTATATTAATTTTTACTTTCAACGAGATATAGAAATACCGGATGTACCATTTGAAATAAAAAAGTTTTTAACCATTACTTGTAGTTGATGTTTGAAAATTAATCATGATCACTCTGTATATTCCAGAATTAATTTTTTGTTTTATAGGTGTAGCCAATAAGTCTACTCGAAAAAATACTGTCTGTACCGCTAGCGTAACTAGTTTCTTCATCAATTGCTATTTGAAAAAACTCCATATTTTCAATGTTTCGCCATTTTCTAAGGAATAAAGTGATCTGAAGAAACTCATCATAATTTGAGTTTGGCATTCCATTTTTGAGGTCAAATACATGGTGTTACATTCAAAATGAGCTCCGCGTCTGTGGTGGGCCACCCGGTATAAGTAGATATCTGATTTAGAATACACCAATGACTTTGTAAAAATAGGTGACAAGAGAGATAAATGTATATTCTTTCCAAATGCAAGATCCAATAGAGAGTGTGGTTATGAACTCAAATTGCTCCCAGTACAGGGTGATTATGAATGCCCCTCCCAGTATCATCAATAATCTTTCTTTTGAAAATTGATAACCAATGAATGAAAAACAATAAGAAGTATAAAATGTGGTTCGATGTAGTCCGATACTATCCTTGAAATAAAAAGATCAAAATAAAAATTATTGGAGTGCTGATAATATCAATTTCCTATTTTTCGTTCTAGTTTATTGGATAAGATATTAGAATGTGATGATGAAGTCCATTCTAATTTAATTAGGATTTGAAATATTTATTTTACCTGGCCACAACCAATCTCCAGCAGGAATCTTTGCTCTCGCCTCAAGCCTTCCATATTTGAAAGTGAATTTCCCTGCCGTTGTCATACGTGCACTCTTCACAGGATTGAAGTATCCGCTGTAAAAGTGGTGACATAAGTTCACTTATTTTTCTGAATTTATAAATTTTATTCAGGTTCTGAAATATTTTTCAAATTCAACAATATTCTGTAACCATACATTCATTTAAAATTGACATCACCAGAGATGAGACATTTTTGAAATATAAGTATTTGAAATGCAAATTGGATGATCACCCCCCCCCCCCTGTTGAACGGAGTTGGTAAATTTTCAACACAGTTGTAGATCGGAGTTGGCGAATTTTCGAAGCAGTTTAAAAATTTTAAAGCAGTTGGAAAAAATTCAAAACACTCCGAAAAATTTCAAGCAGTTGGAAAAATTTCGTCATCTTTTGATAGTTCATTCAGTTTCCTTCGGAATTAAACTGACGGATTAAAGATTTCAATAATTAATACGTAATTTTATAATTTCAGAATGCTGTGAATATAATTTGCTGATGTATGTAAATCCAACATAGACCTACGTTTTGGATTTAAGTTTTAATGATGCAGTTGTATCATAAGAATCCATTGATATCATTCCCAACTCTTACGGTGTGTTTCATAAAGCTTTGACAGCATTGCCAAGCAATGTGATTCTATTGCAATTTAAAGTTGATTTTGAATGCAACCACCGAATTGAATCCACAATTAAGCTAATCGAAGCCTCGTGAAACCCACCATGAGAAACCAATACTTTCGGAGATATGATTAGTCAAAATTTGAATAATTTCTCGCTAGTAGTTTGGCAAGAGCACCAAAGCCACTGCCCACTTTTCGCGCGTATGTTCTGGGGAACATGGCGTTATCATTTTGTCCAAATGTCTGTAATTCTCAATTTTTTTGCCGAAAATGGTCTCAAACGATTGGGTTCGACTCCCCGATGAAGAATTCGAGGTCAAATTTGATTCTGTACAGGCGGCCGTTGCCACGATAACTTGAGAGCGGAAAGAGTTAGTGACTTGAAATTTTCAGGGTCGGTGGAGCATCCCAATGCGACGGACAAGTTCGTTAATGGGCATAATCGGTCCAATGGTTTCCGAGTAATAATTTTATTTTCCACGAAAACAAATCCGATCGAATTGAAACTTGGCGAATGTTTGTTGAATATGAACCTAAGCACGTGTGTAAAATTTCGTGAGGATCGTATCGCTAGAATACTTAAATAAAAATATTAAAAAATATTTTGTATGTCACGATAACCTGAGAACGGAAAGAGCAACTTGAAATTTTTAGGGCGGGTTGTGCATCTGAATGCGACATTTGAGTTTGCTTACAGGTATAATCAGCCGAACGGTTTTGGAGTTATACCCATCTAAAATTAGGTTGTTATTTCTTAATAACTCATAAAATACTAAACTGATTAAATTCAAACATGGTTATTAGTTGTACAGTGCCAACGCAAAAATTCATGCGAAATTTCATGAGGATTGTATTACTAGAATATTCCCAAAAAATCATTGAAAATTATTGTAAAAGATTATATATATCAGTACCTATTCATCCGATATCGCTGAAATTGCGAATCCCTTCAGAACCTAACACTGCTGCCAAGTTCCAAGTTTGAACACGATCGGATATATATTGTTGGAGATTCGAGCAGACTTGTGTGATTTCAGTAGATGAATGGGTGACCGTTGCCTCGATAACTTTCGAACGAAAGGAGATAGGGACTTGCAATTTTCAGGGTATGTTGCGTATCCGAATGGGAGAGTTGAGTTCGTTGACGGCAATAATCGGTGGAACAGTTTCGGAGTTACACCCACCTGGAATATTATTTCCTCGATAACTCAAAAAATATAGACTCGATCGAATTGAAGCTTCGTAACTAGTTGTAGAATATCAACATAAAGACGTGTTCAAAATTTTATAAGAACCGTGCCCCTAGAAAATTTCAAAAAAATTACGAAACAAAAAATTGGTTCAAGCACTGGCGTGAAGTCAGGAGCTTTTGCGCGTATGTTCTATTGTCCATTCTCCTGTATTGGACACTCTCAATCGAATTTACCATGATATTAGAAAGGCAATTTGTATTTCATATTTTTAATCATTTCACTTCATTTAATCATTTTACGCTGCGATAAACTGGGTCAACGAAGATCTGTTACAATTGTTTACAGATGTTTCTAGGACATAGCCTCTTGGCAAAGCCGTCAGATGTAATGCCCAACATATTCGATTTCGAAACACCCTTTACATCGGTTATGTCATGAGATACCGTCTGAGAGCGTTGGACCTCGTTTATCGATTGGACGAATGCATCATGCAACCCTTGTGTTCCGAAATTGCTGGCACTACTGGCCGCAGTAAGTAATTTCAGAACGCTCTTAAGTAACAGTACGCATCGCCAGTGAATTTCAGTAATATCTGACGTTTCAATTTACTGCTCAGTACTGTTCAGGAATATCGGAACACGGCAAACATCATGTATTTGGTATACGGATGGCTCAAAAACAGATAAGGGTGCAGATTTTGGGGTATGTGGGCCAAAACTGAGGATCTCTGTGCCATTGGTACAGGGAGGGCCAAATTGGACACTTTTGAAGGAAAGTCCTATGTCTATACCCAGGTAACACAGACCTCGCATAGAGGTCTCTGAGAGGTAACAATGTTGATGAAAATGCGAGCTCCCAATGTGAGATCCTCAAGATATCACACAGATAACCAGAATAAGATATTCCTATTGCGAGCACCTAAAGATATCCCACAGATAACCAGACTAAGACATCCTGTTGCGAGATCCTCAAGATATCACATATGTAACCAGAATAAGACATTCCCATTGCGAGCTCCTAAAGATTTCACACAGATAATCAGAATAAGATATTCCTATTGCGAGCTCCTAAAGATATCACACAGATAACAAGAATAAGACATTCTTATTGCGAGCTCCTAAAGATATCCCACAGATAACCAGAATATGACATTCCTGTTGTTAGATCCTCAAGATATCACATATGTAACCAGAATAAGATATTCCTATTGCGAGCTCCTAAAGATATCCCACAGACAACAAGAATGAGATATTTCTATTGAGGAGATCCTCAAGATATCACATATGTAACCAGAATAAGATATTACTATTGCCAGCTCCTAAAGATATCACACAGATAACAAGAATAAGATAATCATATTGCGAGCTCCTAAAGATATCCCAAAGATAACCAGAATAAGACATTCCCATTGCGAGCTCCTAAAGATATCACGCAGATGACTAGAAAAAGACATTCCTATTGCGAGCTCCTCAAGATATCACAAGTGTAACGAGAATAACAAATTCCATTGCGAGGTCCTGAAAACCTCGCAAATTCAAAAAGAATAGGAAATCAGGTGGTGTATTGTAGGGATCTACTCCATCCCTACTCTGCACTTCTCGTTTCCACCGGTAGATGGCGCAGTCGTCTACTCTGTACCCGGAAGAACAACCCAATCGCTTATAACCCGAGTGGAATATCGATCTACGCATCGAAGTGATGTATTCGGTGCCACACATGTACTGCACATTTGCCACATTTGGAGGATATATTATAGATCCATATCGCAGCCATCTTCTCTCAGTTCTGCCCCGGTTGAGCAGCCTGAGAACTTCCCCATATGATATATCTGAGATGTTACTGGGATCATCCCCTGTGGAGGACATTTGGAGGTGATAGAGAGGTCTGGGCGACCTCCCTGCGATATCGCAGTACACATCTCAAAATATTCCCCAGGGTGAGCAGTTTGAGAATTTCCCCATGCGATATCTCCGAGATGTTACTGGGCTCATCCCCTGTGGCGGACATTTGGAGGTGATAGGGAGGTCTGGGCGACCTCCCTGCGATATCGCAATAAACCTCTTGAAATATTCCCCAGGGTGAGCAGTTTGAGAACTTCCTCATGTGATATCTCTGAGATGTTACTGGGCTAATCCCCTGTGGCGGACATTTGGAGGTGATAGGGAGGTCTGGGCGATCTCCCTGCGATATCACAGTAAAACTCTCAAGATATTCCCCAGGGTGAGGAGTTTTGAACTTCCCCATCCGATATCTCTGAGATGTTACTGGGCTCATCCCCTGTGGCAGACATTTGGAGGTGATAGGGAGGTCTGGGCGACCCCCCTGCGATATCGCAATAAACCTCCCAAAATATTGCCCAGGGTGAGCAGTTTGAGAATTTCCCCATGCGATATCTCAGAGATGTTACTGGGCTCATCCCCTGTGGCGGACATTTGGAGGTGATAGGGAGCTCTTGGCGACCTCCCAGCGATATCGCAATAGGCGTCACAATATCCCGGCAGGAGCTCGCCGAGACACCTCTGGGAGGTCTCTGTGTTACCTGGGTACTAGATAGACGAAAACTGATTTGGGTGTCTGGGGGCCAATTTTCATGAGAAACTCACAGGTGGAAACCGCATGTCGTTATCTATCACCGTTACGTATGTTTTTTCCCAAAGAAATGTTTTTTGGTTCATGTCAATATCTTCTTTTTAAGAGAAGATACAAATGTTCAAAAATGTTGCACTTTTTAATTTTATTAACAAGTACATGAAAACACCGAGGTGATGTTAGCTCCCGGCCGGCCAACTCCAAGTTCTCTCACGCTTCTGATGTTTTATTCCGATGTTCCGAATAGGTGAATAAGCTTTGTAATCAGCTGAATGCATATACCTAAGGACTAATAAATAAAAAAAAATTTTCGTTCAATTCTGTAAGCACTACAGGTTCGAAATATGAAATTATTCTCGTAGCGCTCAGTTAGAAGTTTGTAATTTTAGTTTTCTGGATATCTGAATTGCCGGCCAAGAAAGGTTATTAGCAGGATACATGTGTCGATCAAATACCTAATCAAATTGATTTTTTCGTTCTATTTTGATATCCTTAAGTACCCAGCTCCAAGGATCGAAATATGAGGTTTATCACATAGTGCTCAGATAGAAGTTGTTAATTTTTTTTTCTGAAGATTGAAGTAGCCGGCCAAGAAAAATAATTAGCAGGATACATGTGTAGATCAAATACCTAATCAAATTGATTGTTTCTTTCGATTCAGATATCCTTAAGTACCCAGCTCCAAGGATCGAAATATGAGATTTATCTCATACTGCCCACATAGAAGTTGGAATTTTTTTTTTCTGAAGATTCAAGTGGCGGGCCAAGAAAAATAATTATCAGGATACATGTATCGATCAGATACCTAATCAAATTGATTTTTTTGTTCCATTCTGATATCCTTAAGTACCCAGCTCCAAGGATCGAAATATGAGGTTTATCTCATAGTGCTCAGATAGAAGTTGGTAATTTTTTCTTTCTGAAGATTCAAGTGGCCGGCCAAGAAAAATAATTAGCAGGAGACATGTGTCGATCAAATACCTAATCGAATTGATTTTTTGGGTCGATTCAGATATCCTTAAGTACCCAGCTCCAAGGATCGAAAAATGAGATTTATGTCATAGTGCTCAGATAGAAGTTGGCTACTTGAATCTTCAGAAAAAAAATACCAACTTCTGAGCACTATGACATAAATCTCATTTTTTGATCCTTGGGGCTGGGTACTTAAGGATATCAGAATGGAACGAAAAAATCAATTTGATTAGTTATCTGATCGATTCATGTATTCTAATAATTATTTTTCTTGGCCGGCAACTTGGATCTTCAGAAAAAAAAAATTTCAACTTCTGTCTGAGCAGTATGAGATAAATCTCATATTCCGATTCATGGAGCTGGGTACTTAAGGATATCTGAATCGAAAGAAAAAATAAATTTGATTAGGTATTTGTTCTACACATGTATCCTGCTAATTCTTTTCCTTGGCCGGCTACTTGAATCTTCAGAAAAAAAATTACCAACTTCTATCTGAGCACTATGAGATGAACCTCATATTTCGATCCTTGGAGCTGGGTACTTGAGGATATCAGAATGGAACGAAAAAATCAATTTGATTAGTTATCTGATCAATACATGTATCCTGATAATTATTTTTCTTGGCCGGGTACTTGAATCTTCAGAAAAAAAAATTACCAACTATCTTAGCACTATGAGATAAACCTCATATTTCGATCCTTGGAGCTGGGTACTTAAAGATATCAGAATGGAACAAAAAAATCAATTTGATTAGGTCTCTGATTGATACATGTATCCTGATAATTATTTTTCATGGCCGGGTACTTGAAACTTCAGAAAAAAAAATTCCAACTTCTATCTGAGCAGTATGAGATAAATCTCATATTTCGATCCTTGGAGCTGGGTACTTAAGGATATCTGAATCGAAAGAAAAAATCAATTTGATTAGGTATTTGATCTACACATGTATCCTGCTAATTATTTTTCCTAGCCGGCTACTCGAATCTTCAGAAAAAAAATTACCAACTTCTATCTGAGCACTATGAGATAAACCTCATATTTCGATCCTTGGAGCTGGGTACTTAAGGATATCTGAATCGAACGAAAAAATCAATTTGATTATGTATTTGATCGACACATGTATCCTGCTAATTATATTTCTTGGCCAGCAACTTGAATCTTCAGAAAAAAAAATTTCAACTTCTATCTGAGCATATGAGATAAATCTCATATTTCGATGCTTGGAGCTGGGTACTTAAGGATATCTGAATCGAAAGAAAAAATCAATTTCATTAGGTATTTGATCTGCACATGTATACTGCTAATTATCTTTCTTGGCCGGCTACTTGAATCTTCAGAGAAAAAAAATTCCAACTTCTATCTGAGCAGTATGAGATAAATCTCATATTTCGATCCTTGGAGCTGGGTACTTAAGGATATCTGAATCGAAAGAAAAAACCAATTTGATTAGGTCACACATGTATCCTGCTAATTATTTTTCTTGGCCGGCTACTTGAATCTTCAGAAAAAAAAAATTACCAACTTCTATCTGATCACTATGAGATAAACCTCATATTTCGAACCTTGGAGCTGGGTACTCAAGGATATCTGAATCGAACGAAAAAATCAATTTGATTATGTATTTGATCGACACATGTATCCTGCTAATTATATTTCTTGGCCGGCTACTTGAATCTTCAGAAAAAAAAACAACTTCTATCTGAGCACTATGACATAAATCTCATTTTTCGATCCTTGGAGCTGGGTACTTAAGGATATCTGAATCGAACCAAAAACTCAATTTGATTAGGTATTTGATCTACACATATATCCTGCTAATTATTTCTCTTGGCCGGCTACTTGAATCTTCAGAAAAAAAAAATTACCAACTTCTATCTGAGCACTATGAGATAAACCTCATATTTAGATCCTTGGAGCTGGGTACTTAAGAATATCAGAATGGAACAAAAAATTCAATTTGATTAGGTATCTGATCGATACATGTATCCTGATAATTAGTTTTCTTGGCTGGCTACTTGACTCTTCAGAAAAAAAATTCGAACTTCTATCTGAGCAGTATGAGATAAATCTCATATTTCGATCCTTGGAGCTGGGTACTTAAGGATATCTGAATCGAAAGAAAAAATCAATTTGATTAGGTATTTGATCTACACATGTATCCTGCTAATTATTTTTCTTGGCCGGCTACTTGAATCTTCAGAAAAAAAAATTACCAACTTCAATCTGTGCACTATGAGATAAACCTCATATTTAGATCTTTGGAGCTGGGTACTTAAGAATATCAGAATGGAACGAAAAAATCAATTTGATTAGGTATCTGATCGATTCATGTATCCTGATAATTATTTTTCTTGGCTGGCTACTTGAATCTTCAGAAAAAAAAATTACCAACTTCTATCTGAGCACTATGAGATAAACCTCATATTTCGAACCTTGGAGCTGGGTACTCAAGGATATCTGAATCAAACGAAAAAATCAATTTGATTATGCATTTGATCGACACATGTTACCTGCTAATAACCTTTATTGGCCGGCCATTCAGATATCCAGAAAACTAAAATTACAAACTTCTAACTGAGCGCTACGAGCTTTGTAATCAGCTGAATGCATATACCTAAGGACTAATAAATTAAACAAATTTTTTCGTTCAATTCTGTAAGCACTACAGGTTCGAAATATGAAATTAATATTTCGAACCTGTAGTGCTTACAGAATTGAACGAAAAAATTTGTTTAATTTATTAGTCCTTAGGTATATGCATTCAGCTGATTACAAAGCTTATTCACCTATTCGGAACATCGGAATAAAATATCAGAAGCGTGAAAGAACGGTAGGGAACGGTATTGACCGTGGTGGAATAGCAGTACTTGGAGTTGGCCGGCCGGGAGCTAACATCACCTCGGTCATGAAAACATATCCTTATATAGTCTAATCAACAAGTGCTTTTTAGGTTCAAATTTTTGCGTATTCTCCGAAAATTAATATTGAGGTCTCATTCGATGCGGAATGGTTTGCAGATAGTTTTTAAGAAAATGCTAAGGCCACTCGCTAAAATTGCAATAGTTATAAACCATTAAGTGAAAAAAAAAGAAGGGGCTTTGCTTTTTCGCCAATATCTCAAGAACTATCTGCGATAATTCAAATTTGAAAAAAGATTCTAGAAGAGGAGGAAATTTTCTAAGAAACAGGCCTGGAACTAGGACCAATATTCATAATTTTCCGAGAGGGTTGGAAATACTGCCTAAAACGGGTGCTCCGGCTTGCGTAAGCCTCGCTCCCTTCGGACCTGTCATGAATACATATTATTTGAACTTATCAAATATGAGAATGAAAAATTGAAAAATTTCAGGAGCCTGCAGGATGGACCAATGAACATTAATCCTTGGTCCAAAAATGTTTATCGTGATTTTTCAACTAGTTATCCATTAGTATTTAACAATTTTTTGTAGCACGAACATTAACATTGCAAGTACGCTAATTGTTAAACTATTAATCTAAATAATTTTTCCTTCCGTGAGGCTATTTTTCAAAGGTCTTAGAATAGATTCCTATTGGAAAATTTTAAGAATTGTTAATTTTCGTTATTATGAACAATTTATAAATTATAAGTAATAATAATAATATAATATAATATAATTATAAAGCTTCAATTTATAATACTACTATTGATCCGTTTTCTTATGATCAGAAACAACTCAAAAATGATTTTTAATAATTATTATATCCTATTGTTTAAAAATATTCTTTGAAACATAATTGAAGCTTTATAATTTTTCACTTAAGTAAATTGTTAGTAACAAAACTAAAATTAACAATTTTTCAAATTTTCCAACGGGAATCTATTCCAAGACCTTTGAAAAATAGCTCCACGAAAGAAAAAAATGCTCACTTTAATAGTTTAACTATTATCGCACTTGCAATGTTAATGTTTGTACTAAAAAAAAATCGTTAATTAACTAATGGATAACTAATTGAAAAGTAGCGATAATCATGCAGACGCCTGAATATTTAAATTTTTTTTATTTTCATATTTAATACTTAATTGTTTATAACTATGGCAATTTTTGCGAGCGGTCTTAGCATTTTCTCAAAAACTATCTACAAGCCATTCCGAATCGAATGACACCTCAATCATAATTTTCGGAGAATACGCAAGAATTTTGACCTAAAAAGCACTTGTTGACTAGACTAATAGACTAGCTATTGAAGGGATTTTTACTGGGTTTTCTCTCCCAAACATTTGCACAAGCAAATCACAAAATAATTAATTTTTTTTATCGATATTTCTCAGAGTTTGGGAGAGAAAACCCAGAAAAAATCCCTTCAATAATGAGTATACCTCCCACAGTATCCTTTAATGATTACTTAATAGACTAGCGTCAGTAAATTACAAAAATCAATAGCGCGTATTGCCAATTGCCATCTCGTGTCCTTATGACTTGTACCATTCGACGATGCTAGCTCCGTATGTCCATTTTGAACATGCCTGCCTAGCATATCCCATACGTATTTGATTGCGTCGCGTCTGGGCTGCGCTACGGCCACTCCAGCTATCGAATTTTAGGTTTGTTTTGGTTCGCAATTCGGACTGTCCTAGAACAGTTCAAAGTAGTCACACAGTCGTTTATTGTAATGGGACTTGCGCGATTGGGCGAAATCTTTCACACGCTACGTTTGGCCCACTCTTTAGAACCGATTCGGAACTGTCCCTACTGCGAACCAAAACAAGCCTATAGACCTCACCTAAATATTCTTCTACAACTCGTGCAAAGTGTGGCATGGCATTATCGTAAGTTAAAATGAAGTTTTGTCCAATGAACCCCTCCCAAGGTACCACGTGATCTACTAAGGATTGTTCGAAGTATCGGTCAGCAGTTAACGAAACATTGAACATTGTTGTGTTACTAAGCAACGAAAGGCTACTACTGGCCTGAAAAAATAGTCTCTGGATTATCAAAACTGACAAACTGCAGCATTTTCTTTAAAGATCTGTGTCTTCTCTAAAAGAGCAGATATTGACATGAACAAAAAAATATTTTGTTGAGAAAACATTGGACTTTCCCCACAGGTTGTTACAAATTGAAGGGTAAAAAAGCTACTTCTGCTGCTCCCTGTATAATGATCAAGTCTTCTTTTTTTTGAAAAGTGCAACCAAGGGTATTATCTCAAGACGAAGGGCTAGGTTTTGGTAAAAAGTTCACCTAAATCGACCAACAATTAAAAAAGTTACAGTGATCAAAATGGCTCAAATTATTCTTATCCGGAATGTATTGTCGTGGAATGTATATCAGCAATAATATTTACTTCCAACTTACTTATTGAGAGGGACATCACCCACTACCTTCGGTTGAATGAAAAGATTTCCATTTCTAGTATAACTAATGGACCTATCATTCACATATTGTTGAAATTCCCCATTCTGAAACAAAATACAGAGTATGAGAGAAGACTTATGTAGGTATACGTGTTTCTAAATACGTACACCGCATCCGTCAACTTGGTGTTCGTGATTCCAGACATTCTGGTTGAGATTGTCAAACCATTCAGCGAAAATAAGATCGCCCGAACAGATTCTCCTATTCCGATCTGCTTGCGATCCCCCTATCTGTGTCACACTTGGTCTACATTGAGCATCGCAGGAAGAGGGAAACCCTAGATAGACTGCAACTACCACCAGAAAAAGCTTCATGATGAAACTGTAAAATAAAAAAAATATACACAATAAAAAAAATTGCAAAGGTTTTAATTCTCATCATTCATTCAATGGTTGTAAATGCACATACATTTCATTGAACTTTCTGCCTGTTCTAGCTATTGTTTTATCACATTTTTTTAAATTTTTTTTACACAGGAATACTAACATGTATTTCAACCCAACACAGTACTCACATATAAAAATTTCAAAAGTATCATACACTTAAAGAACATAATATTAATTACTGAAAATCATTAACTATATCAATTGAAAGCAACAAAACAAATATTATCCTAGACCTAACAAGAATATCACAAAATATAACAAAATGAACCCTATTCCTATCTCTAGTGGAAAATCTCAGCTTAAAGTGCCTCTTAAATTGAGCAAGAGAGACAGTGAACAAATCAACGTCGGAGAATTCCGAATTGAACACTGCCAAATTCCTACAAATCGGAGAGTTCTGAGTCACATTCAGACGACGAAATGGTATAGCAAACATCTCCGTTGACCTTAATCTTCTCTCAGTGATCCTGAAAGACACGGACTGAAGCATTGAGGAACCTAAAGATTTTTATTTAAGATCTTGTATAGAAGACACCTGTCATTCACTTTCCTGCGGATCTCCAAGCTGAGCAAATTGAATCTACACTGAGCCTCCGCGAGACTCCGCCTACGCCATTTTTGTGGGACCAGTACCTCAGGAACCTGGAGAAACACCTTAAGATCATCTGTATATAGTAGAAAATTGGCATAATAGAAACATGAGGAAACCTTATTCAAATATATAATGAATAATAGGGGAGCCAGATGAGAACCTTGAGGTACCCCAGAAGTGCTACGAAAACGTCTCGATTTCTGTCCAGCAACACATACAAATTGTGATCCATTGGAAATATATGATTTGATCCATCTGAACAAATCGCCGGAAACTCCCATCTCCGCAAGTCGACGCAAAAGCACCCGGTGATTAATTATATCAAATGCCTTTGTGAGGTCAGTATAGACTACGTCGATTTTATCATGACTCTCGAGTCCCCCATGAGAAAAAACTCAATAGATTTGTCTCCATATGTCTGCCCCTGGCGAATCCATGCTGACTTTCTATTTTCATATTCCCAACATGGTTAACAATAAATTTATATATAAGAGATTCAAACATCTTGAGAATGGTAGAAAGAATAGTGATTGGCCAATCGTTATCAACAGGGTCCCTTTTTCTCTGCTTATGAACTGGAACAACCCTTGAGATCTTCCAGCGCTGAGGAAAGACGCCAGTACGCTGACCGGCCGACCGTTGCCATGATAACTTGTGAACGGAAAGCGATAGCGACTTTAAATTTTCAGGGTAGATGGCGCGTCCAAATGCGACGGACAATTTCGTTAATGGGCATAATAGGTACATCGGATTCCGAGTACAAATTTTGTTCTCAACCAATACATATCCTGTGAAATGTGAACTTGGTAACTAGTTGTGGAATACCGACATAAAGACGTATGTGAAATTTTGTGAGGATCGTACCACCAGAAAATTGAAAAAAAATTATAAAAAAATATTATTTATCTCACGATAACTTGAGATAGTGACTTGTAATTTTTAGTGGTTTTGGAGTTATACACATCTGAATTTTTGTTGTTATTTCCGCTATAACTCAGAATATACATATCCAATCCAATTAATGGTATGGTACGAAATGTATTCATTTCTCAAATAAGATGAGAAAACGGTGTATATCAACGATAAATTCAAATAAAAGTCTTCAATAGAGGCGAATAAAAAATTATTAACACTAATTTTGTCTCTTTAATGTTAAATTTTAATTTTTTTCAACTATCTTAGAAAATTTCATATTTAAGAAACTATTCTCGATCGGCTTCGTATGAGGCGTGAATATACAATGAAACATGCGCGCAAAAGCTCCTGACTTCGCGTGATTCCTTCAACCAATTTTAAAGTAAGGTTTTACTGTTATAGGTACGTTTTACAGTAGGTTTTTTTGTTACTTTTTGAAAATCTTTTCAAATTTTTCTGTTCAGCTGTTCACGGTGAAGGATTCTCACGAAGGCAAAACGTTTCGAAAATGTAAATTTCATATAATACATAATTTATTCTTCTCACCCAATTATTATGATGCATTCATTCAACCTGTCGTTGAACCATATGAAGTTTAAAGAGAATAATTCGTTTTTCACCACAAAGTATATTTCGCAAGGAACAGATAGGAAGGAAAATGAGTGGTTTTAGGTGTTGCATCATTTATTTTCATCATACCAGCTCAGTGGATAATGCACCTAGAACAACTAATTTGAAGCAATTCCATTTTTGCGTGCATGTTCTAGCGAAAAAATCATTTCGCCCAAATGTCAGCCGGCAGGCAGTTGTCATTCGCTATGCTAAATGTAAATCTCACATTTGTAACAACACCTGGCTGAGATGTTAGCGATCTTAAAAATTTCGAAAAATATAGATCCGATCGAATTAAAGCTCTGTTGAAAAAAGTTGGCTTGAAGGAATTCGTCAAGGTGCAGTTTAAGGCATGAATAGACAAAAGAACATGCGCGCAAAAGCTCCGGACTTCACGTCAGTGCTTGAACCTTTTTTTTTTTACTCTCGCGATAGTCCATTAACCGTTTATATTCATACTTTGTTAGGATCTTAGAATATTAGGCATTTCCTACTCGTTAAAAATGGGTTCAAGCCCTGTGGACAGGAGCTTTCTGGCGCTCTAGTTCAAACAGACAAATTATATCTGGTATTGGTTTCTCAGAGTTGGGAATTATATAAATGTATTCATATGATAGAACTGCATCATAAAGGAAATTCAATTCAAATAGTAGTTTATTTATCAAGATTAAATGAGCAATCATGAGAATGAGAACTGCACCTCATTTTCAAATTTTTTTTTTACACTTTGCGGTAATCTGGTCAATACAAAACTTCACATGCGTATAAAGGTCATGATTCTACAATTTGATGCTAAATTTCAGATAGATCGAGTGATCGGTTTCGGAAAAATTCATGAAAAATATTTTTACTAAAATCGGCCATAACTCCGAAACCCCTTGATAGATTTCGCCCATTAACGAACTTGTTCGAGATATTTACGCTCCAAAACCACCTTGCCATTTTCAATCCGCTAACTCCTTTCATTCGAGAGTTATCGTGCCTACGGCTGGTCGGCCGGCCGGACAGAATCAATTTCGCACTCGGATTCTTGATCAGTGAGTCGAACCAAATCGTTTGAGACCATTTTCAGCCAAAAATTCCAAAATTACAGACCTTTGGGCAAATTGATAAGTACTCTGTTCCGAGGAACTAGAGCGCCAAAAAAACAAGTTTAGTATGACAATTGCCCAAAACAGGTTTAAAGTACCTACAAATAGTAGGTATTCCATAAAACATGTATGAAAGAAGATAAGTAATAATAAAAAATTACCTCTCAATCGATCAAAAATTTCCTGATCTACGTTCACCAAATTTTCTCCTCTCTCGAACTACAGAATTATGCTTTCAATATTTACGTAATATTTTCAAACATTTTCGGGTGAGGTCTCCGTTGCATCGCTAAAATACGAGTATTTCAACCCCAATATTTTTGAAGTTACAATATTCCCTTCTGTCAGTCCCGTCATAAATTGAGAGAACTGAGCATTCGTCTATGGATGAAAAGCAGTCTCAATACTCTCAGATCTCTTACTTCATGTTCCGTTTCGAAATTTAAGACTTTTCTGAGGAAAACTAATTTCGGAGCAAACACCTGAGATTTTTCTCACTTCGCTCACATTTCGGAATACACTTTATTCTCATAATTCGTCGATTGATTAGATAATGTCATGTCATGTCATAAGTTGACATTATGACAATTCATACATAGAATAATTATATCAATCTGTGAAATACGATTTATATTGAAATTTTGAAAAATCATATCTCTGAAAGTATTAGCTCTTTAGAGTTAAAAATGATATGAATGGATTGTCATGATAAAACTGCTTATTAAAACAAATTTAATTTGGAATTTGTTTCGTAAAAAAAAATTTTTTTTTTGTTACTCTGAAAATTTCACTTCTCTAGCTCATTCCGTTCGGGAGTTATCGTGCCTACGGCCGGACAGAATGAATTTCGACCACGGATTCTTGATCAGTGAGCCGAACCAAATCGTTTAAGACCATTTTCATCGAAAAATTCGAAAATTACAGACATTTGGGCAAATTGATAAGCACTCAGTTCCGAGGAACTAGATCGCCAAAAATAGCATTACTTTCGTTCAACTGACTGGTTACTGTTTGCGTTAGCTGTCATTTGGTCCAGTTTGAAAGATGAACGTCATTAATGTCAAACGGAATTCAAAGTGTATTTCTGAACAGTTAAGTTGATGTATGCATGTTAAAAATTTGATATTTGGATTCGCTAAGTTCATAGGTAGAGTTTTTTGGTTAGTGAGTAGAAAATGAATAGAGCATAATTTACGACTCATTTTCTAATTATGTAAGATGATCTTATATTATTAAGTAATATTTTGGACAATTATTATGAACTTCCAGCGAAAAAAAGATGTTCACTTCTGACGTGGAGCGGAGAAAGGTTGACCCATTTTAGGCCTCCCTTCGTGGAAGAAAGGTTATCCAATTATTTAGAACGGGATTTCCAACTAATGTACAGGTAGTTTTTCCTTAGTAACACTAAGGAATAATAATAGTAGTAATTTCAGTAATTTGAATAATGGTCTTCCACAACGTTCAGTTTTAGCACCTCTCCTCTTCAATTTATGTATGTGTGATATTCCTGCTATTTCGTCTGAAAAATTAATTTACTCTGATGAAATTGCTCTTGCATTTCGTCATTCTGATTTCAAAAGTATAGAATAGTATATTCTAAAACAAATTGCAGAAAGGGCTCCGATTCAAACACGAATGCGAAATTCGAAAACGAGCGACGAAGGAGCAAGTTCTCGAACGCATGAGTGTTGGAATTGCCTTCTGCATCGAGTGTTAGACGATATTTTCTCTATTTCAGTCAAGTTTTGTGAAATACTGTTGAAATTTAATTAAAAATTCGAATTATACATCCTAATGACTTTTCTATTGTATCTTGGCCGTTGGTATGACTGTTACGAAAGTTGATAGATTACTGAGTTTGAATTTGAATTGTACGTAGGGCATAGAGAGCAGATTTAAAACAATTTCCTTATAGCATGAATGATTCAAAATTAGCAAGAAGGAAATCTCTAGTACCCTATATTTTAATGGAATTGAAACTTTTCCTCTCAACATTTATTTCACTATATCCAGATTAAATTATATTGACAATTGACGTGTGTTGAAATTTGATAGGATCGAATATCGGTGCTGACTACCATAAAACGAAAAATATAACTAGAAACAATACGCGAATGAGTTCATTCCAGCACTGTTTTAGTGCTGTAATGAATTCATTACGATACTGAAATAGAGAAAATAATCTATCTGCAGATTTGGAAATTCTGAAAAATTACCTATTTGAGTGGCGTTCGTGTCCGAATCCAAATAAAACTGAGGTTTCTTGCTTCCATTTGAACAATAAAAAAGGTAAATTCGAAATAAGAGTGTCCAATATGGGAGAATGGAAAACATAATTAACCATGGTAAATTCGATTAAGGGTGTCCAATACAGAAGAATGGACAATAGATCATACGCGCAAAAGCTTCTGACTTCACGTCAGTGCTTGAACCAATTTTTTTTTCGTGATTTTTTTTTAATTTTCTAGGGGTGCGGTTCTTAAATTTTTTTTTTCGTCATTTTTTTCAAATTTTCTAGGGGTACGGTTCTTACAAAATTTTAAACACGTCTTTATGCTGATTTTCTACTACTAGTTACCAAGCTTCAATTCAATCGAATCTTAATTTTTTTAGTTATCAAGGAAATAATATTCCAGGTGGATATAACTCGGAAACCGTTAAACCGATTATGCCCAAAAACAAACTCAACTCTGCTTTTCGGATACGCAACCTACCCTGAAAATTACATGTCCCTATCTTCTTTCGTTCGAAAGTTATCGAGGCAACGGTCACCCATTTACTGAACTCACACAAGAATGCTCGAATCTCTAACAATATTCAGCCGATTGTGTTAAAACTTGAAACTTGGCAGTAGAGTTAGGTTGTGAACGCTCTTGCAAAATTTCAGCAATTTCGAACGGATAGTTACTGATATATAGAATTCTTTTTTTTTATTTTCAATGATTTATTAAAAATTTTCTACAAATGCTATCCTCACCAAATTTTGCTAACATTTTCGCGTTGGCATTCTACAACTAATAAATAAGTTTAAATTCAATCGGTTCAGTATTTTTTGAGTTAATGAGGAAAAAAAAACCACCAAATTTCAGAAAATTTCAGATGGCTATAACTCTAAAACCGTTAGGCCGATTATGCTCATAAACAAACTCAAATGTCGCATTCAGATGCACAACCTAACCTGAAATTTTCAAGCCGCTATCTCTTTCCGTTCTCAGGTTATCGTGACAACAAAAATATTTTTTAATAATTTTTTTAAAATTTTCTAGCCTCACGATTCGCCCAAAATTTCACAAACGTGCTTAGTTTCATATTTTACAAATACTCACCAAGTTTCAATTCGATCGGATTTATATTGGTTGAAAACAAAATTATCACTCGGAAACCACTTGGTCGATTATGCCCATTAACGAACTTGTCCGTCGTATTGCGATGCGCCATCTACCCTGAAAATTTCAAGTCGCTAGCTCTTTTCGTTCTCAAATTATCGTGGCAACGGACGGCCGGACGGCCGGCCGGACAGAATCAAATTTGACCTCGAATTCTTCATTGGGGAGTCGAACTGAATCGTTTGAGACCAATTTCGTCAAAAAATTCGAAAGTTACAGACATTTGGGCAAAACTATAACGCGATGTTCCCCAGAACATACGCGCAAAAAGTAAAAAGTATAGATCTTTGAGTGTAGCTTTCGGTGTTTTTGTCTTGAGACATAATTTCAATCATAAATACCTAGGGGTGAAACTAGATTCCTCTTTGAATTTTAACGCTCATTTGGATGACTTGCGTCTGAAGTTGAAAACAAGGTTTAACAGTGTTCATGCGCAAAAAATTGATGCACAGCTGAATTCATCTATGAGGATCATCACAGGAACTATTAGATCTACACCTATTCATTGGCGAGCAGTTCTTTCAAACATAGTCCCTGCATTCGCAGGCAGACTGCTCTTTTAAATTCTTGGAATAAATTCGATTCTTTTCGGAATTCTTTTCCGATTCTCTCCTATATTCCAGGCAATAAGATTCCCAGATTGAAGAAACGTAATCCAGCGTATGGTCCAACTGTTTTCACAATTCGAATAAAAGCGACAAGGAAGTTTCGCGGTCTGAATGGATTTCGTGCGATTTATTCAACACAGATTTAATTTCTGATCCTTCAAAAAGAGTTCCGGAGTTTGATCTTCCAAAGAAAATATGGTCTAGTCTGAATCGTTTTAGAACGGGTCATGGTCGTTGCAACAGCATGCTTTTCAGATGGAACCCAGTTGAGAGCCCTAATTGTGAATGTGCGGAACCAGAGGAGACCATAGATCATTTAGTTAATAATTGTCCCATATATATTCCAAGATGGTTTTAAGGCTATTCATAAAGTTTCTTAGTCTTTTCTTTGAATGGGTGGTGAATTTCAAATCAAACCATGGAATATTCCATTTTGAATTTTTTCGTTTTCTTCTTTTGTCTTTTTCTTTTCCAGATCGAGTTCCGGGTACCTTGGAAAAACTTCTCAGCTTATTCAAGGAAGAGTCAATAGAGATGAAAAAGATGCACTTCAATAATTAATATTTCAGCCTATTTTGTTACATTTCAATTATCATAAATGACAAGACTAACAGGGTTTTTTTGCTGAGTTCTTGTATCATACATTGAATTGTATGGAACCCCGTTATATCTACTAACCTCTGCTAACACTTTTTTCATACACATGGTTTATTGTTAGATGAAAGGATGTAATGCTCAAAGTTCAAAAGTATATATATACCGGGTATCCCAGTATACATGTTCCAATGGATTATCTCAGCCATTTCGGAAGAATAAAATTTGTAGAATTCTATGATTTTCAATTCGTTTAGAGAACCTTCAATTGAGAAAAACAAAAATTGTAAGTCACTTTCGGTTTGACCGGAAGTAACTCTGACTTTCTTATCTCAAATAGCATCCTATATATTTTTGGCAATTTTTTGATTCTACTCAAAATAACCTTTCCAACGATGTATCACACTTTGTATTACATTTGATTTGAGGGAGAAAACGTCAATTGAAATTTCAAATTGAAAGATTTGCAGTAGGCTACGATATTTTGTGTAACCTTGATTTTGACTTATAATCCATATGTGCCAATCCATGGACCGATAATATGGCCTGCAAGATCTCACAACGTACAAATCACAGCAAACATAATATATCCGAGAATGTTTCCTTGTTTGACTTAAACAGATAGGAACCATGTTGATTCTGGTAGCAAACAACCACAAATGAAAGTAATACAAAATGAAGTGTTTGCAATTGAAAGTGAGGCTGATGTGCTATTATCGACGAGTGATGTTCAATGGCCAATTTTTTTTTTCAACATAATGAATCTCTAATAACTGGAAGACACACGGTTGTGGCAAAATAATGAATGTCACTGAACATGGTTCAAGGTCTCTGCATCACAGAGGGCTGGAGTTGGTGATGTTAAAAATTAAATGAGTTTTTAACCCTGTGATGCAGTCTACTCTACGCTCCTGGTTGCCCTCCTCGCCCAACGCTATTTGGTCACAGAGTATTGTGATTTCTGACATACGAGAGATCTGACATGCGCGTTCATCTGTGATCTCTAATATAACACACCGGCAAGAATTCTCCTAACCCCTTTTTCACTCTCTTCCTGTCACTTCGCTTTTCCGCTCGTGTTACGAATTTTCTACGCTCTTGTGCCTTTTTTGCTTCTCCTACGCCATTTTCTCGCTAGTCGATTAATTTGTGCTCTACGAATTGTGAACTTGGTGCTTACCAATCAAACCTTAAAAGACAATTATATTGCTTTAAGTGATTATTTAGATCTCCTCACATACAGGTACAGTACATTTTTCTTAATTATATGAATTGTTCTATAAAATATCATGCACTTTCACGTTTCCACGAAATATCTCATGCATCTTGAGTATATATCGTTGAAGTGTATTTTATATAGCCTCCTCGTCACCTGTACCTCCCTCATTAAGGTATATTTTTGGTATTTTCATATTTATTTCTCGAACCACGTGTGTACTGTACCTAACCCTTTGTACGAACTCTCCAATTTTATAATCTCCAAACGACCCCCCCTCGTAAACTCTTCGTACCTAGTTACTCCTCGTATTCTCTCGAGCACCAGGTTCACATTTCACCTACATCTCAGGCACTTACTTCTCATTATTTTCACTCATAGTATTTCACAATCTCTCATACTCAAAAACACCTCTACGATAAGACTTCTCAGGCTTTTGTAAGTTTCAGGTACCTCTCCGTTCCAGCTGGAGTCATCACATGGATCGTACAACCAGGCCTGGTCTCAACTGATAAGTATTCAGAATTGTTCTACTCATGCAAATGCTCTCAAAACTCTAAAGGACCTGGTTGGATGTATCGCTTGATGGTTCCAGACCCATGTCACCTCACATAAGTATAATTTGTATTTGTATTTTCTTATACTTTATCATAACTTGCAACTTACATTGCCTGCACTCTATACTCTCCTCAATCTATGACCAACTATCCTCTCAAGTAAATGTGTTGTCAATTGATTCATTTCGCTAACTAAAATTTAACTGCTCTGCCTTTATATACACCTCATATGACTCTCAATTATCACCTCCATTACCATAGTTATGTTGTATTACTTCTGTTTTTCTGATAAGGACAGGCTTATCACTGTAAACGTCGTTAACCATAATTATTGATTATACATTTCTCTCATCTCCTGTCAATTACACTTACCCTCAACCATCTCTGTTTGTCAATGAACCTTCTGTTTTTCTAATAGGGGACATTTTAATACATGCCAGCTCTATTCCTGTAAACGTTGCGTTTCTATTGACAAATAATGCTTCTCAGATCAACGTTAGTGATTTAGAATTGTTACAGGCAACACATAATACTCAATACATCTCAATTATCGATCTCAAAGCATTCTCTCAATTCAAGCACAACGTTCAGACTTTCTCTATTGTGAAATATTACACTCAATTGTCTCTCAATAAATGTAAATAGGTCAACTCTGTTTAGATGTTGTTAAATTTTGTATATAATTTTAACTCCATGCGAGTACCTGTTTATAATGTGAATGTGAACTAATACAATAAACATTTTATTAAACATCTTCAACTCAATCATTTGGTAACAGTCCACTAAAAAGTAATTGCCAATTATCTCACCACCTAGATTTTTGAACATTTGGTCCTTCGAGCCGGATGATTGAGTTGTTATATTAATCGTTCACATCACATTCTCTCAAATACAGCTCCTCTACTTCTCATCAGTCACCTCAAAAGGAGGTGAGTCCTAGCACCTCAACGAAGAGGCATTAACAGTCAGCTCAACAGGAACCTCCAAGTCGTCTCAATGTTCTGCTCGCCACCGCCACTGCCAACCTCGTCACCTCAACAGCCTCACACAAGGTTCGACTTCTCATCGACTCAGAATCTGAGTTGAGCTTCATCTCTCCACCTCTGGCCAACAAGCTGAGTTTTCCTCGAAGGAAGTCACACGTTGTAATTGTCGGCATCCATGGTACCACCTCGAAGGCAAAGGGATGCCTTTCTATCACGCTCACGTCGCTATATGACCATCAATCCATACATGTTGATGCTCATGTTCTCTCATTATCCTTCTCTCACCTGCCTTCTTTTCACACCTGCTTACAGCCATCTCCACACCTCCAGAATCTCAAGCTGGCTGATCCAGACTACCACATCTCACGACCAATCGACATCATTTTGGGCGCTGATGTCTACGGCTCAATCATTCTCCCTCAAATGAAAAGAGGTCCTCCATCATCTCCAACAGCACAGCTCTCTATCTTCGGATGGCTCATCCTTGGTCCTGTGTGTCAACAACCAGAAGACATTCCACATCACTCTCCGATGTTTCATACTACTCAAGATGATCTCCATCAACTCCTCACCAAGTTTTGGGAACAGGAAGATATCCAATCAACTTCTCAGTCACACCTCACCCCTGATGAGCAAGAATGCGAAAACCACTTCGTCTCTACTCACCGAAGACTAGATTCAGGCAAATACATGGTAAGACTACCGCTGAAATCGTCTGTCGACGTCTTGGGTTCCTCAAGACAACGTGCTTTTCGATGTCTCCAAGGCCTGCTCCGTAAATTCGAAAAGGACCCAGAGTACTCCGACCTCTATCATCAATTCATCGATGAATATGAACTTCTCCATCACATGCAACCTGTTTCATCAGAGACAGCCATCTCAAGATACTTCCTGCCTCATCATGGGGTTCTCAAAACAGACAACACCTCAAAGAAACTACGAGTGGTCTTCAACGGCTCCAGCCCCACCTCAACTGGTATTTCACTCAACGATATCATGCACACAGGAGCCAAACTACAACTCGACGTGATAGATGTCCTTATGTGGGTGCGTAAGTACAAATTTGTCTTCTCCACAGACATCACAAAGATGTACAGACAGATCCTGGTCCATCCTGACGATTGGGATCTTCAATGTATCCTATGGCTCGACTCCAACAACAAAGTCCAACCGTACCACCTCACCACAGTCACATATGGAACCAGGTCCGCTCCATTCTTGGTAATTAGAATTCTTCTCCAGCTCATCAACGATGAAGGTCACAAGTTTCCGTTAGCCATTCCCCCATTGACGAAAGGTCGTTATGTCGATGACATCTGTGGCGGATCAGATACTGAAGACCAACTCCTCGAAATTGCCAAACAACTCCAGCACCTCTGCATGGCGGCCGGCCTCCCCCTCGCAAAGTGGCAGTCAAATGTACCACAACTACTCCAGTATGTACAAGAGGACGAACATACTTCATCTCCACTCTCCTTCGATGAAAATCCCACCTCAACCAAAGTATTAGGACTCCTGTGGTACCCTCAAGAAGATTACTTCACATTTAAGGTCAGCTCCATCCTATCTGGGTCTATACTAACAAAACGCTCAGTTCTTTCTCATATCGCTCAAATATTTGATCCATTAGGTTTAGTCTCCCCTGTTACGATTAGGGCCAAGATGTTGTTGCAAGAATTATGGCTCCAAAAGTTATCATGGGACGAACCTCTACCTCAACTACTCCAACAGAAATGGCATGACATCAGCGACGACCTCTACAAGCTGGCCAGCATAAAAATTCCTCGATGGATCAACTACCAGGATGGTTGTTCCGTACAACTCCATGGCTTCTCCGATGCATCTCAATTTGCCATTTCTGCAGTCCTCTACCTCCTCGTTCAAACTCCGTCCAAGGAACGCAAAGTTTCAATGCTCTGCTCCAAAACAAAAGTAACGCCTTTGAAGCCTCTCACAATCCCGCGCCTCGAATTGTCAGCTGCACTTCTCCTCTCTCGTCTCGTAAATTATGCGCATAATATTTTACAGCTCAACAGCCTCTCCACAACTCTATGGACGGACTCCTCAGTCACTCTATCCTGGATCACAACTCATCCCTCACGTTGGAAGGACTTTGTTCGGAACCGCGTGGCAACAATCCAAGAACTAACTCCTAGGGCCCAATGGAGATATATTTCCGGCAAAGACAATCCTGCTGACTGTGCATCTCGAGGCTTAACTTCCGCTCAACTTCGCAACCACTCGCTATGGTGGACGGGACCACCATGGCTTTCCAAGTCAGAAGACTCATGGCCCAGTCGTCAGCCGGCATCGACAACTGAACATGAATCCGAAGCAAAACCTGTCACCTCCATTCTCACTTCCACCTCGAAGGACTACGAGTGGGACCTTATCTACAGGTATTCTTCTATGAATAAATTGTTGAGAATCACCTCTCTTTGTTCAAGCTTCTCGCACGACTCCAACGCAAGCTGGATCCAGCACCTCTCACAAGCCTCACCTCGTCTGACTTGGAAAAATCCAGAATTTTCTGGATAAAAGCAACTCAAGAAGTCTACTTCTCACTCGAACTCAAGGCTCTTCGCACTCGGACTCCAATCTACTCCTCAAATGCATTCAGTAGACTCACAGCCTTCCTCGACCACGATGGTGTAATTCGTGTAGGCGGACGAATCACCCAGTCAAATCTAGACCCAGATAGCAAACATCCTATAATTCTTCCTCGATTCTCTCAATTCACTTCTCTAGCTATCGATGAAGCTCATCGATCAACTCTCCATGGAGGCACTCAACTCACTCTAGCCCGCATACGTCAAAGGTATTGGATTCTTGGAGGAAGAGCCCCAGTCAAATCCCATATCCTTCGATGTGTAACCTGCGCCAGGCACCGTGGCATTCGGGCACAACAGCTCATGGGACAACTACCAGCACCTCGAGTACAGCCATCTCGTCCATTCCTCCACACCGGTGTCGATTACGCCGGACCACTCACTCTCAAGACATGGAAGGGAAGAGGTTCCAGAACACACAAAGGCTGGGTTTGTGTGTTTGTCTGCTTTGCCTCCTCAGCTGTTCACCTCGAAGTCGTAAGTGACTACTCCTCTGACTCCTTCATTGCTGCTTTTCGCAGGTTCACAGCCAGACGAGGAATCTGTCATACCTTGTATTCAGACTGTGGCACCACATTCATTGGCGCTGACACCGCTCTCAAGGAACTCTTCACGAAAGCTTCCAGTCAACACCAAAACCTCTCCAAGCTTCTTCTCAATGACGGCACTACATGGTGTTTCAACCCCCCAGCAGCTCCTCATATGGGTGGAAAATGGGAATCAGTCGTCAAATCGTTCAAGCATCACTTCATTCGAATCGTCAAGGATCAATCCTTCACCTTGGAAGAAATCATGACGCTGTCCTCTCAAATCGAAGCCATTTTGAACTCAAGACCACTCGAACCTCTCAGTGACGACCCCGACGACTGCGAAGCCCTCACACCTGGACATCTCCTCATCGGCACACCATTAAATGCTCTGCCAGAACCATCTCTCGAACATCTCTCCACGTCTCGACTCTCCAGATGGCAGTTGGTCCAACAACGAACGCAACAGTTTTGGAACCAATGGTCATCACAATACCTGCAACGTCAGCTCTCCATCTCAAAATGGCACCACCCACGTCACGACCTCAAGATTGGTTCTTTGGTGCTGATCACTGATGAACGTACACCTCCATGCAAGTGGCCTCTAGCCAGAGTCACACATCTCCATCCCGGACGAGACGGACTCACAAGAGTGGTCACCTTAAAAACCTCCACTACAACTCTCACGAGGCCAATTGCAAAGTTATGCATTTTGCCAATCCTGGTGGACTCTGAGGACAACGAGGGGCCTGTTTCCTCCAGTTGATGGGTGGATTGAGTAGCTCAGACACTGGAGAGCAGGTTTCTCTCACCCTCCTCACCAGGGAAGTTCCACGAAGCTCTTCTCATCTATAATCAACTCCGTTAATTATGGCGGCCGGAATGTTAAAAATTAAATGAGTTTTTAACCCTGTGATGCAGTCTACTCTACGCTCCTGGTTGCCCTCCTCGCCCAACGCTATTTGGTCACAGAGTATTGTGATTTCTGACATACGAGAGATCTGACATGCGCGTTCATCTGTGATCTCTAATATAACACACCGGCAAGAATTCTCCTAACCCCTTTTTCACTCTCTTCCTGTCACTTCGCTTTTCCGCTCGTGTTACGAATTTTCTACGCTCTTGTGCCTTTTTTGCTTCTCCTACGCCATTTTCTCGCTAGTCGATTAATTTGTGCTCTACGAATTGTGAACTTGGTGCTTACCAATCAAACCTTAAAAGACAATTATATTGCTTTAAGTGATTATTTAGATCTCCTCAAATACAGGTACAGTACATTTTTCTTAATTATATGAATTGTTCTATAAAATATCATGCACTTTCACGTTTCCACGAAATATCTCATGCATCTTGAGTATATATCGTTGAAGTGTATTTTATATAGCCTCCTCGTCACCTGTACCTCCCTCATTAAGGTATATTTTTGGTATTTTCATATTTATTTCTCGAACCACGTGTGTACTGTACCTAACCCTTTGTACGAACTCTCCAATTTTATAATCTCCAAACGACCCCCCCTCGTAAACTCTTCGTACCTAGTTACTCCTCGTATTCTCTCGAGCACCAGGTTCACATTTCACCTACATCTCAGGCACTTACTTCTCATTATTTTCACTCATAGTATTTCACAATCTCTCATACTCAAAAACACCTCTACGATAAGACTTCTCAGGCTTTTGTAAGTTTCAGGTACCTCTCCGTTCCAGCTGGAGTCATCACATGGATCGTACAACCAGGCCTGGTCTCAACTGATAAGTATTCAGAATTGTTCTACTCATGCAAATGCTCTCAAAACTCTAAAGGACCTGGTTGGATGTATCGCTTGATGGTTCCAGACCCATGTCACCTCACATAAGTATAATTTGTATTTGTATTTTCTTATACTTTATCATAACTTGCAACTTACATTGCCTGCACTCTATACTCTCCTCAATCTATGACCAACTATCCTCTCAAGTAAATGTGTTGTCAATTGATTCATTTCGCTAACTAAAATTTAACTGCTCTGCCTTTATATACACCTCATATGACTCTCAATTATCACCTCCATTACCATAGTTATGTTGTATTACTTCTGTTTTTCTGATAAGGACAGGCTTATCACTGTAAACGTCGTTAACCATAATTATTGATTATACATTTCTCTCATCTCCTGTCAATTACACTTACCCTCAACCATCTCTGTTTGTCAATGAACCTTCTGTTTTTCTAATAGGGGACATTTTAATACATGCCAGCTCTATTCCTGTAAACGTTGCGTTTCTATTGACAAATAATGCTTCTCAGATCAACGTTAGTGATTTAGAATTGTTACAGGCAACACATAATACTCAATACATCTCAATTATCGATCTCAAAGCATTCTCTCAATTCAAGCACAACGTTCAGACTTTCTCTATTGTGAAATATTACACTCAATTGTCTCTCAATAAATGTAAATAGGTCAACTCTGTTTAGATGTTGTTAAATTTTGTATATAATTTTAACTCCATGCGAGTACCTGTTTATAATGTGAATGTGAACTAATACAATAAACATTTTATTAAACATCTTCAACTCAATCATTTGGTAACAGTCCACTAAAAAGTAATTGCCAATTATCTCACCACCTAGATTTTTGAACAGGTGAGGATTTGCCTAGGTGGCGCACGTGAGATTTTTCTCTCCAGTGGTTCGCACTAAGAGGGCTTAAATTTCCTATAGTTCCTTCGTTTGTCATTCAGTGTGCCAAGTTACGCTGATGATTGATAATAACCATGAAACAGCTACGTATCTGCCCTGAATGACGCTTCCCTCTTTGGGGGAACACCAGGCGATGGGGTGACCAGTCCGCATCACGAGGGAACATTTGTTGATCGTCAAAATTGATGAATAATTTACCGTGTGTCCTTAGGTCATTAGCAATTAGCTACAGTTCACCTTATTCTGAGAATATCGAATAGTCATACATTTCAGTGTAACAAATCAGTGAAAAATATAGATCGTTATGCAAATGCGCGTGCAAGTTTCTGACTAGATGCCAGGACTGAATTATCTGGACTTTGAATGGAGTTTATCTTCAGTTTATCTACTGAATTCTATTGAATTGGACAGATATAAACGGAAGATAAACCACATGTTATATTCCTCAGAAACCGGTTCTTAGTAACGTGATGTGAGGAAATGGAGAGGATAAATGATACATAATCTTAGTGTGGATTCATGCAGCCCAAATTAACGAGTATCGAGTAACAATTAACAATTACAAATGGTGAGTAAAAGTTGAACTTCATTTATCTCAATGAGAGTGTTCATGCAGCCAAGTAACAATTATCAATTAACAAATAACAAGTAGAAGTTCGCCAACTTTTAACTTTCTACTTTAATTGAACGAGATTTTGTACTTGTACGCATCTCGTGCGCAGCTGAACGCAGATTAGACAGTCCGATTATGTAAATATAACCTCACTTTGTGAAATGTTTAATTTATTTGGTGTGTATTTATGTGGGTTTTGTGTTATCACATTGAATAATTGAATTTGAAACGCTTGTTTTCAAATATAGGGGGAACAGAGGTTATTTTGAAAAATTAATACCTCGGATACTGGACTTGTGGGTTTTTATTTCCTAATTGTTAATTTGAGTGCATGAATGCTGTATTTTTGTACTTGGTAATTCATAATTGTTCTTCGATACTTTTTACTTGATAATTGTTATTTGATGCTGCATGAATCCACACTTAGTATGATTATTATAAGAAGGTAGTATAGGAATACGAGATAGAGAATTGTAGATTATATCCATTTATTCATGCCCAAAATTCATATGTAAAATTGAGTAATTCTGTCTTTTTTTTCAATTGAACCTTTTATTTATTTACAAAGCCCAAACTCTTATATAATCAACCTGCAAAGCACTCTGCCTAGTCCCTTCATTCCAGGTTGATCTCCACTGCCAGTTTCCGTTCCAGAAATCTCTGGCGGCTTGTGGAGATGTATTTTTCCATGGTTTTCCGCCTGGATTTCTTGAATTTTCCGGGAAATAACCACCGGTACCACCGACAGCTACGTTGACCAGTATATAGAAATCTCTATCGAATGGTGCCATTTTGGTTCCACCCAAAAACGGGTTTCGTCCGCTCAAACGACCTAAATCATAGAATCCGGCTTGTGTTGGTGTAACCCTACCTATCTCACGTCCATCGACACTAAACGCTATGAAGTCGGGCGTCCAAGTTAACTTATAAAGATGAAAATCGTTATCGAATCCTGGCTGATTATGAGCGAGGGAGGCTAGACTAACTAGTCCGTAATTTTGGCCGAAATGGACGGTACTGGCAACTTCCTGAGGTCCAATGTTCTTGGTCCAAGCGTATAGGTTTTTATTGCCTCTGCTCTCCATGAGATCTATTTCACCAGAGTGTGGGTATCCACCATAGTTTCTATCCTGAGCAAGTAACCATATTGCTGAAAAAATGTCACCTTATAGAGTACAACTTCGCAGAGTTATTAAGGGAATGAAAGCATTTGGCCTAAGATTCACAATAAATAATTCACTTTTATAAACTCTCCTGGTTGGCCATGATTTAGGTCTATCAAGTTTTTTTAACTGAGACTAAGGCAGGTTGGCACTCCTGAAATATCGGCAATGTCAAAAAAATTCTCTGGGACATTGCCATATTTATACTCTCCAATCAACATAATGTTCGATCTTAGACAATATATTATCATAGATCATTATCTTCGAATAATAAAGAACTCTTCGCTTTGAAATTGAAAATGCCGAAAGCAATTTTGAAGAAGCAGAGGCAAAGCATATATCTGGAAGTGCTATACAGAACTGAAATCTGCAATAGGAACATGTTGAACATGTCTTCTAGGACATGTTGAACTCTCGAATGCAATTACTTGGTTTCCTATCCTATCACTATATTTTATGAAGGTTTAACAGTAAATACTACATTTTGTAATTGGTGTATTCAAGTTGTGCAACAAGGTATTTAAATGTCTTCTGTGGGCTTATTTCTTGAGAATTTCGAAAACTGGGGAATGCCATAGGTACGTCTGTTCGTTTAGAATTTCTGCCGGGATATTCAGGTACTTTTATTCTTTTTTCAAATGAACTATCACAAAGACTACTGTATCCATTATTTTTCATTAAAATTTCAATACTTGATTCTTGAGTTCCTTGCAAGAAAATAGCATAAACTGAATCTACAACCAGTTTATATACGTGAAATATTTTCCATAGTAACAAAAGATTAAAATTGTTCTTCAACAGTTGCCAGGTCTTTGGAATTGTTGAATTCACATAATATCTTCTCAAATTCATCATTTTTCCCAAGAAAATTTACATTGTGAAAAATACGTAATTACTACGACTTCTATGTAGAGAGGACAACGTTGCGTAGTTATCTGACAGGAAAATGATCATAACCTAACATTTTCAAAATATGTCAAAATTTCATGGCCAACCGGGAGACTTTATAAAAGTGAATGGAGTATATGTTGTAGACTTGTACAGGGTGACTGGTGACCCATAGTCCGCAAGTAAGTAGTAGGTAGGAGAGCTCTATACAGATACAAAACAGGCTACCAAATGTTCTGTTGATGTTTCGTTTTGGAGATACAGGGTGATTTCCGCCAAATGCGAAAATTTTCAAGTGCAATAACTTCCGAACGACTGTAGCTTTTGGGTTAGTTTTTTGGTTCAGAATGTACTATGCCAACCTTTATCAGTACTTAATAATGAATATTGAATTTATAAGTCAGCAGGAAGTAAATATAATCCTATATGGTCTGTACGAAAATAATACACTGTATGTGAAAAAAGAAATGTTTTTAATATTTATTCTTGAAAAGTGAGAAAAATTGTGCCAACATGTTTCATTTCGAGTGGCACAAAAATATCCATGAAGCTACGATTTTTCAAAGATGAGATTAGCCAAGTTTTTTTCATATTAAATTCTCTCCATAGCGATACAATTTTATATTCATCATTAGGCTTGACTCTTCATGAAATCATGTATCAATAGAGACTCATTCTTAAAATAGAACTTAGACAATATGCCTTATTGGGGAAATACCTCCTTGCCGTAAAATATCATTTCTAATATCCGGAATAAAGTTTACACGGATGGCATGATATTTCAACACACTGGAGCACCACCGTATTTTTCTCGCGTTTTATTCAAACATCTGAATAATGTATTCCAGGTTAAATGGATCGGAAGAAGTTGTCCAAGACTTCCAAGAGCCTGGCCTCCACGTTCCCCAGATCTCACAGTTTTATATTTTTATGTTTACGGGCAGTTGAAAAGTATGGTGGCAAAAAGAGAATGAAAATATGTGGAATTTCAAGCAAAATATTCCGCAAAATAGTAGTAATTTTTTTAAATTTTTTCATTTCATGTGATGCCCACGAAATTTTGCAGAAAGTGTTTGCTTCAGTCTTTTGCACCTAACTATGGAGTTCCAATTCGATCAGATCAGTATTTATCGAGTTATTGTGGAAACAAAATTTTAAAATGTTTGAATTTTGTTTTTGCGACTCTGTAGCCATCCGATGAATACAAAACGCATGCGTATAAAGGTGATGATTCTATAATTTTATGCTCATTTTCAGATAGATCAAGTGATCAGTTCTGGAAATATCCATAAAAAAATATTTAACTAAGAATGGCCATAATTCCAAAACTGCCTGGTGGATTTCGCCCGTTGACGAGCTTGTCTGAGATATATACGCTCCAAAACTACCCAGTAAATTTCAATCCTCTAACTCTTTTCGTTCGAGAGTTATCGTGCTAACGGCCGGCCGGACCAGACGGACAGAATTGAATTTGACCTCGGATTATTTATCATTGAGTCTACCTCAATCGTTTGAGACCATTTTCGGTAAATGAATAGAAAATACAGACATTGTGGCAAAATGATAGCACGCTGTACCTTGCGGAACACGCGCGCCGAAACTTGGTTCATCTCGTCTTAGTTTCATGGATAAATTTGTGCCACTCGAAATGAAACATGTTATTGGCACAATTTTTCTAACTCTCCGAAAATAAATATCAAAATCCATATTTTTTAACATACAGTGTGTTATTGTCGTACAGACCAACGTATTATTTTTACTTGCTGCTGACTTATTGTTCCAATATGCCTTATTAAGTACGTATAAAGATTGACATAGTACATTCTGAACCAAAAAACAATCCCAAAAGCTACAGCGGTTCTGAAGTTATAACGCTTCAAAATGTTCGGATTTTTCGGAAAATACCCTGTATCGCCAAAACGAAACGTCAATGGAACGTTTGATAATCTGTTTTGAATCAGGTCACCTAACTACAACTAACGTTTGGACTGTGTCACCCTGTATATTTCGGGTGAAATTCCATGTTGATCATTAGTGACAGGTAGTTTTTGTCTGTGTCACTAATGATCACCTGGAATTTCAACTATCCCCACTCCTTTCATCTGTATGTAAATTGCATTGTTAAGTTTATTCTCCTTAGTATTCAAAATAGCCCTTGGAATCGTGCTGCGGAAAAAAAATTGTAACCACCCCTAGAATATAGAATTTACCGTTTGAAGAACTAATATCGTATCGAATATTTTTCCAAAGTTTCTTTTTGTGATAACATAATGTTTTGAACAATATCGATTAATTGCTATTTGCTCCTATTAATTATTTTTTTGGGGTGTAAGGGGTTTACAGCCCAAATGATAACCTCACCTGCACGTGGTGCACCCTGCTATAAAAAACTAACGAGGCTCTATCGACCGAATGATTACCGGAATAAGTAATCACCCTCTTGGTTTCAAGAGGTGGGGCCATCTCTAGTCCCTGGATTGAGAAATCGGTCCAAAAGGCGGATGAACCAAAATTTATGGTCAACGGCAGGAGGATACAGAAGGCAAAGGGAAACTACTGTATTATTATAATCTACAAGATTCCCCAGGAAAATCACCAGTTATGACACAAACACTCAATATAAACCTTACTAATCATGGAATTCGGAGGCCAAGATTCGGCAGGAGAGGGCGCACACACGAGGCCTCTCAGGTCGTCATCCAGCGAAACCCTCGTGAGGATAATCGACACACTAAGAGATCTGATATGAGAATCTGTACGTGGAATGTAAGGAGTCTATTTGCGGCTGGAAAGCTTGACAATGCTGTGAAGGAAATGAAAAGAATGAAAATAGATTTACTAGGAATCAGCGAACTGAGATGGCCAGAATCAGGAACCTGCAGAAAAAACGACAGTGTCCTATATTATTCTGGTAACGACAAAGACGACAAGCACCATCGAAATGGAGTAGGCATATTGGTGACAAATGAATTGAACAAGTACGTTACCAATTTCATCCCGGTCTCGGATAGAATTATACAATTATACTTTTGGACTAGGACAGGCCAACGAACGTGGAGAAAGGCTGTACGAATTTTGTGAAGAATACGAAATGATTGTTGGCAATACTTGGTATGAGCTTCCCAAACGACGCCTATATACTTGGAAAGCCCCATTTGATGACGGAAACAACCCCGATTCATCTAGAAATCAGATAGATTATATTCTGATCAACAAACGTTTTAGAAATTCCATCAAACGAGTAACAACATTTCCAGGGGCGGATATCGGATCGGACCACCAACCTCTCGTGGCAGATGTAAAACTACGATTAAAAAAACTTCAGCGACAAAAATCGAAAACCTACATTCCTGATTATCAGGACAATGAAATAAAGAATGAAATCGGAAGAGATTTGAATGAGAAAATAAAAATTTTGAAACAACAACAACTAGAAGATCCAGAAGAACTATGGACCATATTCAAGAATAAACTACAAGAAATTGATTTCAAGCGTTACTGTAAAGATAGACAGAGCAAAAAGAACGCATGGATGACGGAGGATATCTTGAATATGATGGAACAACGTAGACTGTTGAAATCTAGAGAAGAAGAATACAGAAAATTGCAAAGAAAAATTAGAAAAGAAATCAAACTGGCCAAAGAGAGATGGATGAAGGAAAAATGCGAAGAAATAGAGAATATAATGGCAAAATGTGACATCTTCAATCTACATAAAAAGATCAAAGAAATGAGCGGCATATTCAAAAAACAAGCTCCCTCAGTATTAACAGACAATAGCAACAAGATTATTATTGATGAAGATGAAATAAAGGAAGAATGGGAAAGATACATTTCAGAACTGTTCGATGATGATAGAGACGATTGCAGAGAGTTACCTGAGTATTGTCTCGACGGACCGGATATATTGCAATCAGAAGTGGAACATGCGACGCGAACAACTAAAAATGGCAGAGCTGTTGGACCGGATGGAATACCTGCGGAACTGTTGAAACTCATCGACGAAGACAATGTCAACATATTGGTCAAACTTTTTAATGCGGTTTATGATACTGGGGAGATTCCTGCAGACTGGCTTAGGTCAACATTTGTCACTATTCCGAAAAGCCTCAAGGCAAGAAAATGTTCAGATTACAGATTGATTGGCCTCATGAGTCAAACTCTCAAAATTTTACTCAGAATACTGCACAGCAGAATCAGGCGGAAATGCGAAGAAGATCTTGAGGAAACCCAGTTCGGATTCAGAAATGCACTAGGAACTAGAGAAGCGCTCTTCGCGCTGAATATTCTATTACAGAAGTGCCGAGACCAAAGAAAAGACGTTTTTGTGTGCTTCGTGGATTTCGAGAAGGCATTTGATAAGGTACAACATGTTCAGATGATCAAAATACTGAGGAGCAAGGGCATTGATGGCAAAGATTTGCGTATCATAGCAAACTTGTATTGGAATCAGACAGCGAATATCAAAATTGGAAATAATAATCTCACCAAAGAAATATCTATACAACGAGGTGTGAGACAGGGTTGTATCTTATCCCCAACTTTATTTAATGTATATTCGGATCGATTATTCAAGGAAGCATTGCGAGACCAACCATATGGAATAAAAATCAACGGGGAAACTGTCAATGTACTGAGGTATGCGGATGATACGGTGATTTTGTCGGACTGTCTTGAGGGTCTCCAGATAATGCTTGATCGTATCCATGAGGTAGGGGAAGAAATGGGCATCAGAATAAATGCAAAAAAGACTAAATTTTTAGTATGTAGTCGCAGCCCATATCCAGATGCTTCACTCAAATTAAGCCAAAATCCAATTGAGAGGGTGCACCAATTCCTATATTTGGGGTCTATAATAACAGACCAACTGGATCCAGATATAGAGATTAAACGTAGAATAGCGATGGCCAAGACCACTTTTGCGAAAATGAAGACCTTTTTATGTAATGACCACCTCAACCTGGAATTGAGGCAGAGAATGGTTAAGTGCTATGTTTGGCCGGTGCTTTTGTATGGTGTCGAAGCATGGACCTTCAGGTTGTCAACACTGAACCGCATTGAGGCATTGGAAATGTGGATACATAGACGTATGCTCAAAATTCCCTGGACAGCACACAAAACGAATGAAGAAGTACTGAGAAGAGCCAACAAGAGTAGAGAATTGCTGGGTGTCATCAAGTGCAGGAAAATATCTTATCTGGGCCATGTGATGAGGGGAAGTCGTTATCGAATTCTGCAGTTGATAATCAGCGGCAAAATAGAAGGAAAAAGGGGTGTGGGAAGAAGGCAAGCCTCCTGGCTATAAAATATCCGAGAATGGACCGGGATAAGAAATGCAGGTCAACTTTTGCATGTGGCACAAGATCGAGAAGCCTTCTCACTGGTGATCGCCAACGTCGGACAAAACTGACAGGGCACATGAAGAAGAAGAATTATTTTAAAGAGTGAATGTTCGGTTGAATCTATTTTTCGATTGAGGAGTAACTTTTCAAAACGCATTATGTCCAATTTGGGCGAAATTGAGTTTGAAGCGGATTCAGAAATGATTTCTATTGCTCTATAGCCCTATGTAAACTAAATCTTCCAAATGGCATTATGTCCCTGTGTAATACAAATCCAAAGTATGTAAGCCGCATCGCAATGAATTATGTTTACGTTTGCATATTCAAAACAAATAAAATATAACCAAAAACATTTTTTATCGATTTGCTCATGTTAATTAGGTTACAGGCCAACACTTACTGTGCAAACTGTTTTCTCTAAATGTATAAAAAATCGCAACAAACAGCATTATTTTCAATTTCAACCTCATCAGAACGCATTATATACAATGAGATGAATCAAAACGCATTAAGTCCAAACATTTTTTACATTTTCTGTGTATATCTGATCAATATTTATTTGAATGAGATTAGTTATTACCTTTAGATGTAAATTTCTATCAAAAAAACTCGATATACTCAAATTATAAGCCAGGGTGGAAGAAAAAATCGTTTTTCGTTGATTCCCAAAAAAATGTTTTTTCTCAATTATTGAAGTGAAGAAAAACAAACTTGAGTTTCCCAAGATTTAAAGATATATCATCCTGGGCTGACACACAGATATCGCCAATAATACGTACAGAATTCATGTTTTCTGTAATAAGTATTAACCTTCAAGAGGTAGCAGTCATTTATGATGATCTGAAGACACCTGATTCATGCCCTCTCGAACTTTCTAACTTGCACAATGAAAATTATATATTATTTTTCATGGTGTTAATATGGATTTGCATCAAGTAAAAGCCACAAGCATTAAATTTCTAACTTGCTTTTTGCCGTTACGTCCGTTTGCCATTTTTCCGACGATATATTATTATATCTTCTGAAACTTAAGCCGAGATTTCTTAATTTCTAAAAATAAATCTTCCAATAACTTTTTCAAATAAATGTAAGAATCCTTAATCTGAAATTCTTCCGCTACATTCTATTGTTCATTATTTATTATAGGAAGTAATCATTAAAGGATACCTTGGGAGGTATACTCATTATTGAAAGATTTTTTTCTGGGTTTTCTCTCCCAAACTCTGAAAAATATCTATAAGTTTGGGAGAGAAAACCCAGAAAAAAACCTTTCAATTATTATAGGAAGTTCAGTACGAATACTCCCTGCCAGTTTAGAAAAAATGTGAGCATATCCTCGGCTTAAATTTATTCAAATATCGCAAACCCTGTACAATGACACGTATTATATTTATCAAGGAACCGAGCAATTAAAAAGGGGGACATATATTCACCTGGCCACAACCAATCTCCAGCCGGCAATTTGGCTCTCGTTTCCAGAATTCCGTATGTGAATGTGAAACGTCCCTCTGTGGTCATGCGGGCACTCTGGACAGGATTAAAATACCCACTGCAAGAGAATTATGATGTCAAACGAATTATTCGGTAATCATGTTGTGAAATTGTACAGAAATATACAGATGGAAAGCATATTGTGTAGTCTATGGTTTCGAGGTTGGGATTGGAGTTTCTATATACTGTTTCCTTTGTTGCTGCATCGATCTGTATTTCGAAAGCAGGAAATCGAACACTCTTGATATTCTTTAGGTATGTGGGCAACCGTGAGAAGGGCGCGGTCACCTAAAAACTTGGGAGCGGAGGCTCCAAGTTCAATTCCGAGACTTGGAAAGAAATTTTCTAGTCACAGTAATCACCACCAATCACTATTGGGTCAAACATTAACAGTGCTATGCCTAAGGTGGCGTAAGGACACAGTAACAAAGCCTACATAGAACACAACTGGTTCTCCTTACTCGCTCAAGCTCTTTGAGAGTTTATGAGGGGTCCCCTTAGGGAACAGCTAGGAGGATCAGTATAATAATATACAAATATACAATGCAAAATTCAGAGAGAAGAAGTACTTCCGGTTGTACCGGAAACAATACCTACTCACTTTTTTCAATTGGAACACCTTGTATAGTTTTATATTTTGGAAATTCCAATGATTTTCAAGACAAGCTCATTTGAAGCTACCTATACCACTAAATGGAATATTCAACAATATGTCAATAGCATTTTGTAGAAAATGTATGCAGGGTGAGTCCTCGAATTGTACAATTACTTCAACCATAGGTTCCTCTCATCGAAAAAACACTTTTTGCGCGTATGTTCAGTGGAGCATCGCGTTATCATTTTGCCCAAAAGTCTGTAATTTTCAAATTTCTGGCCGATTTTGCCTGAACTTAACCGAGGTATTTATGTCGCAAACCTCTCTGAAAATTTGTTTGGCTCATTCCGTTCGAGAGTTATCGTGTTAACGGCTGGACCGGCCGGACAGAATCGATTTTGACCACGAATTCTTGATCAGTGAGTCGATCCAAATCGTTTAAGGCCATTTTGATCAAAAAATTCGAAAATTACAGACATTTGGAAAAATTGATAAGCACTCTGTTCCGAGGAACAAGAGCACCAAAAGATAAAAAAAAACGTCTGCTCAAAAATGTTGAACTTCAGAGACTACTCGTCAGAATTCGCTGCAATTCCACAAATACCTTCGACCCACTGTTTTACAATGGAGTACCGAATTTCGATCGACTCCCCGACTCACTGATCAAGAATCCGTGATCAAAATCCATTCTGTTCGGCTGGCCGTTAACACGATAACTCTCGAAGGGAATGAGCTAGACAGTTGAAATTTTCGGAGTAGGTTTGAGAGATTTATATGTCGGTTAGGTTCGTTATTGGGCAAAATCAGCCTGGTAATTTCAGAAAACGGAAAAAAAAAATTACATTACAAATTTTAAATTCAATTTTTTTTTAAGATGCAGTTTCATCATTAGAATCCATTGATATCATTCTCAACTCTAACAAACTAATACTTTCAGAGATATTATTTTTAAAAATTTCAAATGATTTCTATGATTCCATAGAATACTCCTATTATAATTTGCTGATGTATGTAAATCCAACATGAGCTACGTTTTGAATTTGATTACGAAAAATTGATGCACAGGAGCCAAATTGAAAAGAGATTACAGCGGTGTTCCCAAGCGGTCACCCATCCAAGTATTAACCGCACACGACGCTGCTTGGCTTCAGTTTTATGATGCAGTTCTATCATAAGAATCCATTGATATCAACTCAGAGAAACCAATATACCAATAATTTCGGAAATATGATTTCTCAAAGTTTAAATGATTACGCGCCAGTGGTTTGACAAGAGCGCCAAAGCTCCTGTGCACAGGGCTTCCCCACTTTTTCATTTTTGATTTTGGGCTAGAAAGTGCTTTGGGAAATGTAATATCACTCGTGCGAAAACCACGTATTGTCAAGGTAATATTACCACCCCGGTTGTAGAGGTGCCCCTAATATGTTATTAATTACTATGGAGTACCCCTAGTTGTCAGGTCAAGAATTGACAGTGCTTGCCTAAGGTGGCGTATGGATACAGTTAGAAAGCCTGATTCCCCTAACTCACACAAGCTCTTAACAGCTTACGGAAGACCTAGAAGTGGCAGTATAATCATAATCACCATTAAGGACTCACCTTTTCAGAGGTACATCACCGACAATTTTTGGTTTGATGATCAATCTTCCATTCTCTGTGAAACTCACTGATCTGTCATTCACATATTCTTGGAATTCGCCGTTCTGAAATGCATAATAGTTAGAAGGAAATGTCTAAAATATAATTTCTTTCATTTGTTGTACCACAAAGCAATTGAGGATTAGGACTGAATTTTGGTATGTTAGGTGCTAAACTGCGCTGAATTGCAACGAATAATATATCTTGGAAAATAAATCCAGTGTTGCGGAAACCGTTTCATTGAAATTGTGTGTGTGAAGGGTTGTATCAGATGAATCAACATACAATTTGGTATACAGCAGCACTTCCTAGCAACTCCTCACAAAGAAACACTTTTCTTTTCTATTAATAATTCCGAATATATCTTTCATAAAGTTGGGGCATCAAAAATGATATAAAACTTGGCCAACTGTGACTTCCGGTTTGAGCTGAAATTGCCATTTTTAACAAAAATGTTGATTAGCTCTGAAAATTCGAACTCTTTTATGAATCATAAAAAAATTTTTTTCTTTTTTGCGCGTATGTTCTGGGGAACATACGCGTTATAGTTTTGCCCAAATGTCTGTAACTTTCGAATTTTTTGAAAAAAATGGTCTCAAACGATTAAGTTCGACTCCCCAATGAAGAATTCGAGGTCAAATTTGATTCTGTCCGGCCGGCCGTCCGGCCGGCCGGCCGGCCGTTGCCACGATAACTTGAGAACGAAAAGAGCTAGCAACTTGAAATTTTCAGGGTAGGTTGCGCATCCCAATACGACGGACAAGTTCGTTAATGGGCATAATCGGCCCAGTGGTTTCCGAGTAATAATTTTGTTTTCAACCAATATGAATCCGATCAAATTGAAACTTGGTGGGTAGTTGTAGAATATGACCCTAAGCACGTTCGTGAAATTTTGTGCGAATCGTATGGCTAGAAAATTTTAAAAAAATTATTAAAAAATATTTTTGTTGTCACGATAACTTGCGAACGGAATGAGATAGCGGCTTGAAATTTTCAGGTTAGGATGTGCACCAGAACGCAACATTTCAGTTCAATTATGAGCATAATCGGTCAAACGGTTTTAGAGTTATAGCAAAATGAAATTGTCTGAAATTTGGTGGTTTTTTGTTCCTCATTAACTCGAAAAATACTGAACCGATGGAATTCAAACATTGTTATTAGTTGTAGAATGCCAACGCGAAAATGTTTGCAAAATTTGGTGAGGATAGCATTTGTAGAAAATTTTTAATAAATCATTAAAAATAAAAAAAAAAAATTCTATATATCAGTAACTATTCGTTTGAAATTCATGAAATTTTGCAAGAGCCTTCATAACCTAACTCTACTGCCAAGTTTCAAGTTTTAATACGATCGGTTAAATATTGTTGGAGATTCGAGCATTCTTGTGCGAGTTGAGTAGTACCGATTTGGTGTAGCGTAAGGCTCCGAAGAAACGATCCCTCGACCCGGACTTTTGCCGTCGAGTCGAAGAAGACGAATCGATTTGTGTTTTTCCCAAATTTCGTTCTTCTAGGTTGAGCCTTAATATACTAATTCAATACAAGTTTCGGAGGTTTTGAGTCCGACGATTTTCCATTCAAAAAGTCAATCCGAGAAACGTCAGAATTAATTCGAGAGACGGGGTCGGAAATTTTCGAAAGCGAAACTGAGGATTTAGGCCTTTTTGGGGCGTGAAACTTGAAGAAAATGGCGAAAAAGGCGAAAAACCCTCCTATAAACCCCCACGCGTCGATATACGATCTGGAAATGTGAAAAATGAGAAAATTCATGAGAGGTAGGTACCGAAGGCGAGGTGCCTACAAGGATTAGCCTAGAACTCGAAAAGAAAATAATCTCCGCTCGAAGAACGGGGCTCGAGATGGAGGAGAAATATCGAATCATCCGTTTCCTGCTTTTCCTTTACCTAAGGTAAGTCTAAATATACGAAAACGATACAAGTTCTGGAGGTTTTGAGTTGGGGAATTTTTCCTTTGTAAATTCGACCATAGAAACGTCACAAATTATACGTAATGAGAGACGAGGTTTGATATTTTTTTGGACCAAAAGGGCAGTCTTGGACCGTTTTGGGAGCTGAAACTTGAGGATAAGTGAAGATAAGAGTGAAAAATTGGTTCAAGCACTGACGTGAAGTCAGAAGCTTTTGCGCGTATGTTCTATTGTCCATTCTCCTGTATTGGACACTCTTCTTAATCGAATTTACCATGATGAATTCTATTGTCTATTCTCCTTTATTGGACACTCTCTTCTTAATCGAATTCACCATGATGAATTCTATGGTCCATTCTGGACAATAGAATTCATCATGGCAAATTCGATTAAGAAGAGTCTCGAATACAGGAGAATGGACAATAGAATTCATCATGGTGAATTCGATTGAGAAGAGTGTCCAATACAGGAGAATAGACAATAGAATTCATCATGGTAAATTCGATTAAGAAGAGTGTCCAATACAGGAGAATGGACAATAGAACATACGCGCAAAAGCTTCTGACTTCACGTCAGTGCTTGAACCAATTTTTTTTGCTTATAACTCTTTGAAAATTTGAATAATTACCTAACGGATTTTTTTTTGGTAACTAGACAGTAATAGTGTCAGTATGAACATGATTGTAACCTGAAAATTTTGGTTGAACTTAGTTTTTCGACATTTGTTCGAATTTTTCCCGAAAATTCTTTACATTCTGGTGCAAAGTTGGTCCTATTCATATTTTCGCCATTAAAATATTTCAAGTTCACATTCAATTCACATCTGATAGTCCCAATAATGCTGCAAAATACCAATTAGTAGCTAAATTCTCGATTGAAATAAAATTTTGTCATGAATCTCCATCGTTAATTCTATTGCAACACTAGTTAGTTATTTTCTATGATAACAGATTGGTGAAAAGTCGAATTCGGATTTGGTTTTTCGACATAACTAAGTCCAAATAACATTTTCTAGTTACAATCATTTTTATGCTGACACTAATATTCTCTGGTAATCAAAAAATTCCGTTAAGTAATTAAGCAATTTTTAAAAGAGTAATTGAAAAAAATATAAAAAAAAATTCCAACCTGAGTTTTTGCACATTGATCTAAATTGTGATTTCAAAGTTTACTCAGAGCGTTTCATACGAAAAGTTCGAATTTTCCGTCATAATCGACATTTTTGTTTGAAAATGACGACTTCCGCTCAAACCAGATGGCCGAGTTTTATATCATTTTTGCGCGCATCTTCTGGGGAACCTCGCGGTTTCATTTTGCCCAAAGGTCTGTAATTTTCGAATTTTTTGTCGAAAATGGTCTCAATCAAATGGGTTGGACTGCCTGATGAAGAATTACAGGTCAAATTTGATTCTGTCCGGCCGGCCGGCCGTCCATTGCCACGATAACTTGAGAACAGAAAGAGATAGCGACTTGCAATTTTTAGGGTATGTGGCGCATCCCAATACGACGGACAAGTTCGTTAATGGGCATAATAGGCCGGATCGGCCCAATCGTTTACGAGTAATAATTTTGTTTTCAAACCAATACAAAATCTGATCGAATTGAAACTTGGTGAGTAGATATAGAATATAAACCTAAGGACGTTTGTAAAACTTTGCGAGAATGGTATCACTAGAAAATCTTAAAAAAATTATTATAAAATATTATTTATGTCAGGATAACCTGAGAACGGAAAGAGATAGCGATTTGAAATTTTCAGGTATGGTTTTGCATCTGACGAAGAATTTGAGGTCAAGTTTGATTCTGTCCAGCCGTTGTTATAACTCTAGAACGGAAAAAGACAGCGACTTGCAATTTTCAGGATAGGTGGCGCGTCTCAATACGACGTTAATGGGCATAATCGGCCAGTGGTTTCCGAGTAATAATTTAGTTTTCAACCAATAGAAATCCGATCAAAATGAAACTTGGTGAGTAGTTGTATAATACGTATGTAAATTAAAAAATAATATTTTGCATCTCACCATAACTTGAGAACGGACAGAGATAGCGACTTGCAATTTCCAAGGTAGGTTGAACATCCGAATGCAATATTTGAGTTCGTTAATAGGCATAATCGGCCGAAATGTTCTGAAGTTATACCTATCTGAAATTTGGTTTAGTTTCTTCTTAACTCAAAAAATATGAAACCAATCGAATTCAAACATGGTAATTAGTTGAAGAATTCTGACGCGCAATATTCGACAAGATTTCGTGAGGATCGCGTAACTAGAAAATTTTAAAAAAATTATTGAATATCTATACAATTCTATATCTCAGAAACTATCCTTTTGATATCGCTGAAATTTTGAGGAAGGCGTCAAATCCTAACTCTACAGCCTAGTTCCAAATTTGAACATGATCGAATTCATATTGTGCATTGTGTGATGCTATATCTGAGCATTGTGTGAGTTCAGTGGCTCGATGGGTGACCATTGCCACGATAACTTTTGAACGGAAACGGACAGCAACTTGCAATTTTTGGTTTAGGTTTCGCATCCAAATGGGACAGTTATGTCCATTGTTGAGTATAATCGGCAAAACAGTTTCAGAACATATTCCATCTGGAATATTGTTTTCTCGATAACTCAAAAAATATGGATCCGATCGAATTGAAACTTGGTAAGTAGTTACAGAATACCGACGCAAAGAAGCTCGTGCAATTTTGTGAGGATCTTATCGCTACAAAGTTTTTAAAAATTATTAAATAATATAATTTATCGCACGATTACTTGAGAACGGAAAGACATAGCGACGTGCTGTCTTTAGGGTAGGTTTTGCATGCTAATGCGACATTTATGTTCGTTAGAAGGCATAATAGGCTTAATGGTTTTGGAGTTATATCAATCTGAAATTTGGTTTTTATTTCCTCAATAACTCAAAAAATACGATGCCGATTCAATTCAAACATGGTAATTAGTTCTAGAATGCCGACGCAAAATTTTTTTCAAAATTCCGTGAAGATCCTATATCTAGAAAATTTTTAACAAATCAATGATAATCATTGAAAAAAAATTCTTTATATCAGAAAGTATTCGTCTGACATCGCTGAAATTTTGAGAGAACTTCCAAAACCTAACTCTACAACAAAGTTGAGAAAACGGTCTATATCGATGGTAAATTCGATTAAGAGTGTCCAATAGAGGTGAATCCACAATAAAGCATGCGCACAAAAGCTCCTGTCTTCAAGTCAGCGCTTGAACCAATTTATATCATTTTTGATGCACTAACTTTTGGAAAAAATTAAATTCGGAAATATTAATATTCTTCTAATTCACTATTCTTTTTAATCCCACTGAACTGAGAATCAGAACACTAGATTAAAGCTTAGGGCCAACTGGGGCTCGAGGTAAAAAAATCTCAAAAATTGTATATACAAAACGTTCATCATTCAGTATCAGTAGTTCACGAGTTATGAAGAAAACGATTAAAATCTTAAACAAATATTCATATATAGATACAATACGGTGTATTTTGGATAGGAAATAATTAACATAAGTGTAAAATTGCTTATTATTCCTAAAACATAATTTCAACTTACACCATTTCCATTAACAGTCAACTCGTGATTCCATATATTTCGATTGAGTGTGTCGAATTCTTCTGACAAGATCAGTTCTCCTGAACATACTGTTCTTCGGTTTGTAAATGAGCCACCTACTCTTGTTCTAGAAGGTTTGCATTGTCCAAGAATAGGAATTATAACATTAAACAAAATGAATATCAGACAGATAATTCGTCTCATCATCTAAAAATAAAAATAATCAAAAGAAAATTTTTTATGGAAACTAAACTGTTAACGTTATTTAGATAATAGAAACGTAGTCTTTATTTTAACATAAATATGTTGTGACTCTTACAGCAATATGGACAGCTATGCAGTAATATTATATGTTAATATACGAATGATCTTATGTTGGTGGCAGTGCAGGTAGGCTGCCTCGAGGCTCAAGTAGGCCGGATATGTTTATCTGTCTTTTTATTCTGGTAGCATAATCATGTCAAACCGCAAATTGCAATTTTTTATCAACCATAGTTCGACATTTCATCACTAAGGATGAATGATGTTCAGCCACTTCCTATTTGCAATTTCGTTAATTAAGACACGAGATTTAATATCAGAACTTTGTATTATTGGCACGCTTGTTCACCTATCATTTTTACGAAGTGTCTGTAATTTTGGAATTTTTGGCCGAGAATGATCTCAAACAACTAGTTTCGACTCACTGCACAATTACTCTGGAACGCAATAAGCTAGATAGTTGAAATTTGCAGGTACAGTAACGATATCTGCATTGTGATATAAGTAAAAAAATTGTCTCAAGCACTGACGTAAAGTCAGGGGTTAATCGAATTTACCATGGTAAATTCGAATCAAGAGTGTCCAATACAGAAGAATGGACAATATAATTTACCATGGTAAATTCGATTAAGAGTGTCCAATACGGGAGAATGGACAATAGAACATACGCACAAAAGCTCCTGACTTCACGTCAGTGCCTGAACCAATTTTTTTCATTGATTTTTGAAATAATTTTCTAGTGCTACGATCCTCAGGAAATTTCACAAGAATTTTAGCGTTGGCATTCTACAAATAATAACCATGTTTGAATTGGATCGGTTTTATATTTTTTAAGGGAAATAACAACAAAATTTCAGATTGATATAACTCCAAAACCATTTGTCCGATTATCCTAATTAACGAAATTAAATGTCGTATACAGATGCACAATTTACCCGGAAAACTGCAAGTAACTATTTCTTTCCATTCTCAAGGAATCATGAGATAAGTACATAATATTTTTTCGTAATTTTTTTGAAATTTTTTAGTAAAATGTCCTCACAAAATTTTACACACGTCTTCATGTAGATATTCTAGAACTATTTACCGAGCAATTCAATCAAGTATATATTTTTTGAGTTATCCAGGAAAGAATATTCCAGATGGGTATCACTCCGAAACCGTTGGGCCAATTATGGCCAACAGCGATCTTAACTCTCCCATTCAGATGTGCAACCTATCCTGAAAATTGCAAAACCCTATCTATCTCCTTTCGTTCGAGAGTTATTGAGGCAACGGTCACCCATCCAGCTACTGAACTGACACAAGGCTGCTCGGATCTCCAACAATATAGATCCGATCGTGTTCAAACTTGGAACTTGGTAGTAGAGTTAGGTTCTGAAAGCTCTCGCAAAATTTAAGCGATGTCGGACGAACAGTTTCTGATATACAATTTTTTTCAATAATTTTCTATGATTTTTTTAAAATTTTCTAGTAATAGGTAGGTATGATCCTCACGACAATCTGCAAGAATTTTCGCGTTGCCATTCTACAACTAATGACCATGTTTGAATTGGATCGGTGTTGTATTTTTCGAGTTATTGAGGAAATAACATCCAAATTTCAGATGGGTATAACTCCAAAACGGATTACCGATTATGCTTATCAACGAACTAAATTGTCGCATTCAGATTCACAAACTAACCTGAAAATTTCAAGTCGCTCTCTCTTTCCGTTCTTAGGTTATCGTGGCATTTTTAATAATTTTCTATCAATACGATTCTCACAAAATTTCACAACGTCCTTAGGCTTATATTATACAACTACCCACCAAGCTTCAATTCGATCAGATTAGTTTTGGTATAGACAAAATCATTACTCTGAAACGATTGGACAGATTATGCCCATTAACGAACTTGTCCGTCGTACATTTGAATGTTTTCAAGTCGATCGACCGGACGTGTGTTCGGTGATCTCGTAGTTTTGAGTTGAATTTCGAGTTAATTCCCGCACCAAATATTTTAAGACTTACACAGTTCGTTGTATGGACTCTGAAGTGCGATATCGTATAATTTTCTTTCTGGATACCTATTCGGAAATCATTGGACACTATGTCGATTTGTGGACATTGTGATGAGATTTTCGATCGACGTAAATCTCCCAGCATCACATGCTCCGGCATGTGCGGAAAAACTTATCAGGCCGTATGTATGGGAATTCCCTCTGATAGTCTACAATGTTTGAAAACAACTGGGTTCTGTTGGTATTGTCCTTGTTGTTATAAAGTACGCAATAAATACGAAGAATATATCAAGGGATCTTTTGATTCCAAGCTGAACCAAATGCTGGGTGGTTTTGAGGACATGTTCAAGGATTTTTTACTTAAGATAACTAATCAGGCTGATGAGGCATTTTCGAAGATTGGTTGTACTCCCAATGCTATGAATTCTTCTGGTTACTCGAACGCTGTTAGGTCCAAGTCAATGGTTGTTATAAAACCCAGGGACACCAGTCAAGCTAACTCCAGAACGAAGCGGGACTTAATGATGAACATAGATCCAGTAGAATTAAATCTGAAGGTTTCACAAGTCAAACAGGTCAAAGATGGTGGTCTATTTATTAGCTGTGAAGATTCCGAGGGTGCTGATAACATCAAGAAAGTTGTACGTGAGAAACTTTCAACTGGATATCGTGTGTCCGATGTGAAGAAATTTCTTCCGAAAATGAAAGTGGTTGGTCTCGACCAAAATTATGAAGCTGATGATATGGTGAAGTGTTTGAGAGGTCAAAACAATGTTATTTCTGATACATCTCATCTGAGAGTTTTGAAAACTTGGGCAACACATAAGAATTCCGGAATTTTTCAGGCTGTGATTGAAGTAGATAGTGATACTCATTCTAAAGTCATGAAGCAGGGTAAACTTTTTGTGAATTTTGATGTTTGCACTGTTTATGATGCAACTGAATTGATGATTTGTTACAATTGTAGTGGCTTCAATCATGGTCAATCTAAATGTTCTAATAGCGCGGCTTGCCCAAAATGTGCCGGTGCTCATTCCTTGAACAATTGTACAAGCACCGTTTTGAAATGTAATAATTATTTTAGTGCTAATTTGAAGAACTTCGATCACACTGCTTGGGATGCCAAAAAGTTACCTATTTATATAAAAAAATTCAATGTCCTGAAGTCTTCTCTTTTCGCTGATAAATAGCAGTCAATACCCAATGGGTTTTCTGGGGATTTTTTTGCATCTCAGTCAGGTGACATTTGTTTTTATTATCAAAATGTCAGAGGCTTAAGGTCTAAATTGCATACCATTTATGATAGCATTAGCCAATTTGACTATGATATTATATGTTTATCTGAGACTTGGCTCTCTTCTGATATTTCAAACTCGGAAATCTGTAGTGGTCAATATGTTCTGTATAGGAAGGATCGCAGCCTTGGCCTCACATCCGCGACAAAGGGGGGTGGGGTTCTGATTGCGGTACGCTCTGATTTTATGGTCACCTGTCTTGATCTTGACTGTATTACTGGGGTCTTTCATAACATTGATATAGTTGGTGTGAAGTTGGCGAAGCCTGGTTCTTGTTTATTTGTTTTTACCATTTATGTACCACCCGGTTCTGATCTTGAATAATATGAAGGGCTCTTCGACGCTATTTCAGGTTTGCCGTATCTGCTTTTCAATGATTGCAATGTCGTTATTCTAGGAGATTTCAATATTCCTGAATATGTGGATTGTCAGTTGTCTTCTTTCCATTTTGTTGGCAGGATGGTAGCACTCCAGGGACTATTGGACTACATGGACTTACGTCAGTACAATAATATTGTTAATGCGAATGGAAGAATTTTGGATCTTGTCTGTTGCCGCCGCCAGCTGATCGTGGGGAAGCCGAATTCCTCTCTCGTACCAGTTGATTCGCATCATCCTCCCCTTGAGTTCTGTCTGACTATGTCAACAAGAATTCCTAAAAATAATTCAAATAGTGTTTCCAAGAGATTTGATTTCAGAAGGGCGGATCTTTCGATGCTCTACGATGGCCTGCTGAACACTAACTGGGGTTTCTTGGATGGATATGTCGATGTTGATTTGGCCTGTACAGCATTCTATGAGCATCTTAATGTCATCATTGAAGCTTGTGTTCCTAAAACTTCAGGTAAAAAATCCCAATATCCACCTTGGTTTACTGGGGATATTATTCGTAAGTTAAGATCTAAGGACATTTGTCATCGTGCCTATCGAACAACTGGTTGTAGGTCATTTCTGGAGAAATTCGTTGTGCTTCGCAGGGAACTAAAGGGTGAGATTTCAGTTGCTCGAGTCAGGTTCTGTCGGGAGGCTGAGAATGATTTGTCGAGGGATCCATCAAAATTTTGGGGTTACATAAATAAAATTCGGGGAAGTTCCTCTATTCCGACATCAATGAGTCTTGATGGCTCAGCTTTATCTGCTCCTCAAGATATCGCCAATGCCTTTGCGTCTTTTTTTGAGTCTGCTTTCGTTAGCTCTTCTGATCAACAGCAGAGCCATGATGGTCGGGAATGTCTAGAGCAGACTCTTCCTGTTCCCTATATGTATAAGTGAGGATTCTGTGTTGTCTTGTTTGAAGGGATGCAAGAGTAACTTGACCGCGGGCCCTGATGAGGTTCCATCGTTTTTGTTGAGTGATTGCGCCATCGTTTTCGCTAAGCCTTTAACTGCGATCTTCAGGCTGTCATTGTCCTGTTTGTGCTTTCCAAGAATTTGGAGGGAGGGCAAGGTATGTCCTGTTTTCAAGAAGGGCTGTAGAGAGGACATTGAAAATTATAGGCCAATCGTCATACTGAGCAATTTTAGTAAAGTCTTTGAAAGAGCTTTGTATGATATAATTTATGCACACATAAAATGCCGTATTAACGATAGTCAGCATGGTTTTATTAAGGGTCGGTCTACTGTTACTAACCTGACTTGTTTTACCCAATATGTGTCCACCGCTCTAGACAAGTCCTCTCAGGTCGACGTTATATATACCGACTTCTCTAAGGCGTTTGACAGGTTGGACCATGGTGTTATTCTAACAAAGTTGTCTTCGTTTGGCTTAACGAAGGATTTCATATTTTTCCTTGCAACATATCTTGCAGATAGGACAATGTTCGTTCAATATTTTGGAGTCAGATCATTTGTGTTTTCCGCATCGTCCGGTGTTCCGCAGGGTTCCATTTTGGGTCCCCTGTTATTTATGTTATTCATGAATGACTTGGATGAATATCTGCTCTGTCCGTTTCTTTTGTATGTCGATGATTGTAAGTTGTATCGCCGTATTGTTTCCATTCAGAATTGCTGGGATCTCCAGGGTGACATCGATAGGTTGATCCATTGGTGTGCTACAAACAGGCTTTCATTGAATATAAAAAAGTGCAATGTGATGTCCTTTGGCAGTGGAAAGTGTAAACTTCATTTTCAGTATAACGTTGAAGGTAGTATTTTGGATAGGTTGACTGAATGCGGGGATCTGGGGGTCTTGTTCGATCAGCGGTTGACTTTTGTACCCCATGTGAGTGCAACTGTTTCGGTGGGACTCAGGACTCTTGGTTTCGTGCTCAGAAACTCCAGATACCTGTTTGAGATCCGATCTCTTTTTCTTCTTTTTACTTCGCTTGTGAGGTCGAGGCTGGAGTATGGATGTGTTGTGTGGAATCCTGGTTATGCAGTGCATGTTGATAATTTGGAGAAAATACAGAGGCGATTTCTGAAGTATGTTAGTTTTAAAATTGATGGCATCTATCCGATTCTTGGTATTACAAATGAGTATTATTTAAATAGATTTCATGTGAATTCTCTAGAGGGACGTCGAGTTTATCTAGGAGTTCTTTTTCTACGTAAGATCATTTGTTTCGAAATTGATTGCCCTTACTTGCTAGCCTCAGTGGATTTGCACGTCCCAAGACTGCCTGTTCGAAACATATCCACATTTTACCTCCCGTTTCCACGAACTAATGTGCTTCGGTTTTCGCCGCTGTTCAGAATTTGTAAAGATTTTTGTATTTTTCAACATTATTATTAGATATTTTCAGAAGCTTTTGCGCGTATGTTCTATTGTCCATTCTTCTGTATTGGTCACCCTTAATCGAATTTACCATGGTAAATTATGTTGTCCATTCTCCTGTATTGGACACTCTTACTTCGAATTTACCACGGTAAATTCGAATTAAGTGTCCAATACAGGAGAATGGACGACATAATTAACCATGGTAAATTCGATTAAGGGTGTCCAATACAGAAGAATGGACAATAGAACATACGCGCAAAAGCTTCTGACTTCACGTCAGTGCTTGAACCAATTTTTTTTTCGTGATTTTTTTTTAATTTTCTGGAGGCGCGGTTCTTAAAATTTTTTTTTTCGTCATTTCTTTCAAATTTTCTAGGATTACGGTTCTTACAGAATTTTAAACACGTCTTTGTGTTGATTTTCTACTACTAGTTACCAAGCTTCAATTCAATCGAATATTTATTTTTTGAGTTATCAAGGAAACAATATTCCAGGTGGATATAACTCGGAAACCGTTGAACCGATTATGCCCAAGAACGAACTCAACTCTCCCTTTCGGATACGCAACCTACCCTGAAAATTGCAAGTCCCTATCTCCTTTGGTTCGAAAGTTATCGAGGCAACGGTCACCCATCTACTGAACTCACACAAGAATGCTCGAATCTCCGACAATATTCAACCGATCGTATTAAAACTTGAAACTTGGCAGTAGAGTTAGGTAATGAACGCTCTTGCAAAATTTCAGCAATTTCAAACGTATAGTTACTGATATATAGAATTTTTTTTTTTATTTTCAATGATTTATTAAAAATTTTCTACAGATGCTATCCTCACCAAATTTCGCAAACATTTTTGCGTTGGCATTCTACATCTAATAACCATGTTTGAATTCAATCGGTTCAGTATTTTTCGAGTTAATGAGGAACAAAAAACCACCAAATTTCAGAAAATTTCAGATGGCTATAACTCTGAAACCGTTTGGTCGATTATGCTCATAAACAAACTCAAATGTGGCATTCATATGCACAACATAACCTGAAATTTTCAAGCCGCTATCTTTTTCCGTTCACAGGTTATCGTGACAAAAAAAATATTTTTTTATAATTTTTTTAAAATTTTCTAGCCTCACGATTCGCCCAAAATTTCACAAACGTGCTAAGGTTCATATTCTACAACTACTCACCAAGTTTCAATTCGATCGGATTTATATTGGTTGAAAACAAAATTATTACTCGGAAACCACTTGGCCGATTATGCCCATTAACGAACTTGTCCGTCGTATTGCGATGCGCCACCCACCCTGAAAATTTCAAGTCGCTAGCTCTTTTCGTTCTCAAATTATCGTGGCAACGGACGGCCGGACGGACAGAATCAAATTTGACCTCGGATTCTTCATCGGGGAGTCAAACTTGATCGTTTGAGACCAATTTCGTCAAAAAATTCGAAAGTTACAGACATTTGGGCAAAACTATAACGCGATGTTCCCCAGAACATACGCGCAAAAATTGCGATAATCTAAATTCTTGAAGATTATGAGTTACTTATGCTTTTTCATCATTGGTTGTTATACAGGGTGGGTCACGGTGGATGGTACCCTGGAGTTTCACGTAGAACGGGACGTACGATTTCATTGAAAATTTGGTTTCTTGGCTAGGAACCACTGCTCTAGCGATCTAGAATATTTTCAGCACCGCGGTGTTGATGCTTATATCCAAAAAATTACAACTTTGATATTTCAAATGGAACACCCTATATATTATTGTTTTTTTTTTCGATTTGACGTAGCCTTCTGATTAATTCTGTATCACCTTATCGCTATCTAAAGCGGTTTTCGAGTAATTAATTGATTTACTTCAATTCAACATTCATTACTTCGATACTTGGAATCCTAGAAAGCCGAAATTTCGGGAATGGATTGCCAATATCCCGTGTATCATTTAATGACATACGTCCCTATTCATACAGGGTTGTTCAAAATCCGAGGCGCTTCCGAGACATACTTAAACGATTAAAAGTGCGTTTTCTCAAATAGAATGACCTGTATACCATAATATGTATTGAATGAGAATTAAATTTCCGACCAAACGGTATAACATGTTCCTATACTAACTTAAATTGTATGTTTTTCGAATTAGAAGAAAGTTTTCATGAAAATGGGAATATTGAGCTACATTTTGTACTAGGGATGCATGAAATGTCATAGAACGTGTAAATTATGATAATTTAACAATCGGCATGACGTATTGTTGAATTTATAAACGCAGGCAATAATTATACATATGAAATTTTGTTGAAATTGTTTATTCTTCACGGTCGATGCCATCAAATTGTAGCAAAAACATACAGAATGTTTAAAGATATGTATCCTGACTAAGAACCAATGAGCAAGAGAAAATTTGTAAAATTGCCGAATAATTCCCTCCTTTTTGGAGGACGAACAATGCCGAAGCTTATAACTACAAAATAAGGTAACATTTTAAATGTATTAACTTATTTTAACGCAAATCCTCATGCTTTCACCAGAAGTCCAGAATAAGATGGAGGCCTATAACCAGAACTTATATTCGGGATTAAACATTCTTGTTGTTCTTTGTTCAAAGTAACGAAGTAATGAATGTTGAATTGAAGCTGTTTTACACAAAAAAGGAAGTAAATCGATTAATTACTCGAAAACCGTTAGGGATAGGGGTGAGGAAGATGATACAGAATTAATCAAGAGGCTGCGTCAAATCGAAAAGAGGAATAATATACAGGGTGCTCTATTTGAAATATCAAGGTTGTTAGTACTTTTAGATATATGCGGCAACACCGCAGCGCTGAAAATATCCTAGATCGATAGAGCAGTGGTTCCTAGCCCTGATACCAAATGTTCAATTAAAAATCTTACGTCCCGTTCTCCGTAAAAGTCCAGGGTACCATCGACCGTGGTCTACCCTGTAGATTATATGGAATATTTCTGATTTCGACGAATCCTCAAATCTTGGCATCCCATATCATATCTGGATTTGAATATTGTTCAACTTTCAATCAACCTAAATGTATGGGGGCCCAATTCTTTAAAATAAGTACATAAGTAGGTACTATATTTGACTCGTCTCGACCCGCGATAGGTACTAAACAAAAAATCTTCCCTTATTAAAATGGCATGGTCACAGATATGATATTCCTAATTCTATCATCATGAAATTCGTTTGACTTCGCGTCAATAACAATAAACCATCGGCAAGATTGTTGTTGAGTACAATACTACAATACTTTGTCAATATCTGCAACAAAATAAATCTGTTCGAGTTTAAATCTAGAACTTTGCTGTAAAATTTTAAAGATTCTTGAATAATTACAACGCTATCAGACAGATAGTTTCTGAGATACATAATTTTTTTTCAAATTATCGTCATACGATCTTTGCGAAATTTGCATATGTTTTCGTGTCAGTATTTTTCAACTAACTACCCAGCTTTCATCCGATCAGATCAGTATTTTTGTAGTTATTTGTAAAACAACATTTCAGATGGCTATAACTCCGAAACCACTCGGCAATCTTCACCCATTAAAGAGATTTACCGGCGTATTTGGACTCCAAACATACCCTGCAAATTTCAGCTCTCTACAGTTATCGTGCGTAGGCACCACGTAGGCAATTTGACCAAATTTCTGTAATTTTAGAATTTTTGGGCGAGAATGGTCTCAAACAATTTTCGAGTTTCGACTCACTGATGAAGATTTTTATATCAAACTTCATTCCGATCGTACGTAGGGACCACCGATAACCCTGTTAACCCCTGCTTTTAACCTTACTATTGCCATGCGGAATGCCTTTAGCATATATTTTCAAAAACTGTGTTGTTTTCTTAATTCTGAATCGAAACAGATCAAATAGGTAGGTACATAAAATGAAATGGAGATAGAATACACAATTTATAGAGTGAATGACAATATACTAGTCTAGTTAAATCTAGATCCAGTAAGGTATTAATTTAAGTATAGGTATTAAAAACTCAGAATATGTTAATATAACTAGGTAGTACATACATGATGGATAATTCAAGACAGGAATATGAACGCAACAAGAATCACAAAAAATATTGGTATTCGTAATTCAGATAACTTCTTATCGAATTTTTAACATATATACAATAGCTACTGCGGGAAATGTGAAAAATGTTCATTTATATTTTCAAGGATACTTATTACTAGATGGCTATATTATTTTTTGAAATAATGAATCGAAGTGATCGTCACATGTAATGTTCACAGTTTACGTCTCGGAGTATGCAGATTGGAAAAATGGAATAAAATAAATGGTGCAAATTTTGTACAGAGGTTTATTTCGATTCATACTGATAACCGATTATCTTTAAAAATAAGTTCAAATAAACAGAGGTTTTGGTCTTTTCACCATCTTTTTCATTCAGACTTTCGAGCTATTAATTATCGTTAGATATCGCGGTAATATAATTTGGATTAGACCAGTTCCATGAGTCACCCCCTGAACCATTAAATTACTATCAAATACCTCATTTATGAGATAATTAACATAACATCTAAGTATATGTAGCAAAAAAAATACTATTCTTGAATGTCTAAAGTTTATCAGGGCTGTATTTGAATAAATCTTTGGCGTGCTTGTTCCCCTGGACATTTTGCACAAATGTGTATTATTTTCGAATTTAAGGTCAAAACTGGTCTTAAACATTTAATTTCGACTCACTGATAAAGAATCTTAGGTCAAACTTAATTCTGTCCATCACGAGAACTCTCGAATGAAATAAGTAGACAGGTTGAGTTCATTAATGGGCAAAATCCGTTGAATGGTTTCGAAGTTATAGTTATCTGTTTCCAATAACTCGAAAAATTCTGATCTGATCGAATCGAAACAAGCTAGAGGTTTCCCAGTTTTATAACTAAAGATTAATTTGTTTAAAGCGATGAGTAATACCTTTCTCGTTTCGAGATGAGTCAAATATTGGAGCTAACGAATTGGGACCCATATATTTAGGTTTTATTGAAAGTTAAACGATATTTTTATTCAGATATCTAATAGGGTCACCTAGACTCGGGGATTTTCCGAAATGGGAAATATTCTATATGATATAAAATAACACACAATGGAAAAGTTTTATAGTCTTTAAGAATTTTCCAGATTATAACAATTTCTACCGATTCAATACGAAAAAATCATTTTGAAAATTCTCAAATGTCAGTAGGCTGGAAAACAGTTAGTTAGATGCATTTATATCGATATTTAAAACGATATGTGGGTCTAAGATAATCAAATATGGTATATTGGAGGTATTTTGATTAATTGAAACAGATATTAGATGCCGAAGTAGTTTTTTCTCTACTAAATGAAGGTTTTATTTGTAAAATTGACCTGAATCGATATATAAGCGCAATACTGGCTCGAACTGCGTAAAATAGGGTATATTGTTATATTGGATGCATTCTAATTCCTATATTCAGTATATTGAATATAGGGAATAACTGATAAATTGCATTCTTAGAATAGTTCTATAAACTTAGGTTGTATTAAAAATTGGTTCAAGCCCTGTAGACAGGAGCTTTTTGGCGCTCAAAACAGACAAATTATATCTCCGAAAGTATTGGTTTCTCAGAGTTGAGAATTATATCAATGGATTTCTATGCTAAAACTGCATCATGAAAGAAATTAAATTTAAAATATCTCCGAAAGTATTGGTTTCTCAGAGTTATGAATGATTTCAATGTATTCTTATGGATTGCATCATAAAGGAAATTCAATTCAAATAATAGTTTATTTATCAAGATTAAATGAGCAATCTGAGAATGAGAACTGCACCATGGAAGAAATCAAATTGAAATAGCTTAAATGAATTTGACTCTCTCTTATAGAACAGGATGATATGTACGAATATGAATACAGATCATATAATAATTCATAGATAGAATAATTATAGCATTCTGTGAAAACATAGAAGTACGATTCATTATTGAAATTTCGAAAAATCATATCTCCGAAAGTATAAGCTTGTTAGAGTTGAAAATAATACCAATGGATTTTCATGGTGAAACTGCATCCTAAAAAAAATTGAATTTGAAATTTGTAAGTGAAAAACAAATATTTTTTTTCGTTACTCCGAAACCATTTGGCCTTTTCTGTCCTATAACAAACTCAACCGAGATATTTATCCCCCTAACCTACCCTAGAAATTTCAACTGCCTAGCTCGTTCTGTTCGGGAGTTCAAAATTCAAAAATTAAAATTTTTTCTTGACATTTTACGGCAACCTGATCAATACAAAACTTCACACGCTTATAAAAGTTATCATTCTACAATTTGATACTAAATTTCAGATAGATCAAGTGATCGGTTTCGGAAATATTCATAAGAAATGTTTTTACTAAAAATGGCCATAACTCCAAAACTGCTTGGTGGATTTTGCCGGTAAACGAACTTCTCCGAGATATTTACTTTCCAAACCTACCCTGCAAATTTCAATCCTCCAACTCCTCTCGTTCAAGAGTTATTGTGTTAACGGACGGCCGGCCGGACAGAATCGATTTCGACCACAAATTCTTGATCAGTAAGTCGAACCAAATCGTTTGAGAACATTTTGAGCCAAAAATTCGGAAATTACCGACATTTGGACAAATTGATAAGCACTCTGTTCCAATGAACAAGAGCGCCAATAATATCACAGTTCAGATACCGCTGAAATTTTGCAAGAGCCTTCAAAACCTTAACTGTTGTGAAAATATTTTTTTTCCCTGAAGGTTAAGCTGCATTGGGCGAGTTCAGTACATGAATGTATGGCCGCTCTGGTAATAAATCCAAAGAATCTCGCCAAAGCTCCTGACCTTAGTCTTTTTCCAATCAATTTGGATATTATGTTGGCCTCCTAGTTACCACTGATTATCGAGTATACGGAATGACTGTTGTTCTTACCTAGTTCCTTAAGACGGAGGTAACACATTCAATCTGGTATCAATCTTGCATCAATCTGATATCAACCTCGCCATCAGTCTGCGCGTATACAATCAGTTTCCCGTCAATCTGACATCAATCCATGATTGATGTCAGAATGAACTGATGCCAGATTGACTTCATCTGTTGAACTGAAACAGAAACATGAAATCACTCATGTTCCTCAATTATTATTGAAAAAAATGGATTCAAGCCCTGTGGACAGGAGCTTTCTGGCGCTCTAGTTCAAACAGACAAATTATATCTCCGAAAGTATTGGTTTCTCAGAGTTGAGAATTATATCAATTTATTCTTATGATAGAACTGCATCATAAAGGAAATTCAATTCAAATAATAGTTCATTTATCTAGATTAAATGAGCAATCTGAGAATGAGAACTGCACCATGGAAGAAACCAAATTAAAATAGCTGAAATGAATTTGACTCTCTCTTATAGAACAGGATGAAATGTATGAGTATGAACACAGATCATATAATAAAGCTTAGATAGAATAATTATAGCATTCAGTGAAAACATAGAAGTACGATTCATTATTGAAATTTAGAACTTCATCTATCAGAAATTGAATTCAAACATCATAGAAGAATTTAAATTCAACAAGAGTGCCAAAAATTATCAATCCAAAACCAATAGACGAATTCTACCCAACAACGAACTCATCCGAGATATTCATTCCTCAATTCTATGATGAACGATAATATATATCTTTCCTCAAATCTACTCCAATACACCAATATTCCAGTTTTGTTTTTAGTGCAGATATTCTGAACTCAATATTATCAACTTACCATTACCATTCCCATCATCATATGGATTGACCATCGGCATGAAAATATCAACCAACAAAAAGTATGATATTATATTATCATTCTCATATTTATACGATTGCTGGAATGAAACAACGTAATTTCTCAGGAGAATAAGTTGACATTATAACAATTCATAGAATATCCACATAATAATTCTATCATACTGTGAAAACGTAGAAATACGATTTACATTGAAATTTTGAAAATTCATATCTCCGAAAGTATTAGCTTGTTAGAGTTAAAAATGATATGAATAGATTCTTATGATAAAACTGCTTATTAAAAAAAATTTAATTTGGAATTTGTTTTGTAAAAAAAAAATTTTTTTTTGTTACTCCGAAACCATCTTTCCGATTTTGCCGAATAACGAACTTAGCCGAGATAGTTATCCTCCAAACCCACTCTGAAAATTTCAACTCTCTAGCTCATTCCGTTCGAGAGTTATCGTGCCTACGGCCGGACCGGCCGGACCGGCCGGACGGTCAGACAGAATGGATTTCGACCACGGATTCTTGATCAGTGAGTCGAACCAAATGGTTTAAGACCATTTTCATCGAAAAATTCGAAAATTACAGACATTTGGGCAAATTGATAAGCACTCAGTTCCGAGGAACTAGAGCGCCAAAAATAATAATAATTTTCTGGATAAAATTAAGCTCCATATATTCATATCATACTTCATTCCTTTCTGACCTTACTCGCCAAATTTGAACTCTTCGAGTCATACAGTTCCTGAGTGGTATTGGAAATAGAAATACACAATGCCAAACGGCCACTTTAATAATAAACTAGGTTTGACAACCTCATGTGAAATAATGCATATTTCAAAACACTGAAAGGGATAAATCTGAAATACTATGAGGATTATAAAGCTATGTAGGGGCTAGTAAAGGAAAACAAAATAGAGAATTATAGGTTATATTTATTCATTGTACAAAATTCAAATCAATAATGAAGTTTTTTTGCACGTATGTTCTTGGGAAAATCTTTTTGCCCTAATGTCTGTAACTTTCGAATTCTTACAGATTGGGTGCGACTCCCTGATGAAGAATTAGAGGTCAAATTAGATTCTGTCTGGCCGTTGCCACGATAACTTGAGAACGGAAAGAGATAGCGACTTGAAATTTTCAGGGTAGGTGGCGCGTCCCAATACGACGGACAAGTTCGTTAATGCGCATAATTGCCCCAACGGTTTCCCAGTAATAATTTTGTTTTCAACCAATACAGTTCCGACCGTATTGAAAATTGGTGAGTAGCTGTAGAATACAGACTTGAAGACGTATGTGCAATTTAGTGAGAATCGTATTGCTAAAAAAAATTAAAAAAATTATTAAAAAATATTATTCATCTCACGATAACTTGAGAACGGAAAGAGATAGCGACTTGCTATTTTCAGGATATGTTGTATATCGGAATGCAACATTTGAGTTTGTTTACAGGCTTAATCGGCCAAATAGTTCTGAAGTTATACCTATCTAATTTTTTTTTTTTATTTCCCGCTTAACTATGAAAATACGAAACCAATCCAATTCAAACATGGTTATTAGTTGTAGAATGCCAACGCGCAAAGGCCGTGGGACGAAAGTATACCGAATCGGCCCCAGAAAGATATCAGACTCATCATTTCAGGAAATGTTGGTACCCATAAGATACTTCGATGCTGCAAGTTTCAGATCTTCATCTATTACCGTTTCTGGATAAATAAAAAAAATGCTGAAAATGAGTAAAAATTGTTATTCTCAGCACCTGCTGAATCGATTGATTCAAATGACAGATATGTTTTAAGGGGTGATGGTAGCTTCTAGGAAAAAAAATAAGAGCTGTATCGGTTCATAAGATCCTTAAAAAAATGGCGTTTATTTCTTTAATTTTAATTTTTAACTATGTTACGATGACGGTAAAATTATGAAACTATCTATTTCAAATTCCTCATTAAATTTTCGATGGAATAAGGAATTTTTGGAATTTTTAAAAACGGTACGCCATATTGAAAAAAATTAAATTCTGATTTTTTGCTCAAAAGTCGATTTTTTATGATTTAACCCTTGAAATAATAAAATACAGAACTGCAGAACTTTTGCGATTACTGAACTGGTAAAAACAACAGAAAAAATCAGAACCACTCATACAGTGCGTTTCACCTATATAGTTTTTTGAAATTTGATTTTCGGGAATGTTGGTGCTCAATAAATGATGATTTTTGACATTTATGTCATTGATCATGTTACTCTGCAAACCTGTCAAAATTGACATTTTTTTAGAGAAATTACCACAAGACGTAGAAATCAGAACAATATCAAAAAGTTTCTCAGAGAAATGTTGCTCAGAATGTAATTTTATACCAAACTGCCAAATTTCATAGTGAAATTCCGAAATATTTTGATATTAATATTTTGATGACAGAACGCTAGAGGGAGCTTTGGGAATCGCGGAATTTTGAAAACTCATTCGTAATTCCATTGGTAGAGACATTAATACAATTCAAATGAAGTTTATATTAATTTAATGTTCCTCATAAATTATGATTTCTATAGTGAAAACCTCACAATTTTGTTGCAAACCGAATTATACTTGAGAAATTGAATTCGCAAAGAGCTGATATCTCGCTGATTATTCTTGAAGCATCATAAGAAATTAAATTCTTCGATATGACATCAGAAGAATAATTCTCCAACCCTCTAAAATCGATTTTGAATATATTTACTCAAACACCACTAAAAACGCAATACATACCTGATCTAAAACATAGATACCTGTGAAAATAATAAAATGAATTCGATTTGACAGGCGCATGGAATAATACACTTTCAAATTATTTATTTATTTAATGCACCTCCCAACTCGATTTCATTTTCACAGGTAACTTTGTTTTAGATGAGGTCGGTATTGCGTTTTTGGTGGTATTTGAGTAAATATATTCAAAAGCGATTCAAGAGGGTTGGAGAATTATTCTTCTGATGTGAAATCGAATAATTTAATTTCTTATGATGTTCCAAGAATAATCAGCAGGATATTAGCTCTTTGCGCATTTAATTTCTCAAGTATAATTCGTTTTGCAACAAGATTGTGAGGTTTTCACCATAGAATTAATAATTTATGAGGAATATTAAATTAATATAAACTGCATTATTATTAATATCTCTTCCAATGGAATTATATTACGAATGATTTTTCAAATTTCCGCGATTCCCAAAGCTCCCTCTAGCGTTCTGTCATCAAAATATTAATATCAAAATATTTCTGAATTTCACAATGAAATTTGGCAGTTTGGTATAAAATGATATTCTGAGCAATATTTCTTTGGGAAACTTTTTGATATTGTTCTGATTTCTACGTCATTTGGTCATTTTTCTGAAAAAATGTCAATTTTGACAGGTTTGCAGAGTAACATGATCAATGACATATATGTCGAAAATCATCAATTCCGAAGCACCAACTTTCCCGAAAATCAAAATTTCAAAAAACTATACAGGTGAGAAAATTTCCTCTTGGTGCGTACTTTTTGAAACGCACTGTAGGAGTGTTTCTAATTTTTTCTGTTGTTTTTACCAGTTCAGTAGTCCCAAAAGTTCTGTAGTTCGGTATTTTATTATTTCAAGGGTCAAATCATGAAAAAAAAATCGACTTTTGAGCAGAAAATCAGATTTTAATTTTTTTCAATATGGCGTACCGTTTTCAAAAATTCCAAAAATTACTTATTCCATCAAAAATTGAATGAGGAATTTAAAAAAGATAGTTTTATAATTTTACCGTCATCGTAACTTGGTTAAAAATTAAAATTAAAAAATAAACGCAATTTTTTTGAGGATCTTATGAACCGATACAGCTCTTATTTTTTTTCCTAGAAGCTACCATCACCCCCTAAAACATATCTGGCATTTAAATCAATCGATTCAGCAGGTGCTGAGAATAATAATTTTTACTGATTTTCAGCATTTTTTTATTTATCCAGAAACGGTAATAGATAAAGATCTGAAACTTGCAGCATCGAAGTATCTTATGGGTACCAACATTTCCTGAAATGATGAGCCTGATATCTTTCTGGGGCCGATTCAGTATACTTTCGTCCCACGGCCTTTCTACAAAATTTCGTGAGGAAAGTATCACTAGAAAATTTAAAAAAAAAATCATTGAAAATCTTTGAAAAAAAATCTATATCTCAGAAACTGTCCGTCTGATATGGGTAAAATTTTGCGGAAGCCTTCAAAACCTAACTCTACAGCCAAGTTCCAAATTTGAACACGATCGGATCTATTGTTGGAGATCTGAGCAGCATTAAGTGAGTTTAGTTGCTGGATGGGTGACCGTTGGGCCACGATAACTTTCGAACGGAAAGAGATAGTGACTTTCAATTTTCATGGTAGGTTCCGCATACTAATAGGACTGTTATGTGCATCATTGTTTATAATCGGCCTAACAGTTTCACAGTTCCCATCGGGAATATTATTTTCTTGATAACTCAAAAAATGTAGATGTGATCGAATTGAAATTTGGTAAGAAGTTGTAGAATACCAACGTAAAGAAGTTTGTGAAATTTTTTGAGGTTCATATCACAAGAAAATTTTAAAAAAATTATTGAATATATTATTTATCTCACGATTATTTGATAACGGAAAGACATAGTGACTTGCAACTTTTAGGGTAGGTTGCGCATCTTAATGTTACATTTGAGTTCGTTAAAAGGCATAATGGGCCAAACGGTTTTGGAGTTATATCAATCTTAAATTTGGTTATTATCTCCTCAATAACTCAAAAACTACGATACTATTGTAATTCAAACATGGTAATTAGTTCTAGAATGCCGGTTCAAAAATGCTTGCAAATTTTCATGAAGATCTTATCACTAGAAAACTCTCAAAAAACAATCATTAAAAAAAATTCTGTATATGAGAAAGTATTCATTTGAAATCGCTGAAATTCTGCGGGAACCTTCAACACCTAACTCTATAACCAAGTTGCAAGTTTGAACACGATCGGATTTCTCTTGTTGGAGATCCGAGTAGACTTGGGTGAGTTCTGATATTTTAAAAGCAATTTAAATCGCTTATTCAACGCTCAGTTGAATAAATGCGGCAAGAGGATTTATGCAGTTCTTTATAATCTATATATATAAATATAAAATATAATCTATATATATAAAAATGAATTGCTGTTCGTTAGTCTCGCTAAAACTCGAGAACGACTGGACCGATTTGGCTAATTTAGGTCTTGAATTATTTGTGGAAGTCTAGGGTTTAAAAAGTGAATAAATATAAAAATATCTACAGGGTGGTTTTTTTTTAACGTTAATGGCAACTTGCTCTTTTCCACGCCATAGTCGTACAATTTCATTCAATTGTGTTAAAAAATTTACTTTTGAGGCATACATCATTGAAAATAAGCCATTACTATACAAAGTGTTCTTTTTCTCACGGCACAATTGTACGCGATTGAAGTGATTTGTGCCACAAACAAAGCATTAACTAAATAGGTACCTACCTTGGATGGATTCTCATAATGTATTTTTCCGAAATTTTCAAACAGGGTGTTTTTCTTTTAACGTCAATTGTGTGTTCTTTATATCACTGCACAACTGTACGCGATAGAAGTGATTTGTTCCACAAACAAAGTATTAACTAAATAGGTACCTTGGATGGATTCTCATGATATATTTGGCCGAAATTTTCATACAGGGTGTTTTTCTTTGAACGTCAATTGCAACTTGCTGTTTTTCACGCCAATCGTACAATCTCATTCGATTGTGTTAAAAATTATACTTTCGAGGCATACATCAGTGAAAATGAACCATTACTATACAGGGTGTTCTTTATATCATGGCACAATTGTACGCGATTGAAGTGATTCGTACCACAAACAAAGCATTAACTAAATAGGTACCTACCTTGGATGTAGACCTACATTCAAATGTTGGACCTACATTCAAATGTGTTAAACAAAATACTTTTGAGGCATAAATCATTACTATACAGGTGGTTCTTTATATCACGGCACAATTGTACACAATTGAAGTGGTTTGTGCTACAAACAAAGCATTAACTAAATAGGTACCTTGGATGGATTCCTATAATGTAACAATTTTGTTTTTGCTTTGATGTGTGTACATGGCGCATGGACAATTATACGTCGCGTATTCGCGCGTCGGAAAACGGTCATCTTTGTTTATTTACGCACCACAAAACAAAACTGAAAATATAGCTAGAAGGTAGTGGAAAGCTTTAAATTGATTAAGAGACTGTATCATAACTGTGTGTGTCTGTCAATATCAAATTGAAACTCTATAACTGGCCAGTATTTCAGGAAAACTCTGTTTTGTGAGTAAGCAACATCATGTGCAAGTAATCGAAAATAATAATAATTCATACCGAGCATTTTTTTATTAAGTTAGGCGGTACGAAGTTCGCCAGGCCAGCTAGTAGTAGATATTTTTCAGAGTTTGGTAGAGAAAATCCAGAAAGAAACCATTTAATAATGAATATACCTCCCACAGTATCCTTTAATGATTACACATGTCAGACAGAATGAAAAATTTTATCTCAGACGATTCTTCCTTAAAATGGTACGAAATGTATTTATATCTTATAGAAGCTGAGGAAAGGGTCTATATCGATGGTAAATTCGATTATGAGTGTCCAATAGAGGTGAATGGACAATAGAACTTGCGCGCAAAAGATCCTGACTACACGTCAGTGCTTGAGCCAATTTTATTTTGACGGCTGAATTTATTTATTTGGTTCCAAAGCCCAAATTCTGATATAATCAACCTCCACGGCACAATTATATACGATTTACACTTATTCATTCAATATTGTGACGCGTTTCGTCGACACAGCGACTTCATCAGACTACATCATACTAAATTCTTAACAAGTTATTATCTCCCTATACCTAGATGACATGGACACAGAATCATTTAAAACTAATTACATGAGAAACTTATTTAAAACAAATTACATAATAGACTTATTTAAAACTAATTACATGAGTTTTCACTGCTGGTTTCTTTGTACACATTAACAATAATTCATTCCTAATGCTTTTATTTATAAATTGATTCTCTATTTGAATAGATTGAGTATCGGTGAAAAATTTAGATCTAATTGTTCATTAACTAAATTACCCGTATGTTTTTCCCTATTTATTTCGACCATTTCCCAGTAATTAATTTGCGCACCTTTATTCAAATTGTGTAGAATTTTGAAATCCGGGTTAAACTTATGTCCTCCTGCTGATAAATGATTCGAATAATTTGAATTAATTTTGTGGTTTTTGAAGCTGTGATGATGTTCCTTTATTCTTATGCCAAAATTTCTACCAGTTTTTTCTATATATGATTTGTCACAACTCCCGCAATTTAATTGATAAACACCGGATTTATCTTCTTTATTCCTTTTCGATTTATTGTTTTTTATGAATTTGGCAAGGTTATTATTTGTCCGGAATGAGATATTCACCTGTTGGTTTTGAAGAAACCTTTTAAGTTGTTGACTCGTTGTACCAAAATATGTTAAGCTATTGAATATTTTATTTTTATCCTTAATTTCTGGAAATACTAAACTAATTGTTTTTCTAAATTGTTTTTTCGTCAACATTTTTCTGATTAACTCTGTGTTATATCCGTTGTTCACCGCTATTTGTTCGATAATTTCTAATTCTGTACCATAATTTTCTTCGGATAAAGGTATATTAATTAGCCGGTGTAACATACTATGAAATTCCGCGACTTTATGTTCGAATGGATGACACGAGGATCGATGAATGATTGTATCCGTATGGGATGGTTTCCTAAATATTGAAAAATCATGTTGATTGTTTTTCCGCGTTATTGTTAAATCCAAAAAATTAATTGCACCATTATTTTCCATTTCAATTATGAATTTGACATTTGGATGAATGCTATTAATAAAATCTACAAATATTTTCAGTTGCCGGTCTGTTCCTTTGAAACACGCGAGCACATCATCTACGTATCTAAACCAATATACGAATTTGGAAAAAATAGGATGTGTTTTAGCGATGGCTTCTAGGTTGTCCATGAATATTTCTGCCAAAAGGGGGCTGAGCGGATTCCCCATGATAAGTCCTTCATCGCTAGTATAAATCTTATCGTTGAAACTAAAGTAATTTTGATTCAAACACGTTTCTAAAAGCTGGAGTATTTCGGACTGAATCACTATATTGACTTTGTTTTTCTCTAATAAATCCCTAACTATTTCTACTGTATCCTGGGGTGGAATACTAGGGAAAAGGTTAACAACATCGAAAGACACTAATTTTGCATTGGCCGGTAGGGAAATATTTTTAATTTTTTCTACTACCGGCCAATGCAAAATATGAAACTAAGGAAATATGAATAGTTTTCCCGAGGTTGTCAAAGTTATCCCGAGGGCGGAGCCCGAGGGATGTATAGACAACCGAGGGAAATGTATTCATATTTCCCGTGGTGTAATCAATAGTTTTTTTCTGATTGAAACAATCTGATATGGAAAAATTATTATTAGATTGTATATTTTTGTAATAATTAAATTTTTAACGTTGCTATGGGCCATGTTTCTGAGAATCTTGGTTGACTGGTTTCATTTTGACGTCTTGTCAAAAATAAAATTATTCAAAAAATCTCGAACTACGTCAAAAATCAAGCGGCAAAGGCCCGTGAAACTTTGGTTCCGGCCAAATCTCAAGCTGCCTACAGTAAAGAGTACGAATGCTTTCAGGAGTGGAAAAGAAAAAAATTGGTGAACGGTGTGAGCGATAATATTTTGTTAGCATATTTCCAAGATTTGGTATGTTGCTCTGATTCTTGTTATTCTTGATGTATGATTAATTCATTCGATCCCCAGTCGCAGAAATATTCTCCAAACGCGTTATGGCCGAAACTATCGAGGTTAAGATCTATGCTACATTTGAAGGAAAAAACTGATGTCAAATTATTCGATGAAGTCGAAGCATTTGTTAAGAACAAAAATAAAGGATACGTTCCTAATAAATCAGCAGTGTTGTCCCGGGAGCAGCTCAAGACATTCTTGAGTGAAGCTCCTAATGACGTTTTTTTTATGTATAAGGTAAACGTTTCATTTTGATTTCCTCTGTTGATAAGATTTTTACATTCATAATTTTGAAGGTTGTTTTAATAATGGAAATCTTTGGCGCCTGCAGAACTCAAGAGTTGGTGAATATGCTATCTTCATATATCGAAGATCGTGGGTCGGTAATCATAATCAAAGTCTCAAAGACTAATGTTGGGTTTCACGAAGCTTTGATTAGCTTAATCGTGGATTTAATTCGATCAAAAATGAACTGAAAATCGACATAGAATCGCATTAATTTGGCAATTAAGAGCTGTCAAAGCTTTGTGAAGCCCAATGTAAGAATGATATAAACAGAATATTCACTATAATTGATGAAGAAGATCTGGGTGCTGCTCGTTTGGTGAGGGAGTATTCGGCGTTGCGTCCGCAAGGCGTTCTTAGGTTCTTCGTAGCTTATAGGAAGAAGAAGTGTACTCTTCAGCCTTTCGGCAAAAATACCTTCGGAAAAATTCCGAGTAAGGTTGCTGAATGGTTGGGTTTAGATAATCCGAAAACGTATACATTGTGGAAGACGAACATCCGCGACATTGGTTGCCGATGCGGGAGCCTCAACGACAACGCTCAAGAGACATGGTGGTTGGAAAAGTTCGTCTGTTGCAGAAGGCTAACTGGCTGACAGTATGCTGCACACAAACAAGGTAGCGAAGATGATAGCAGGTGTGGAGGGAGAGCCATCTGCAGCATCACAATCTTTGAAGACCGTTTTGGGAGAATCGTCCGAGACTGCTGCAGCACGGAATGTTCTCAAGAAAACTGTAGTCTCGCCGACGAATAATTATGAACAAGATATTTCTTCTTCCTTTGTATCTGGTGGAAATACTTTTAGTGGAAATTTCAACAATTGCAGTTTCCATTTTGTTACTAAATAAAGAAATAAATATTTTTGTTACTAAATAAAGAAATAAAATATGATTTGACGTTTTGAAAGAAATATGATTTGACGTTTCATATTTTTTTGGGAAATATGAGTGTGTTATGACACATGGTAACTAAGGCGATATAGCTCAATATTGGTTCGATCAGAAAAAATAGTTATTTATTATACAAGGGAAAAAAGTATTAGATTTCAGCTCGAGGTTATGTTGTCTCCCGACGCGAAGCGGAGGGAGACAAAAAACCGAGAGCTGAAATCTAATATTTTTCCCGTGTATAATACACTATTTTTTTCTGTGACAGGAAAAACGACGATTTAATAGTGAAAGAACATATTATTATAATATATTAAAGTCAGAATGTTATCGATATGAAATTTGAATTTTTAAACTAGTAAGCTATTAGACCTGCGTTGCTAAGGAAAACTTCAGTGTAATCAAATATCTGTCAATTTAATTTTGTGATTTGATACAAAAATTGCGAACTCAGTAATTGTTTAGTAGTTATTTTGAATACTATAAAGTTGAAAATGCTTGATTCTGAGTTTTCTCTGACTCCACCGGAGTTGATAGAAGCAGCGCAAGTAGCAAATATCTTCCATTATCTATATGTATATATATCCGGGAAAAAAGTATTCACTTTTTTCCCGGGGAAAAAAGTAATTTCGTGAAAAGTTATATTTTGTTACCTGTCAACAGAGATGAAATGTCAAATTTTTTTCCCGTCACAGAAAAAAAGTATTAATATCAAAACACTGAAAGGAATCAATGTAAAATACGCTCACTATGATGATTATAAAGGGATGAAGGAGCTAGTGTAGGAAAACAAAATAGAGAATTATAGATTATACCCTTTTATTCATTGTACAAAATTCATATCTATAACGAAGTTTTTTAAATTTTTTTCAATTGTATTAATTTATTGCGTTACAAAGCCCAGATTCTAATATAATCAACCTCCATGGCACTCTGCCTATTTTCATCATGCCAGGTTGGTCTCCACTGCCAGTTTCCGTTCCAAAAATCTCTGGAGGCTTGTGGCGATCCATTTTGCCATGGTTTTCCACCTGGATTGCTGCAATTATCTGGGAAATATCCACCGGTACCACCGACAGCTACGTTGAGCAGTATATAGAAATCTCTATCGAAAGGTGCCATTTTGGTTCCACCCACAAACGGATTTGGCCCACTCATATGTCCTACGTCATAGAATCCCGAATCTGTTGGTGTGACCCTACCTATTTCAGCCCCATCGACACTGAACGCTATGAAATCGGGTGTCCAAGTTAACTTATAAAGGTGGAAATCGGTATCATATCCTACCGGATTATTTGAGAGGGAGGCTAGATTTGCTAGGTCGTAATTTTGGCCGAAATGCACTGTACTGGCAGTTTGCGAAGTACCAATGTTCTGATTCCAAGCGAATAGATTTTTGTTGCCTCTGCTCTCCATGAGATCTATTTCACCAGAGTGTGGGTATCCACCATAGTTAACATCCTCAGCAAGTAACCATATTGCTAGAAAAATAATCCGTTGAAGAGTTCAACTAAGCAGAATTACTGGTTTAGTTCAAACCTTTGGAATCGTGTTTGATACGTTATTTGTAGTCTACGTTCTTCAAAGTAGAAAATGTTTTTTCCAGGGGTTGTAACAAAATTTTCTCGTTGCACGAATCCTAGGGAAGATACCATTTTAGTATCACCTTGCATGAGGTGAACTATGGCTAATTACCAATAACTAAAACAAGACACACAGTGGAATATTTATTGATTTTAACCATCAACAAATATGACGCGTGGCCGGGCTAGATCACCTCATAGCTCAGTGCTCCCCAAAGAGGAAAGTATCATTCAGGGGCAGACACAAACACTAGAACGCCGTCAGTTTTGATTCAGTATTCGGCTAAGTCACACTGGTAATTGGTAATAACCATGGAATCCTAGGTTGGTGTCTGTCCCTGAATGATATGTTCCTCTTTGGGGAACACTGAGCGATGAGGTGGTCTAGCCCGGCCACGCGGAATATTTGTTGATGGTCAAAATCAATAAATATTTCACCGTGTCTTGTTTTAGTGTCTCCTCTTAAAAAATGTTGTATCAACCCCTGGAAAATACAATTCACGGTCTGAAGAACGTAGACTTCAAATATTGTGTCAAACAGGATTCCAAGGGTTTGTGTTTTGAAGAAATAATTTTTTGTACAATAACGATTCATCACTTTTTGTTCCAACAATATATAAAAGAGTGAAAATAATAGGTTAATAGTATCTTCAAATTATTGGAGTAAATAACAATAGCTTTCGCAATTTTCAGTAGATATAATAGATCATACAGAAATCAGGATAATATGGAGATGAGGAATCTATTTATTTGATGAAAATATCAATCATATAGCCTGCTCAAAAATCAGTAGTAATTTTATGAAAGATCCCCCTAATTATCTCCGCCGCTGGTGATACTAAGTGAATTTTTGTTCATTCATTCATCTAAATCCGTTGAAAATTTGTTTTTAGATGCTGACCAAGTTTGACCAATCGCTTGATGAAAAGATTTGGGAAATTATCAAATTGAATAAATCTCGGCTTAAGTTTCACTAGATATGATGATATTTTGCTGACATACATGTTTCAGGATATATAGGGTGGTTCAAAACTCTAGGCAAAAAATTAAGAAACGGACAGACTTCAAAGTTTCTTCTTGTAACCAATTTTCAACTGTAATATATGCATATAAAACAAAAAAGAATTAAATCAAATGTTCATAAATACCACCAAAAGCATCGATACAGTCTTGGCAACGAAAAATGTGGGAATCGTATACTATGTTTTACCTGTTTTCAGTGGATTCGACTACATTAAAAATTCGTTCCATTAGTTGTTCTTGGTTATTAATTTCCACTGTGTAAATTAGTTATTTTTGTATCTAGTGCGCGAAATGCTACTTTGGTGATCGAGAACTGATTTTTTTAACGAGGCGCAGCCGAGTTAAAAAAATAGTCGAGATCACCAAAGTATTTCGCGCATGAGATGCAAACAAAATTTTTTCTACAAACGCCAAAAATATTGTTCTAAAATAAGTAACATGCATAGCTTAATATGAAAAATAGTATTGAACTGGCTTAAAATGTTTTTCCAAATCAAGTAAATACTGTAACTATGAAAATAAAATGGCATTTGTTTGTTTGATTGAGGAACATAAAGGTTAAAATATAAAAACTCCATATAGTTTACATGCAGTGTGCGAAGTAAGTACTTCGCACACTACTTCGCGCACGGTGTCATGGTAACGAAGGAAAATGAAAAAAAGGGTCACTTCGCATATTGTTTCCAATGCGCGAACCTTGTCATTTTTTGACGTTTGTAGAAAATAGTTATTTTTGTATCTAGTGCGCGAAATGCTACTTTGGTGATCGAGAACTGATTTTTTTAACGAGGCGCAGCCGAGTTAAAAAAATAGTCGAGATCACCAAAGTATTTCGCGCATGAGATGCAAACAAAATTTTTTCTACAAACGCCAAAAATATTGTTCTAAAATAAGTAACATGCATAGCTTAATATGAAAAATAGTATTGAACTGGCTTAAAATGTTTTTCCAAATCAAGTAAATACTGTAACTATGAAAATAAAATGGCATTTGTTTGTTTGATTGAGGAACATAAAGGTTAAAATATAAAAACTCCATATAGTTTACATGCAGTGTGCGAAGTAAGTACTTCGCACACTACTTCGCGCACGGTGTCATGGTGACGAAGGAAAATGAAAAAAAGGGTCACTTCGCATATTGTTTTCAATGCGCGAACCTTGTCATTTTTTGACGTTTGTAGAAAAAAGTTGTTTTAAATGCCCCCATACAAAATAATCCAATGGATTTAAGTCGGGTAATCTCGCAGGTCATAGCACCTGACCACGCCGACTAATCCATCTCTGATTAAAAGTTCAAACGAATGTCGATGCGTACCTGAGATTTTTAGAAAACAATCTCGCAGATTTTCCCTGTGGATTTGGTATATAATCGTATGAGGCATCAGCACGACGGAGGACCACCGCATCTTGGATGAAATGTAGTCGCCTGGTTAAACCAAACTTTTAATAGGAGATGGATTGGTCGGCGTTGTCAGGTGCTATGGCCTGCGAGATCACCTTACTTGAATCCTTTGGATTATTTTATGTGGGGGCATTTAAAACAACTTATTTACACTGTGGAAATTACGAAATTGGAAGAACGAATTATTAATGCAGTCGAATCCACTCAAAATAGCCAAAATATGCAATTAGTATTCGATTCCTTCATTTTTTGCTGCCAAGTATCTATGCTAATAATGGTATTTTTGAACATTTTATTTAATTATTTTTGTATTTTTATATTATGTATTAAAGATGAAAATTGATGACATACAGAAACTTTGAAGTCTGATATTTTGGAAACAGAGGCAAGAATCGAAAAATTGTATTTTACATTTTTTATCAAGAACATCAACCTGCATAAGTTCCTTAATTTTTCGTCTTGAGTTTTGAATCACCCTGTATACCATTTTGAACTGATTAAACATTTTTTCTAGAATAAGACTGACTTGACGTCAGTCTGTTTTGGCGCGTTTATTCAAATTCGCAGCCACAGCGGTCACCTATCCAGGTACGCTCACACGCCCAAGACAGCTTGGCGTACAGGAAAGTAAGTAGTATTTTCACAATACTTCCAATAATATAAATCCGATCGAGTTTAAATTCAGAACTTGTGTGTAAAATGAGGTTTTGAAGGCTGTTGCAAAGTTTTTGCGCTATCTCAACTTTGATATAAGTAAAAAAATATAACAAGAAAATTCTATGTGTTCATGGAAATCGTGAATCTTCTATAAATGGTGCAGGATATTATTTAATTCAACCTCGGAAGTCAGAACATAGAACTGTTCTAGCAATTAAACTAATCAATTTTCATATTGCGTATAGTGAATTTCGAAAATGTTCATTTCAATTCATTAGAATACGGGCATTATACCCTATTTGATGCAATTCGAGCAACAATTGATTTCAAATGAATTCAATAAAATAAAACCTTCATTCAGTAGAAAAAAAAACTATACGTCAGCATCTCTGATTGAAAATATCTTTTTCAATTCATCGAAATACGTCCAATATTCCATGTCTGATTCTCTAAGATCAACAAAATCTAAATCAATGTTTTCCAACTTCCTAAATCAGTGGAATCTATGGAATGATTTGCTCAAAAAGTTAAATTTGTTATATTCACTCAGTTATGAAAGTGGGTGTCCGGATTTAAGGATAATATGTCAGGACGTGACTCTAAAGATCAAAAGATCGTGAAATTTCATATCCAATTAGGTCCTAAAATGCCTGTCAACATGACCTCCGAAAACCCATAATTTTGCGATAACTTTGTCAAAATTTGTTTTTGGATTAATTAAATCGTCTGCTAATACAAAAATTTGCTAAGTATCATCAGCGGCGGAGATAATTAGGGGGGGCCTTTCATAGAATTAATTCTAATTTTTGAGCAGGCAATATGATTGATATTTTCATCAAAGAAATAGATTCCTTATCTCCATATTATCCTAATTTCTATATGATCTATTTTATCTTCTGAAAATTGTGAAAACTATTGTTATTTACTAAAATAATTTGGAGTAGGTAACAGAACTGCTGAAATACTCATTCTGAAATTCTAAATTCTATGATATATTCAGATATCTTCCACCTTATACAGTGTGATACAAATTTTATCAATCGCGAAGCTGAGTAATTAAAAAAGGTGACATAATGTATTCACCTGGCCACAGCCAATCTCCAGCTGGCAATTTGGCTCTCGCTTCCAGAGTCCCGTATGTGAATGTGAAACGTCTTTGTGTGGTCATGCGGGCACTCTGGATTGGATTAAAGAACCCACTGTAAGAGAAATATGATGTCAAACGATTTATTCGGTAACCACGTTGCGAAACTACAGCGTGGAAAAGCAAAAATTGAATAAATAATTATTATGGTTACTGTGGGTCTCTATACAGGGTGAGTCTTTGACCACTGCATTAATTTTAACCAAAGATTCCTCTCATCAAATGAAACACTTTTTTCATTTACCATTCTTCCAGATTCGGCTCAGGTAAAAAGTTACAAGCGTTTAAAGATTTCACAATGTGCTAATACACTCCCGCAAATAAATTATCTATGACATTGTTGGCGGACGAGAATAAGGCATGGTAACGTGGTTTACAGCTTGATTCGGTATTCCATCGCTCAGGGACGGATCCATAAAAGTAGTGAAATTTCTGGAGTTTTCCTTTTTAAAACATTCAATGAAGAATATCTCGAAAACGGTGCGTTTAAGGAGAAACGATGAAGAATAATATAATGTTCTAAAACGATGGAATATTTTTGAAATGACTCAAGAAAAACTTTATATGCTTTCTTTATGCTAATTTCGTTTAGTTTTATGAATCCACGAGTCCATAACTAGAAAACCAGTAGAAGTAGAAAACAACTAATATTTGGAAAATATGTATCATAGTTATAGGAAACACGCCAACATTTATTTTATTCGAAAAAAGGATGTCAAAGCTACAAAATAAAAACTGATTTTTTTTCAAAATTGCAACAGCCTGTATCTTCTTACCTGAGCTGAATTTGGAAAAATGTTAAATGAAAAAAGTGTTTCATTTGATGAGAGGAATCTTTGGTTAAAATTAATGCAGTGGTCAAAGACTCACCTGTGTATGGATAATCCCACAACACGGCTAATTCAAATTTTAAATTGTCATTTTTCTTCGTAAAAATGAGAACCCTACCATCAACCCCCTTCGAAAGACAGGTACAACCCCCAATTTTTCAAATATGTTGTATTCAAAGTATGGGTTTGTGATACATCGTTTGAAAGGTCTCGTCATTCTCCATTCAGAAATATTATCACTTTCATGTTTATTGCTAAATTCAAAATAGAAAAAGAATAAAATCATGTGATTGCTGAATTTCATTAAAATATTCCCATATCTTATTACAATAATACTAAACTTATTTGCCTTCAAGATGTGATAGAAAGAAAATGAAAAAAAAACCATAACCTTATATTGGAATTTCATTACCTTCGATTTTGAATAATGGCCTGATTTTCAAAATTACAATTTTACACCTGAACACAAAAAGAAGTTAGTCGCTTATTTCATGAGAAATTTCCGAATTTTCCGCCTATAACCCAAGGGATAAGTAAAATAGAGATGCAATGTGTGAGGATGTGAAATTAGATGTGATGCTCGACTTGGAATCCACATAAATCGAGTAGAGTTGCCTCCACAACATTCAATGTCAGCCATATGTCGATTCTAAACATATTAAAACAAAATAAAATGCATCCATATAAAATGATTTTAACCCATTAGACTTGTTATTATGGGGATAATTGGAGAGCATAGTGTACAAAACTAAACCTCTAGATTTGAATGACCTAAATGATCGAATTTCGCTTGCGATTAGTCGATCACTCCTGAGATATTGAATAATGTTGGAAGAAAATTTTATTTGAGGTTAGGATGTTGCCAAGGCGTTCGCAGTGAACACTTTGAACATCTACTTAATTAACATTCATAATTATTGTTTTGCTACATTTTGAATTTCATTTAAGTTTTTGATATTGTACCAAATTCCGCTAATTACTTGAATTTATTTTTTTACAATTTGATTTTCTCATAAACATGAAAGTGATAACATTTCTGAATAGAGAATGACGAGACCTAAAACGATGTATCACAAACCCATACTTCCTATTTGAAAAATTGGGGGTTGTACCTGTCTTACGAAGGGGGTTGAAGGTAGAATTTGCATGTTTACGAAAAAGAATGACAATTAAAAATTTCAATTTGATGTGTTCCGGAATTTTCCATAAATATATCCCAGATAATGAATTTATTCCATTTGGCTTTTCCGCACTGTATAGTAGTATAGAAAACTAACGAAAAATTGATAGCCCTCAGAAGCTCCTTATGTGAATTAGGAAACTCAGTTGTATTCCATGTAGGCTTTTAGACTTCATCCTTACGCCAGCTTAGGCACAGCACTGTTTTTTACCCAACTGTGAATGGTGGCCACTGCCGTCTGACTAGATCCCCAGTTCGCTCTATGCACTGAGTTTGAATCACTCATCATTCAAAAGAATATATCATTCAATTAAAATTGGTCAACGTTAACAAGCGCGCCAGAGAGAACTGACTGCACGGCAGTGCTTTTTAATACTTTTCCATAAAACTTTAACACATTAACACATAATTTTAGGAGTAAGACGGAGGTTACACGGTCAGTCTGGTATCATTCTCGCATCAATCTAACATCAGTATTACCATCAATCCGGATCATCAATCCATCAGTCTACGCATATAGAACCAATTTACCGTCAATCGGACATCAATCCATGATTGATGTGATGCGAGACTGATACCAGATTGTAACCTTCGTCTAAGACGGAGGTTACAGGGTCAATTTGGTATCAGTCACGCATGATATCAATCATGGATTGATATCAGATTGACGGGAAAGTGATGGATTGATGATCCGTATTGATGCAATATTAATGCATATTAATGTGCTTCATCGGTCCATCAATCCACATCAGTCTCATCATGATCAAGGTCACTGACTGAACTGATGCCAAATCGATGGCAGATTGACCATGAACCTCCGTCTTGGGCTCGCTTCACATCAACCCAACACGTTTTATGTACGGCAACGACACAAACGCTTGAGCTTTCCTACAGGCTCGCTTCACATATACACGACAGTAGTGTAAACGACACCGGCATTCGATTCTTGGGTGAAGGCTTGAATTATAGCTTTCACAGCTATCCGGTAGGAGTCGTGGTTGTGTGAACGACACACGGCTGCCGTGCACGACTGCCGTGCACGACTCGAGGGTGTCCGGCAGTCCCCGCGAGCCGTGAACGGCAGTCGTGCAGTGCAGTGACCATGTCTGAGAACAACTGAAGTCGTTCAACGATGCCGGACCTCCATCGTGTATGTGGTGAAGCTCGAGTGTTTGTGTCGTTGCCGTACACAAAACCGTGTCTTCTCGATGTGAAACGAGCCTTAGGCTTACTAGAACTTATCTTCTTAATATCACTTAAGGATGATTCACAGCCTTAAGGATCTGCAATATGCAGCATAATCTTAGTCACAAGCGAGTTGTATTTTAGGACTCACTTCGTGGAATTACCACGACTAGTATTGGTAATATTACCGCGGTTGTAGAGGTTCTCATGGAGTTCTCACTTAATAAGTATTTATAAAACTCACTCTTTCATAGGAACATCACCGACAATTTTTGGTTGGATGACCAATCTTCCAGCCCATACGTAACTCACTGATCTGTCGTTTACATATTCTTGGAATTCACCGTTCTGAAATGCAAAATAGTCAGAAGGAATGACGAAAATATAATTGCTCTATTTCAGTATCGTAATGAGTCCATTCCAGCACTGAAAACAGTGCTGGAATGAACACATTCCCGCATTGTTTTCAGTTATATTTTTCGTTTTGTGGTAGTCAGCACTTACATTCGATCCTATCAAATTTCAACACACGTCAATTGACAATACAATATAATCTGGATATAGTGAAATAATTGTTGAGGAAAAGCTTTATTTTCATTAAAAAATATGGTACAAGAGATTTCCTTCTTGCTAATTTTGAATCATTCATGCTATTAGGAAACTGTTTTAAATCTGATCTCCATGCCCTACGCACGTTTCAAATTCAAATTCCGTAATCTGTCAACTTTCGTAACAGTCACACCAACTACCAAGATACAACACAAAAGTCACTAGGATGTATAATCCGAATTTTTCATTAAATTTCAACAGTATTTTACAAAACTTGCCTGAAATAGAGAAAATATCGTCTAATACTCGTTGCAGAAGGCAATTCCAACACTCATGCGTTTGAATTTCACATTCGTGCTTTAATAGGAGCCCATTCTGCAACTTGTTTTAGAATATACTATTCTTTCATTTGTTTTTTGCGCTCATATTACGCAAGGAACAGCGTGCTATCATTTTGCCACGATATCTGTATTTTTCGAATTTATTGCTGAAAATGATCTTTAACGATTGAGTTTGATTCACTGGTGATTAGAGGGTTGAAATTGAAATTGAATGGAGGGCCATATTACCATTCATGTCAATTCTGTGAGTGTGCTACCAGTTTCGAGGAAATAGCGTAGTGTCCGAGGTGTCGTGTTCATAACATAATCCTTGGGGCCAATATTGAAATTCATGCTGCCTCTTTCGGGCATTTTTGCGCGTATGTTCTGGGGAACATCGCGTTATCATTTTGCCCAAATGTCTGTAACTTTCGAATTTTTTAACGAAAATGGTCTCAAACGATTTAGTTCGACTCCCCAATGAATATTTCGAGGTCAAATTTGATTCTGTCCGGCCGGCCGTCCGGCCGTCGGGCCTTCCGGCCGTTGCCACGATAACTTGAGACACTCTTAATTCGAATTTACCATGGTAAATTCGAATTAAGAGTGTCCAATACAGGATAATGGACAACATAATTTACCATGGTAAATTCGATTAAGGGTGTCCAATACAGGCGAATGGACAATAGAACATACGCGCCAAAGCTCCTGACTTCACGTCAATGCTTGCTTCGTTATTCGTATGAGCAGACGAGAAATGATTTAACTCCTGAGTTGTGTTCGAATACTCCACGGAGTAGAGTAGAGTTTTTGAAGGTTTGACAGATTTACTCTGGAGTTTACTCTGACAGTGACAGAAGGTGTCAATATCGGAATATAGGTTATGTTGGTTTGAGAAAGAACCTATTATTATTGTTTTCCTCACATATATGTAACTCTAATCATAAATATATATTGTAAACACATGAGCATTATTTGTAGGATTTTGAGCTATAGTGAACTGTATATTAATGGTTTAAGATGTTATCAAAACCTTCAAATCCTACCTTTATTCTCTGGCTTGGTTGGGTAGATACTTGGTGTGTATGTGTGTGTCTTGGACTGGAACTCCAGGTCTTCTTTGGATAGGGCTCCAAATGCACTAATCTTGTTATCAACGAAATATAACGAGAATAATATGAAATTTCGAATCGAATAATGACGCGTAGCTCGAGGTATATCTTTTCGGCTTCGTATCGAAAACGGAATGAATTGTCTTCATATGTTGTCGGGAGACGTGAAGATAGATTTGAAGGTATACAGGTGGACATAAAGTGAATGACATTAATTTGAAGTGAAATTATGAAGTTATGAAATCTAATTATGATTATAATAATGAAAATATCTAATTATTAAAGAATTTAATGGCTAAGAAAAATTGAATTAAAAAAAAAACTAAATAGAATTAAATGTGAGGCTGCAACATGCCGGCCACCTTGAATACGCAGTGTTTAATTGTCGCTTATAGGCAGTGGGCAAAGTTTAATAATGGGTCTCCTGAGAGTATTATCAGTAGTTTTAACAGTCGCAACTCTTGTGTGACCATCGCTACCAGGATGCAATTGAACAATACGTCCCAGTGGCCCTTACATGGCGGTAGATTTTCTGATTTTATCAGAACTAAGGTGTTTTCCTTATCTGTTATATTCCATTTACTTCGTTGATGTAAATGGTGTAAATATTCTTTGGACCAACGGGTCCAAAAGTCGCGATGCATACGCTGAAGGAGTTGCCAGCGAGTGAGTCGATTAATGGAAGTAAGTGTGTAATCGGGATCAGGTATGGCAGTGAGAGGTTCCATTGTAAGGAAATGACCTGGAGTCAAAGCGGAAAATCATTCGGGTCATGACTGAATGGCGTTAAGGGTCTAGAATTGAGAATAGCCTCTACCTGAGTAAGAAGCGTATTGAACTCTTCGTAGGAAAGTGTTTGGTCTCCGACTACACGATATATATGTGTTTTGACACTTTTCACTGACGCCTCCCAGAGGCCCCCAAAATGTGGTGCAGAGGGCGGATTGAAGTGCCACTTTATGGCTTCGTGAGCAGCAGCATTGGCAAATTGTTGGTTCAAATATTTGTGAGCACCCACAAAATTGGTGCCACAATCACTATACATGTGAGAACAGCGACCTCGACGCGCAAGAAATCGTTTAAGTGCAGCTAGAAATGAATCAGTTGAAAGATCTGACGCAAGCTCGAGATGAACGGCCTTAGTAGAAAAACATACGAAAAGGCACAGATAGGCCTTAGATGATCGAACGCCCCGTTGTCTACTTATAGTTATTTTAAATGGACCAGCGTAGTCCACACCAGTATGTAGAAATGGTTTTAGTTTTGAAATTCGAGCTGGAGGCAGGTCTCCCATGATTGCAGGTTTGAAAGTTTGAGGATTTAGCTTGAAACATGTAATGCATTTTGAAAGTACTCTTTTGATTGAGCGGCGAAATGAAATTATCCAGAATCTTTGTGCAATTAAAAACTGAACTGTTTGAATTCCGGCATGAAAGTAAGTTCTATGAAAATGAGATATTATTAGGTCCGTCAAGTGACCACGGCTTGGAAGAAGGGCAGGAAATTTCTTTTCGTAACTAATAGGAGCGTTTCTAAGTCGACCACCAACTCGGACAACACCGTCCTGATCGATGAAAGGAGAAAGTTTAAGAAATTGCTTAGGAAGTCTCACACCTTTCCGCATTTTCGCAATTTCATCGTCAAAAAATGACGCTTGCACATGTCGAATCATAAGAAGTGAAGCTCCATGAAGCTCAACTGAACAAAGACAACCACTAATACGTTTTTGTGAAAATCGAGAATTATTAATGAAACGAAGCATATATGCAATTATTCGAATGAGGGTTGAAAATGAAGAATATTTTGAAATTAAGTGGTCTAAAATATTAGAATTGGGAATGATATGAAGTGAAATTTTTCGTTCTTCAGCAATAACTTCCTGACATTCGGTAATGCCGTTAGTTTTGGGCTGGAAATTGACATTTAAAAGAAAGGCTGGACCAGCCAACCAAAGACCACTTGTAAGTAAATCCTTGGGAGTAGATCCACGGGATCCTATATCAGCAGGATTCTCGGGAGAAGAGACATGAAACCATGAATTTGGTGAAGTTGTAGATTGAATTGAAGCCACTCTATTGCCTACGAATGTCTTCCACTTGTGTGGAGAAGCTTTTATCCAACTTAATACAATCTTTGAGTCACTGTAATAATAAGTGTTACTGATAGTCAAGTTACCTTGAAAAGTTTTAATGACATGAAAGGCAAGTTTAGCAAGAAGAACCGAAGCGCACAGTTCCAATCGGGGCAAACTCACTTTTTTTACAGGAGCAACTTTAGCTCTGGAAGTTAAGAATCTGACTTGACAATCCTTATCAGATGTGAGAGTACGGAGATAAATGACACCGCAATATCCCTTTTCACTTGCATCGCCGAAACAATGCAGTTCGTATATACAATTCTCATCATTAGAGAGAATAAAACGCGGAACTTTAAACTTTGACATTAGCGAAATTTCTTGCAAGTAATGTTCCCACAAGTTTCGAACTTCCAAAGATGGAGTATCGTCCCAATCTACCTTTGAAATCCAAATCAATTGAATTAAATATTTAAGAAGAAATGTTAATGGTGATAAGATGCCCAGAGGGTCGAAAATTCTAGCTACATGTGAAAGAATAATTCGTTTTGTACATTTAGTATTTTGTACGTCACAGGAAAATTGAAATGTATCTGACTTGGGCTCCCATATCAATCCCAGAACCTTTACTGTAGTTCTATCATCAAACTGAAGGGGTGTATAACTTAAATCAGCAGGTGGCAAGTGTACCAATAATTCAGCGCAGTTACTTGTCCATTTTCTGAGATGAAAACCTCCAAGAGACAAAAGATCTCTCAGTTCGGATTGAACACATAAAGCTTGTTCTAAGGAATGAGCACCATGAACGACATCATCAACATATGTCCGAGTTTGAATAGCTTTAGCAGCTAATGGAAAACGTTTATCTTCCCGTTTAGCCAAATCGTTAAGCGTACGAATTGCTAGGTAGGGAGATGGGGCCAAACCATAGGTGACAGTGAGAAGACGATATTCTTGAATAGGTTCATCAATTGAAAATCGCCAAAAGATTCTCTGATAATCACAATGACTTGGGTGGATGAAGATTTGCCTGTACATCATTTGAATATCAGCAGTGAATACAACAGCATGTAAACGAAAGAGGAGTAAAATAGAATACAGGTCCTTTTGTAGCTTAGGTCCAGTCAACAGTTCTTCATTTAAAGAAGGCTGCCGAGGTAAATGAGCAGAAGCGTTGAAAACAACCCTTAGTTTAGTTGTTGAACTGTCGGGTTTTAAAACTGGGTGATGAGGAATATAGTAAGCGAACTTATCCTCACAGGGTGCACAAGGTTCCATGTGCCCTAACTCAAGATATTCCTTCATGAAGGAACAATATTGATCATACAGAATAGTATTTTGTAGAAGTCGCTTTTCTAATGACTTGAATTGTCGAAGGGCAAGTTCTCGAATACCAGGAAACTCCGGTAGGGATGGAAAATTTTTGAAAGGTAAATACACAATAAATCTACCACTGGAATTGCGTGTACATGTGTCAGAGAATATTTTCTCACATAAAGCCTCTTCTTCAGTGATTGAATAACTACTAGGAATTTCTTCGAGTTCCCAAAATCTTCTCATATTACAAGACAGTTCCTCAGTGGAAGGATGACAGAGAAATGAGGAGAAAGAATTATTTGAGGGAGAATGTTCCATAATTCCCATCAGAACATATCCTAACTGTGTATTAAGAGCATCTGGTTCCCCAGAAGAGCCTCGAATATGTCCATTCAGGAGAATTTTTGAAAATAAATCAGCTCCCAGAAGGATATCTATGGAGCCTGGTGAGGAAAATTGTGGGTCCGCTAGAACCACATTATGAAGATTAGGCAAAGCCAAAGAAATAGGCGAAGAAGGCAGATTATCACAAATCTTTTTTAGTACAATAGCTTGGATGCTGAACACGGTATTCGTGTCGAAATGAGGAGTTATTGTGAGGGATACACAACCTAATCGTGAAGCAGTACTCATTGACTCTAGTCCGTTTAAGTTGATGCTCAAATCTTTACTACGAAAACCTAGTTTCTGCAGAAATCTTTGTGAAATGAAAGAAGTCATGCTTCCTGAGTCTAAGACGCAACGACATGATTGAAAGCGATTGAAACAGTCTAGGACATTTATTGCGGCCGTAGCAAGCAGAACACTAGACGTTGACGAGAGAAAACCAGCATTTATAGAAGAATTCTGCTGATTTTGAGTGAATGATCTACGATTCGATGACTGGACTGAAGTTGACGAGTTTTGAGGCTGACTAGAAGTGGAAGGAGAATCGACATGCAAAAGAGTATGATGAAGTTTACCGCATGTGAAACAAGAATTTTTGGATTGGCAATCTGACAAAGGATGTTTATTTAGACAATTTATGCATAATTGTTCTCTTTGAATTACTTTAATTCTTTGTTGGGGGCTTACACCAATCAATTTAGGACATCTATAAACTAAATGGTTTGATTTACACAGATGACATACTAGAGATGAGGTTCGAGAAGTCTGAGAAATGAATGTTGAAGTGGAAATTGGTTTTTTGAAATGAATATTCTTTCTTGAGCCTTTAGAAGAATTACCAAGGTTGACATTATTCAATGCATGGCATTGTTTTGAAAGAAAATCGTGGAGTTTCTGATATGTAGGAATCTCTGAAGAGTTATGAAAAAGCTCAAAACGTGAAGCAGTTGAAGTATGTAAACGATTGAGTAACATTTGCATCATTACAAAATCCCAAATATTGCCAATTTTCAAATTAAGAAGAGCGCGTTTATTTTCCTCAAAATTGTCTAAAAGAATTCTCAATTCTCTAGGATCATCAGATGTCATATTTGAACTATTTTCAATTCTAGACCAGTAAGCAACAGCTAAATGACGTGTATTTTTATATCTTTCGACTAAAGTATCATAGGCTATTTCATAATTGAGGGATGTCATAGGTAAGGTTTGAACAAGTGAAAATGCAGGACCTTTCAAAGAATTTAAGAGATAATTGAATTTTTCAATAGAACTCAATCTCTTGTTATTATGAACAACAGCATCATACATGTCAATCCATGTTGGGAATTCTGTAATATCACCAGAAAAGCACTTGAGTTCAATCTGCTTCAATTGAAGATTATGAATCTGATCGCTATCATGCTGATGGTCATTTTGTAACTGTTTTGAATCCAGATCATGAAAAACTTGTTTGATTTTTAAAATTTTATCATTGAAATGCTTTCTCACGGCATCTTGTTCATCGAAAGATAAACCCTCAACGGAGTCAGCTACCCCAATAATCAAATTGTGATGTATGTAGAAGTCAGTCTTTATCTGATCCAAACTCTCAACAGATACTTTCAGTAATGAAAACAATGAAGTATCATTTTCTGAACGAATTGCAATTTTATAAATATCATCTAAGGAATTGTATTGAGTTTGACGTAGATTCAGTAATTTTTTCACTTTATCTGACATGATGAACTAATTTATTTGAAGAAATATTAGAATTTTTAATGAAATAATATTGAAATTTAGTTGAATTTTGTTTGAAATTTAAACGAAATAATATGAAAGAATTTACAAAGAAATGTAGAAACTTGAATGAGAAATTTGAAACTTGAATTAGAAATTTGAAACTTCAATGAGAAATTGTGAAACTTGAATGAGGAATAATGAAACTGGAATGAGAAATTTTTAAATAAATTTGAATTATTAAGGTTTACTGAAATTGAAATTTGTAATAGGTATCAACTTTTGAACCACCCTGGAGAATGAAGCACAGCGTATTGAAAGTGGCAAAAAACACTGCTGCAACCAAAACAGTTGCGCTGAACATATGCATGAAACAACGGACTGATAAGAAATGCTTTGAATTAATGAAATGAAATTTAATTTGAAAATGAATGAAATTACACCCCAAATTAACCATCCGTGCCCGAATTGGACCAAAAATGTAGGATTTTGAGCTATAGTGAACTGTATATTAATGGTTTAAGATGTTATCAAAACCTTCAAATCCTACCTTTATTCTCTGGCTTGGTTGGGTAGATACTTGGTGTGTATGTGTGTGTCTTGGACTGGAACTCCAGGTCTTCTTTGGATAGGGCTCCAAATGCACTAATCTTGTTATCAACGAAATATAACGAGAATAATATGAAATTTCGAATCGAAAAATGACGCGTAGCTCGAGGTATATCTTTTCGGCTTCGTATCGAAAACGGAATGAATTGTCTTCATATGTTGTCGGGAGACGTGAAGATAGATTTGAAGGTATACAGGTGGACATAAAGTGAATGACATTAATTTGAAGTGAAATTATGAAGTTATGAAATCTAATTATGATTATAATAATGAAAATATCTAATTATTAAAGAATTTAATGGCTAAGAAAAATTGAATTAAAAAAAAAACTAAATACAATTAAATGTGAGGCTGCAACATTATTAAAACTATCAAATTAGCTCACAGAACATTCATAAAACAGTGATACAAAGATACGAGATTTTCCGTCCCATGACTTATGTCAGTTTTGACAGGAGTAAAATGAACTCGGAGTCGTTCATTTCGAACGACAGTCATGGAGTAAAATTTACCCAACCTTTCAGTTTTCGAACGCAATTTAGTAAATATTACTCTACGGAGTTAATATTCGAACACAACCCTGGAGTTTTCGTCTGAGAGGATTGGGATTTGAGGTGGAGGATGCTATTCCTCCATAAAATCTCCTTGTGAGGGTCCGCGCATGCGTGGATTGAATATGCAATATCTTGTGAACCACTGTTGTAGGAGAATCTGAGTTTTGAGTGAGGAGTGTGATTCTGAGAGGACTTTCGGCTAGGAGTGAATTGCACATGCGCAGAGGAGAAGTAAATGTTTTTGGGTTGTATGGTTTATATTGGGAGTGGTTTAGGACTATCCGTCATGGGTCTGGTGCTGAGCCGATTTTGTGAGGTTTTAAAAGAAAATTCTTGGCAACTATGTGCACGAACAAGTCAGTTTCGTCAGCGTTGTTTCTGAATTGAAATGTCTGTACCCTGCCTCTGGGGATAATTTATAAAAACTATATTTGGGAGATATATATTAAATTAAATTCGGATTCGGATTCGTAAGAGCAGGCGTAAGCATTTGCATACCCAACGGGGGTCCCATAACCAATATTTATTTTATTTAGACCTACAGTAAAACTAATAGTCAGACTGAATTGATAGCCAGAATTGTCAAAGAACCTTTGGTGCGCGTGTTCACGTTGGTTAATTTGAATTCAAGCTCCGTGGAAAGATCAAGCCGGAGATCTATTCAGAGGATAGTGGCCATCATTCACTGTTGTGTCAAAAATTCACAGTGCTGTGTCTAGGCTGGCTCAAAGTTACAGTAACAAAGTCGACAAAGAACACAACTTACTCTCCTCAGCCGCATAAGCTCCTAGCTCCTAGCTCATCTATATAGAACTCGCGCAAAAGCAGATTGACTTTACTATGAAAGAAACAGGCTAAAATAACATTGGCGTAGGGTCAATCTGCTTTGGCGCGCGTGCTATATACATGATTATGATTATACTGACCCTCCTAGGTATTTCCCCAAGGAGATCTCTTAGAACCTCCTAGGAGCTTGTGCGACTAAGGGCCGGTTTCTCAATAGCGAGTTAACTCGAGTTTATTACGCATTCATGAATATCGCTAAATACATGCGTAACTCGCAACCTCGAGTTAACTCGCAATTGAGAAACCGGCCCTAAGGAGAGTCAGTTGTCTTCGCTGTGGACTTTGTTACTCTATCCTAACGCCTGCCTACACACAGCACTGTTAATTTTCGACCTGAAAGAGAATGATGTCCGCTACCCTCTGAATAGATCTCGGGCTCGCTCTATCCACTGAGCTTGAAACATTCATAGAGTACTGACTTCACGTCGTTGCTTTTTTATATGTTTCATAAAGCAATTGAATAGTATGTTTGAAATTTTGTTATGTTAGGCGATGTACTGCTGAACTAGTACAAATAATATAAAACTTGGTACAAAAACCGAGTATTGGTGAATGGTGTTCATCTAAGCATCTCATTGAAATTTTGTGTATTCTAAAGGTTTGTAATCAGGGTAGACAACGTGTTGACATACATTTCAGAAAATACCTCTATTTTGCTATGTCTGATTCAAAACTTTGACCTCGATAGTCAACCATCAGTTGTGCGCTAGAATTGAGAAAGGAAATGTGAAAAAATTAGTTAATATTCAAACGAACCCCTACCAGAGGTGAATGAATCGTTTAAGGCCAATTGACAAATTTCTGTAAACCCCAGAAAATTTTATAATTAAGATGAAATGAAATCTGAGGATCGGTAATTAGGGCTTGAATCAAAAAAAATCGAGGAAAACACTAACGTGAAGTCGGGACTTTTTGCGCGCATGTTCTATTGTCTATTCACACCTCATACATCCTCACGGAATACTGCATAACTTCCAAGCTGTCTTTTTAGCGTTCACACGTGAAGAATGCATTGGACAAATTTTTAAATAAATAAAATACGGAAATTCCTGAAAAATTCTTATTTTTCTAGTGATTTTCACGAAATTTCACAGGGATTTGCGCGATGTTATTCTACAACTACTTACTAAGTTGCTGTGTTACTGTATTTGTTGAGGGTTTGAGGAAACATAATTTCAGATAGGGATTACTCCGAAAACCGTTTGGCCGATTATGCCCATTAATCGTTCGAAAGTTATCATGGCAACTGACGGCCGCACAACCGGACAGAATAAAATTTGACCTCGAATTATCCATCAGTGAGTCGAACCTAATCATTTGAGATCATTTTCGGGAAAAAATCGAAAACTTCAGACATTTTGGGCAAAATTAAAGCAACCTGTTCCCTCGAATATGCACGCAAAAATATCTCGAAAATATTATCACTAAACCTGTATACATTTTGAAATACTCAATCAAAACATTTTATCCGTAATATCCTACGATCAATAGTTCACGAGTGATGAAGACGAAGAAATAAATTTGAAACAAATTAGAACATAGATATCTAGATAAAAACGAACAGACGGTGGATTTTGATTAGGACATAACTAGCCTCTGTAAAATTGCAGCGTATTATTTCTAAGACATAATTTCAACTTACACCATTTCCATTAACACTCAACTCATGATTCCATATACCTTCATTAAGTGTGTCGAATTCTTCTGACAAGATGAGTTCTCCTGAACATACTGTCCTTTTATCTGTAAGTGAGCCACCTACTCTTGTTATAGAAGGTGTGCATTGTCCAAGAATTGGAATGATAGCATTAAACAAAATGAATATCAAACAGATTATTCGTCTGATCATCTAAAAAAAAAAATTTTTAAGAAGCTGGTTGCACTGACTGATACTGATACTGACATTTCAGTTTTTGAAGATTGAATATTATTCTTGGGCTTATTAATATCTATATTGTTATGAATTTGAAATTATACATTCAGTCAGTTGGTTTGAGGAAATTTTTTTAATAGAATTTGAGACGAAGAAAGTTAGTTTTTGTTTCCAGAACCCACAAAAGAGTTAAAGAGTCAATTTAAATAATAATTCAACAACAATCAGTGATTATATAATAAACTTCCATAATATTTAGCGCCCAACGTGGGGCTAGAATGGAAACTAGTTGAAGAGCTTTGATTGGGGAGGAAGGTGATGAAGATAATATGAGACAAGGAATTAATAAGGAACAGGTACAGATTGTGATTGAGACAAGTATTGGAGATATATTACTATCATTAAAAGCAGTTTCTGGAAGAATGGTGCAGACTATAGAGACATAAAAGGAAGAAATAAAGCAGAATGTAGGGGCATTGAAGGAAGAAATAAAGCAAAATGCTGAATGAATGGATCTGAATGTAGATTCACTGAAGAAAGAAATGGAGCAGAATGTAGGGACACTGAAGGAATAAATGAAGCAGAATGCGGAAAGAATGGAGAAACACATGGAAGAGAACTATCAAAAGATGGCTGAAAAATTAGAAGAAAATATAATAGCCCTTAATGGAAAATTGAGTACCAGGGTGAATAGAATAGTAGAAGATTTTAATAAGAAATTAGAAGAAAATACAAAAACATATCAGGAAAAGTTGAAAGTAATTGAGAAGAATGTGAGTAGTTCACAATAGGATTGAAAGAAATATGGGTGAAATTCCAAATGAAACACAGTAACAGAAGGAGTTAATAGAAAACTAGATGAACAGATTAATGAACAAAATAAAAAAATCAGGAAAGTGATCAGTAGAGAAACTTCTGTTACAGCAAAAGAATTGAAAAAAGTTTCTTTTTATCATTTGTTGAATTCAAATAATTAATGCCAAATTTATTGTCCGAGGAAGCACTGTTATAGTTCAACAATAAGGAAATGGAGTTGAATACCTTGTTAGATTTCAAAATAAAATATTTAGAATATTTTTGGGGAGCAGCAAAACAAAAATGTATCAAGACAAAATTATTCAATGGAGAAGAATATCGATTAAGAATGAACAATAAAAAACAAGATTTACTTTCACTGTTTATGAAATTTAATATTTAAAAGTTTTCAAAATTTTTATAATTTCAAAATTGAGAAATTTTAAAAGTTTCTTTTCTGGGTTTTCTCTCCCAAACTCTGAAAAATATCTATAAAATGAAAATGTGCAAGAAACACAAGATATTTGTTAGAAGCAATCAATCGAACAATGTTGCCTAACGAATAACAACGAAACAACATCAACGAAGGAACAACTATATCGTAACGTTTCGGAGTCTATATCAGACTCCTTCGTCAGACGCTTCATGAAAACCTTTAGAATTATTTTGTTGATAGTTACTGTGAAATTCAAGAATTGTCACATTGACAATTCTTGAATGAACAAAATGAAAATTGAGAGAATTTAAAAAAAATTAATTGATGAAAAAGTTATAAATATATTCATGGTATTAGGAATGGTTATTAGTGTTTTTTCAATTTTTTTCACCGCAAAATTCTATGGAAAATAGTTCGCGAGCTATACAGGGTCTTTCACGAGGAACCTCACCCATATTTATACGGGAAACTACTGAACGTATTTTCATGAAATTCAGCACTTATAAGTATTTCACGATGCTGATGAAATCTAAAATATTTTCAAGGCATGAGCACCTCCGGTTTTTTCCGGAAATGACGTCAACTGATGTAATATTTTTCAGTTTTGGTTGGAAAATTCTCTCTGAGCGGGAAAATTCGAAAAAAAAATCGAAAATAGAGCTCCGCTGAAACAAGAATAACTTCGAGGTTTTTGGATGGAAAATTTTCATTTTTGGGATTTTTCAAGATGTAAGATTGATGTATCCACTTTAAAAATCGAAATCGCGATTCATGATACAGAGGGTGAAAAAATCGCTTTCAAAGTTAGGGATGACAAAATCGTGAAAAATCAATTTTTTCAAATTAGAACCCCATTTTTTTATGGCAGATATTGAATCTACGCTAAAAAATAATGTGAGTGTATGCATCACACCCTTGCCCTAATATTTTCTGAGTTATTCACAAAAAACTGTTTTTCGTCTTGAATTTTCAGCTATTTCTTTTCCCTTCACGCCAAAAAGATGAAATTTTCAGGAACTGTTATTTGAACCATGCTGTAGATTTTTCACCCCTTCTTGAAACCGACTTCAAGTTACTATTAGGAGAACCATGGCAAACTCTCGCAGTTATAACTAGAGAAGATGCTCAAAGTTTAGACCGTTAATTTCTAGACATTTATTTATACGTCTCAGGAATGCTTCATGCGTTGCTCTTCTTATTCCATCGGGAGGAAGAGATCTGCAAAAGTGTTTAAAAACCAAATTGAGTTTCAAAACTATGAATCTAAAAATCTAAACAAACCTGAACGCATTTCTGACTCGTTCTATGCAGTCCTCTTTATCAGTCCGGGGAGTTGAGTAGACAATATTTTGTATCCTACCCCAAACATAATAGTCTAAAGGAGTTAAATCGGGAGAACGTGGTGGCCAAAGATGTGGACCATTGTTCGCCAACCATCGATCTTCAAATAGCCTGTAGAGGATATTTGACACATTGAGTGAATTGTGTGGAGGCGCGCCATCTTGTTGATACCATAAGTCATTATGGTTCTGTACTAGCGGCTCAATTATTTGAGTCAATATGTCAGAATATCTATCTCCTAAGGAGAACATTCTTTAAATAATGCAAACATGTGTAGTGTTCTATCTTACCAGTTAAAGTCCCATCATAAATGTGAACATCGAGAATTGCATTATTTTTGATGGCGCAAAAAACATTGAAACTCCAGGTCTCTTGAAAGTTCCATTGTCTGAAGTGGTGGTTGTTCTCTTCATCCCAATAATGACTGTTATGCCTATTGTAAGAACCATTCTTAATGAATTTAGATTCATCTGTCCAAATTATACAGTCCAAAAAGTTTTCATTCTCTTGAAATCGAATCATCATAGCTTCGAAAAACTCTGTTCTCCTGACGAAATCAGTTTCCTTCAAATGCTGTACCTTATTGAATTTATATGGGTGCATTTTATGTTTTTTTAATATTCTCCAAACACTCGATTGAGATAATCCCAGATCAATTTCGGCATCTTTGAGAGAATTTTGAGGATTCACACGAAAATATGCAAGAACTGTAATTTCGTTGTTCTCATCTTCTACTCCACTTTTTTCTCTGTGTATAGTTTTCTTAACGAAAGATCCGACATTTCTCAAGTTTGTCATGGTTCTGTTAATGGTATCTCTCGTTGGTCTGGGTCGGTCAGGAAACCTCTCAATGAACAGTCGAATCGTTCTATCTACAACTTTATTACATTCTCCATGAAGAATAATTAGATTTAAATAATCTTCATTGGTAAAATTAGGCATAGTGATCGATTTTATAACTTAATACGAATTATCACCAAATTAATAGTAAACACAGAATGCTACTGAATAAAGAGGAATTTGGCAGATGTAATTAATGATATCTATCATTAAAAAAAAAGAATGTAAAACATGGTAAGTTTTTGCAGATGGTTCATAAGGAATTATTTATTTATCACTGGAGAGAAAACCGATGGCCGATTAGTTGAAATAAAGAGGTTTCCGATACAAATTCGAATCAAAATTCGCCATCTATTTAGGAACAACCTGTAACTTTTTTCTCTTGCATATTAGGGTATTAAAATCTAAAACATGGTTTAAGTAACAGTTCCTGAAAATTTCATCTTTTTGGCGTGAAGGGATAAGAAATAGCTGAAAATTCAAGACGAAAAACAGTTTTTTGTGAATAACTCAGAAAAAATCCACTTTAGGGCAAGGGTGTGTGGATACACTCACACTATTTTTTAACGTAGATTCAATATCTGCCATAAAAAAATGGGGTTCTAATTTGAAAAAATTGATTTTTCACGATTTTGTCATCCCTAACTATGAAAGCGATTTTTTCACCCCCTGTATCATGAATCGCGATTTCGATTTTTAAAGTGGATACATCAATCTTACATCTTGAAAAATCCCAAAAATGAAAATTTTCCATCCAAAATCCTCGAAGTTATTCTTGTTTCAGCGGAGCTCTATTTTCGATTTTTTTTTCGAAAATTTCCGCTCAGAGAGAATTTTCCAACCAAAACTGAAAAATGTTACATCAAAATAACTTGAAATTTTCTAAGGAATCTACTTCTGCAATAAAAAAATGGTGTTCTAATTTGAAAAACGGAAGTTGACGTCATTTCCGGAAAAACCGGAGGTGCTCATGCCTTGAAAATATTTTAGATTTCATCAGCATCGTGAAATACTTATAAGTGCTGAATTTCATGAAAATACGTTCAGTAGTTTCCCGTATAAATATGGGTGAGGTTCCTCGTGAAAGACCCTGTATAGGAAATGATGGCGATAATGCTTGATACAAATAGAATCAGTATATTTTGATTAAGAAATCATAAAAATTCGCTGCGATATAATTCATTAATTTATGTCAAATTCTTACCTTTTACTTTCGTCTTATAACACAAAATATAGAAAATCTCTATTCAATGGTTGTTCCTAAATATTCATAAAATACAACTGAATGGACTGAAATTATAAACATATATTTATATACAATACAAAGTGGATAAATTTCATCTACCTATCAGTATGCGTTAATAAACAGATAAACAAATGTCCGAGGACAAATTTCACTAAATTCCTATACAAAAGATATCTAAATGCACAGATCAGGTGACAGGAGCTTCAACATACTCATCTATTGAATGATAAATAGATTTCACTGATTTGTAATAACTAATGCTAGCTGAAACCCATAAATATACAGCTACAGGGTGTTTTATTGATTTCGCCTATTTCTTCCTGGAACCATGCCCTTCAAACATTCCTGTAAATTTATTTGATTCTTGGTACACATTTTCTTCATTCAGAGCCCAAATGAGCTGTGTACTAATTACAAAAAATCCTGGTCCAAATTAACAATATAGGCTGTCGTTTCAAAGCTTCATAAGCTTTGAAACGACAGCCTGTCAATGAAATCTTCAAAATCCGTTTCCATATTCAGAAAGACCACAAAAAATTCAATATAAGTGCATCAATCTTTGCGCAGATAATTATAATTACGTTGGATACATAATGCTATTAGTCTAGTCAACGAGTGCTTTTTAGGTCAAAATGTTTGCGTATTCTCTGAAAATTATGATTGAGGTGGTATTCGACTCGGAATGGCATGTAGATAGTTTTTGAGAAAATACTAAGGCCGCTCGCAAATACTGCAATAGTTATAAACAATTAAGTGACAAAAAAAGAGGGGGTTTGGTTTTTCACCAATATTTCAAAAACTATTTGAGATAATTTAAATTTGAAAAAGGATTCAAGAAGAGGAGGAAATTTCCTAAAAAAAACTCCCAACTCCCCGACCAATATTTATAATTTTCCCAGAGGTTTGAAAATACTCCCGAAAACGTGTACTCCGGCTCACGTAAGCCTCGCCCCCTCCGGACCTTTCATGAATAAATATTATTTGAACTCATTAAATATGATAATAAAAAATTGGTTAAGGCCTTGTGGACAGGAGCTTTTTGGCGCTCTTGATCAAACAGACAAATTATATCTCCAAAAGTATTGGTTTCTCAGAGTTGGGAATAAAATCAATGGATTCTTATGATAGAACTGCATCATTGAAGGAATTAAATTTTAAAAAAAGTGTGGTTTAAAAAAATGCTTCAAAAATGATCATAAAAATATCTCCGAAAGTATTGGTTCCTCAGAGTTGGGAATGATATCAATGTATTCTTATGATAGAACTGCATAATAAAGGAAATTCTTTTTATTTGTAAATTTCCTCCTCTATTTTAATCTTTTTTCAAATTTGAATTATCTCAAATAGTTCTTGAGGTATTGGCAAAAACCAAAACCTCCTTCTTTTTTTTCACTTAAGTGCAATTTTTGCGAACGGCCTTAGCATTTTCTCGAGAACTATCTACATGCCATTCCGAATCAAATGACACCTCAATCATAACTTTCGGAGAATACGCAAAAATTTTGACCTCAAAGGCACTTGTTGAATAGACTATACCTATTGACTTACAATGATAAATTATCAAACCTATTCCATCCATACACAGTTTAAAATTATTTAATAATTATTTATTACATTGGATTCTCATTTTATCGCTTGGAAACAATTCTGAGCATATTTCAAAGGACCCTAATTGCAATTAAAAAAAAATTGTTTATGAACACATGAAAAAATTGGTATTGTAGTAATGATATGAAGCAATATTTTATTCATTGGACGACACTACATTAAACCTCAGCATTTAACTGGCTAATTGTACCTACATGAAATACTAATATTGTTGGTAAATATTTACAGCAATATGGTACGCAGACCCATTACGGCTCATCAATAGACAGTTTTTGAAAGAGAATATTAGAAATTAATGGATTAGAAATTAATGGATCACCGTAGCGACCCCCATTATTGGCCTTCTATATCAGCTGATTTGAATCCTGCAAATTAATATATTTTGAGTTGATATCTGGAGTCACGAGTATATTCTCCTGAAATAAATACTCGGGATCAGCTTTTTGGAATAATACAAGAAGGTAAAAGAGACGTGAAAAAATGTTCTTTCTTTTGTTTTGTTATGTACTTATGTAGATATTATTATTATCTTCATTTATACAAGTTTTCTTGTATATTCAATGTTTTATATTCTTGACTAGCCCACCCAAAAAAAAAATATATTCTCGATGAAGTCAATAATCTGTGGAAAATTGGGAATGAATATTTCAGAACTTTAATTCACGATATCTATTGAAATGATCATAACTTATGATGTTACAAAAAAAAAGAAAAAATATCTGCACAGATATGATTTTGACGATAAATTCAAGATAATTTAGAGTGTTTTCACTATTCACTTGATCTATTGGAAGATAGGTAAATTTCAATGCCAGATTTTATGCTTAATGTAACTCAAGTTTGTTTGCGTTTCATTGAAAATGTTAAAGTGACAAACGCTTACTATGTTTTTCGAGATAAACAGTCCGTGGCTCAGTTAGAATGCTTCTCATTACATAATAAGGTTTTTCTCAAGAATTATGCTCCGTAACAGTTTCATTGAGGGGTACCCTTTCCTATCGAAACTATTTAAGGAATCTATTTCTTTGATTAAAATATCAATCTGATCGCCTGCTCAAAAATTAGAAGTAATTTTACTAATTTCACCGCCACTGGTGAGAACTAGACAATTACCAGGCAATTTATTATTTATGCTCTTAAAAGAAATGCCATTAAATGGTACACAGACGGTTTAAAAATCACTACAGGAGCTGATGCTGATGGAGTATATGGGCCCGGCACCAAATTCTCACTATTGCTGCAATCGAAAGATGCGTGGAAATGAACCTAGAAAGAAATTATCAGAGATGTGATATAGCTATCCACTCTGATATTCAAGCTGCTATTAAAGCTCCCATGTTATCGAGTCCAAGCTAATATGGGAGTGCCGAAAAAACTCAATGAAGTAAAGAAGAACAACAGGATCTCCTTGGTCTGGGTTCCTGGCCACGCGGGAATTAAAGGAAATGAGGAGACCAACACACTTGCCAAGAAAGGAGCACAAACCCCTTTTATTGGCCCGGAACCCTACTGTGGGGTTGGTAGATACAGCTACAAAAGTGAATTTCGGATGAAAGAAGAAACTGAAAGAGATATTTTCTGGAGATTCTGGGGGCACAACAGACCTTAAGGTCGTAGTGCAACGTTATCCCCTACAACAATATACAATATATTTATGGCTTATTAGCCAACATTGTTCTGTATATTGCTTCTGACAAATATCTAGTATTTCTTCTAACGCAGAAGAAATTTCAAATTAATAACCGACGATAGCCGATTGAGTCCGATTCAACTATCGAGCTAAACAATAAACATTCAGCAATTTTGCAAAGACTATTATGCAGGTACAATATTCATGGGAAGATTTCTAGAAAAAAATCTGTAATCATTAAAAATGTAAAGTTGGACTTGTTGATGAAGGTATATTCATTTGATTATTTCGTTATGCCTTTTTAATTTTTAATTTCCTCTTTTAATGAGTGATGATTATATTTTTAATTGGTAAAATAATTTTAAATTCAGTTTCAAGGTGCCATGAGAGTACAGGAGTACAACCATTATTGCTCATTGTTTTTTGGTAACTGTTCTGGTGAACAGAGTGTCTATGAATCCGTGCAAATATATGTTTTTCCGAATATTTGGCTGAGAATGGTCTCTAATGAATAGTTTCGACTTACTGATGAAGAATCCGAGGTTAAATTTGATTCTGTCCGGCCGTCCGGCCATCAGGACTATTAGGCTCGAACACAATAAGTTAAAGAGTTGAAATTTTAAGAATAGGTTCTGCGTCCAAATGTGCCAGCTAAGTTCGTTAATGAGTTAGAGCCATCTGAAATTTTGTTTTCCCAATAACTGGAAAAATACTGATCTGATTGAGTTAAAGCGAGGTAGTTGAAAAATACCGGCACGAAGACTTATGCAGAATATTGTGAGGATTGCATGACTGGAAATTTAAAAAAATATATTAAAAAAAGTCTGTATATCAGAAGCTATCTGTCGCTATATCGTTGAAATTCTGAGAGTCTTCAAAACCTTATTTCACAGTAAATTTCTAGATTTGAACTCAATCGGATCTATATTGGTTAATATATTGCCGAAATATCCAAATATTCCAACGATCGAGGTGTACTGGTCCACTAATTTTACACTCGACCATCGAAGTTGTCAACCGTTTTTGTCTTTTGACTTACCTGAAGAAAATTTTATGAATTAGATCGGTCGAAGTAAAATTTGACAAGTCGATACGGCAGTCATAATATTCGTTCAGTACCTAGTGAGAATTCGTATTTATCTTGTCTATGATATGTAACTTATTTTACAGCCAAGTTCTCGATTTAAAAATGAATAATACATATGTTAACATGAATAACATGATCATATTTTTCTCAAATTTGAAATTTCGAAATGAGGTATCAAAGGTCAGTAATAACGCTAATAACATAAGTTCAAGTTACGTAATTCACATTAATTATGTAGTGCTTCTGTAGCCCAGTGGGAGGGTTTCGTAGTTGAAATTATTGATTTTCAATTTTTTGCGCGTATGTTCTGCGGACATCATTATGTCTGTAATTTTCAATTTTTTTTGCAGAAACTGCTGTCAAGCGATTGGGTGCGACTCGCTGATGAAGAATTCGAGGTCAAATTTGATTCTGTCTGGCCGTTGCCACGATCACTAGAGAACGGAAAGATTTATAGCGACCTGTAATGTTCAAGGTAGGTGGCGCGCCGTTAAGGGGCATAATCAATGGTTTCCGAGTAATAATTTTGTTTTCAACCAATACAAGTCTGATCGAATCGAAACTTGGTGAGTAGTTGTAGAATACAAACTGTTACGTTTCGTTGCGTCACATCATAAGAAACGTAGATTTGTTTTTCCAAATAAAGGAGCTCGCTTGTAAAAACTGAGTTAACTGGGTTTTAGTTTACCATGTGTGGTCTCACCCTTGAAAATAATAATTTTACTGAAAAGATAAACTGCGAGTAGAATTTCTTGTTAAGTTTCGACCTTTGTTGAGCGATTTATTGACTATTTCCTGTAAAATGATGCTTAAACACGTTTAACAGCTGAAGTTGTAAGAAACTTATCAGTTTATCTATCGCCCATTGCTGCGGAATTTATCCAGTTGTTGCTGACAGGTTTTATGCAGAACTCAAGTAAAGTCAATTCAGGGAATAATTCCAGAGTTCGAATTCCTTAGATTAAACACCCTACAAGTTCACTCATTGGTGCTTGCATCAGGAATTTCGTATGCATATCCCACTCTTTTTCATAAACGACAAATGAGAGTATTGTTGTAACATATCAGTGTTAATATTTGTTAATATTTCCCCCGTTTACGCAGATGCAGGAACCTCCTATTTTTCTTCTATCTGGTCTTTTATATACATTTTTCACTGAAATAATTCACTACTACTACTACATCTCTTAGTGCAAGAGACATCACTTCTATTTTGATCGGTCGCAAAACTAATACCTCTTTAGTTCTCCTTCCAGCTATGTAGTCAGGTCTTCCTTGCTATATATTTTCATATAGAAGTAAGATTTTAAATTGTATTAATATTGCATTGTACAATTACTTCGTGCTTGTTATCACACCGTCTGTAACAAGAAAATACAGTTTGTTGTTGTGTTTAAAGTTCGATCTTTCAACACTTACCATCCTCGTAATTGTTATCTTATTGCAAGTAACAACTTACGCCGTAATCAACGAGATAACTGCTGGGTGCTTAAAGTTAAGTATACCACTTTACTCACACCCCTGATAATACAATCAGGGTGTACAATTCTGGTCCTTCGAAATAACATTATATCCTCATAAAAGAATCAGGAATCAACAATTGATCCTTCGAACCATAATATCCTGATAAAACAATCAGGATTCAACACAAACTTTAAGACGTTTCTGAGATATACTCTGAAATTTTTTTGTTATTTCCTGTATAACTCAAAATATACAAATCTCATCCAATTAAAGCTCGGTCATCACTTGTAGAATGACGACCCGTATTTCAATTCCAATAGAATACATAATGTCAGAATTAAAAATTCTGCTATCATTGACGATTCTCTACTGAAGTATGTCATTAAAATGGTATGAAATGTATTCATATATTATAAAAGCTGAGAAAACGGTATATATCGATTGAAGATTGACGATCCAGGTTCTGACAGTTTGTAGTTGCGTCGTTGTTCTTCCGGAGAAGCGATATGACTCGAATTATATTATGTCATTCCTAACGTAGAATTGTTAACCCAATCCAATGTTTTGCTTTTTAGAATTCTAATACTGCTTTTTGGTGCTCTTGTTCCCCGGAACAGAGTGCTTATCGATTTGCCCCAATGTCTGTAATTTTCGAATTTTTGGCTGAAAATGGTATCAAACGATGTGGTTCGACTCACTGATCAACAATCCGTGGTCGAAATCGATTCTGTCCGGCCGTCCGTCCGTTAACACGACAACTCTCGAACGAAAGGAGTTAGAGGATTGAAATTTGAAGGGTACGTTTGGAGCGTAAATATCTCGGAGAATTTCGTTAATCAGCAAAATCCATCGAGTGATTTCGGGGTTAGGGCCGTTTTTAGTGAAAACATTTTTTATGAATATTTCCGAAACCGATCACTCGATCTATCTGAAATTTAGCATCAACTTGTAGAATCATGACCTTTAGACGCATGTGACGTTTAGTATTGATCGGGTTACCGTAAAGTTTCAAAAAAAAAATTTGAAAATTTTTTAATTTTGTTTCTACAATAACTCTCGAACGGAATGAGCTAGGCAGTTGAAACTTCCAGAGCAGGTTAGGGAGATAAATATCTCGGTTAAATTCGCTATTGGGCAAAATAGGCCAGATGGTTTCGGAGTAACGAAAAAATTTTTTTTTTAATTTACAAATTTCAATATTTTTTTTTTAAAGATGCAGTTCCACCATAAAAATCCATTGATATCATTTTCAACTCCAACAAGCTAATACTTTCGTAGATATGATTTTTCGAAATTTCAATAATGAATCGTACTTCTATGTTTTCATAGAATGCTATAATTATTCTATCTATGATTTATTATATGATCTGTTTTCATACTCATACTTGTTATCCTGTTCTATAAGAGAGAGTCAAATTCATTTTAGCTCTTCTAATTAGATTTCTTCCATGGTGCAGTTCTCATTCTCAGATGGCTCATTCAATCTTGATAAATGAACTATTATTTGAATTGAATTTCCTTTATGATGCAGTTCTATCATAAGAATACATTGATATAATCCTCAACTCTGAGAAACCAATACTTTCGGAGATATAATTTGTCTGTTTGAACATGAGCGCCAGAAAGCTCCTGTCCACAGAGCTTGAACCAATGTTTATCAAGAACTCTTTCGATGAGAATAATACCTGGGACAGCCCTGATTGCAACAAACGCGGCATTATTACCTATATTTTTTTGCTTTATTCTCTAAGCCTTATTAGTGTTTGTAAATATATTCTATTTATGAATGAAAATTATTAATATCATTAAATTTTTTTCATCTCTAATTCCAGTATTCAGTTTATTCATCATCAACGTAATCTTCTTACAATTAGTCATGGATTATACTGAGTGGATCAGATTCTATGAAATAGATCTGTGAATTTACATTGAACCAGAAAGTGAAATGAATCATGAGGACGTGCATATATTCCAAATTCACGCCATTTGAATAATCCCACAACCCAAAAAGATCTTAGTTGCCTATGATTAGTACCAGGCTTTCACTTCTTATATACTAGTGTTCTGTGGCTTCCCCTCCGTTCGCGTGAATCGTGTAGACTGGATCCAATTGTAGTAATCGTCAGTGCATTGGTCCCATGAAATCCAAGTGTAGGAAAGAGACTCAGATTCAGTGTGTCCGTGTACGGACGCTATAATTCCAAGTCATTCGAAAATGACTCAAACCAGGAAAGAACGTAGAGTACAGTTTCGGAATAATTCCGAATCTGCTGAAATCATTGTATTGGGTGTGAATCGGTTTCCTTTATGAAACGAGTTTGTTGAGATTAGAATTATCTACTAAGATCCTCTTACCCTAATTAGAACCATAAGGTAGTTAATCTTCGATCATTCCACAATACGTTCAAAGTAGGTTATCTCAGAGTTCCGAATGATTGATAGAACGCTTAACGACAACTTTAAAAAAATTGGATAGGTATAGATACTCATCTAGGAAATAATCTCAAGAGTTCATCGATCATTTTTTGAATTTGGGGATTTCCACTTCTCAATTTCAGTATAGAACTCAGTGACTTTGTTCAATCCTTGTTTACCTCTACATCGGGGTCATAATTTCTTAACCTCAGAATAAACTATGCGGAGAAGATTTTTTTATAAAATTTATTTTCTGTGTCTTATCCAAAATGATGAGAAAATCTAGAATATTCTCATGATTTTGTCACCTGCGGTTACACAGGAAGTAGCTATCAACTTTTTGGATTTCACATCAAATTTTATATTTCAGAAACTATGTGTTAAATTCCGCACAAACATTCAGGCCTAATTTTATTTAACCAATATTTTCAAAAATACAGATTCGATCGAATTGAAATCTAGTATTCGATTTAGAAAAGATGGCTTAAAGTTTCATGCAGTATTTTGTGAGGGTGTGTGAGGCGTGAATAAATAATAGAACATGCGCGCAAAAGCTCCTGACATCACGTCAGTACATTAGAAAAATGTTTTAAATATATTTGCGTATTTATTCGAAGTTTCAAACATTTTTTGAATATACCCATTTATAATTTTGTTTTCACTAGTCTTATCACAAGTGATGTCGCGATAAGTCTGTCGACTCATTTCTTAACGAAACTTAATTGCTTGAAAACATCATGGAATCGAGATTAAATCTAGGCAGTAAAGTAAGGTTTCGAAGCTGCTTGCAAAATTTTAGCAATATCTGAACTGTGATATTAGTCAAAGTATATCAAGAAAATTCTATGAAATCATTCAAATCGTGAATCTTGAATGGAACCTACAGGTGATTATTTAAATCAACCTTAGAAAATAGAAGTGTTCTATAGTAATTCCAGTTATCATATTCCATGTACTGAATTCCTAAAATATTCTTTCCAATTCATTAGACGGAGGTTACACGGTCAATCTGGCATCAGTTCAGTCTGACATCAATCATAGATTGATATCAGATTGACGGGAAACTGATTGTATACGCGTAGACATACATTGGGTTTCACGAAGCTTCGATTAGCTTAATTGTGGATTTAATTCGTTGGTTGTATCAAAAATGAACTGAAAATCGACATAGAATCGCACTAATTCGGCAACTAAGAGCTGTCAAAGCTTCGTGAAACCCACCGTGATGCTCCGGAATAATGGCCAGATTGATATCAGATTGGCCGTGTAACCGCCGCCTTAGAATATGTCAAATATACCCTACTTAACGCATTTCGAGCCAGTTTGCGTTAAGATATAGATTTCAAATCAATATTACAATTGAAATCTTCATTCAGCATCTCTGATCTGAAAATATATGTTTCAATTCATAAAAATACGTCCAATATAACATACCTCATTCTCTTCGACCAATGAATGAATGGTATTGAATATCTACAGTGTGGAAAATCCAAATGGAATAAATTCATTAGCTTGTTTACTGTACATATTTATGGAAAATCCCGAAAGACATCAATTTTAAATTGTCATTCTTCTTCGTAAAAATGCGAACCCTACTTTCAACCCCCTTCGACAGACAGGTACAACCCCCAATTTTTCAAATAGGAAGATACATCGTTTCAAAGGTCTCGTCATTCTTCATCCAGAAACGTTATCACTTTCATGTTTATTGCAAAAATAAAATTAAAAAAAAATCAAGTGATTAGCGAAATTAGGTACAATATCAAAATCTAATATGTAATACAAAATGTAGCAAATAAATTATTAATATTAATGAAGTAGGTGTTCAGAGTGTTTACCGCGAACGCCTTGGCAACATCCTAACCTCAAAACAAAATTTCTTCAATCACGATTCAACATCTCATTCACATTCAAATCAATGGGTTTAGTTTTGTGCACAATGGTCTCCACATATCCCCATAAAGAGAAATCTAATGTTCCTCGCCTTCCTATCCACCGATTTGGAAATATTGCGTCGAGGTACTGCCGGATATTGCGTTGGTAATGTGGTGGTGCTCCATCCTGTTGGAATCATATCGTTTTCCGTGGAACTTGAGGATTTCCTTGGTCAGGATATAAATTTGCCAAAGTTGGAGCGCAATCTTTTTGAAGTAGTGCATCATCAGAAAACAAAACGTCTAGTAATTGGATAATATTGTTATCTAACATGTCCATCATTTGTTCACTAAAATAAGTTCCCCTATCAAAATTGCCTCCCAAGAGCTTCTGTGTAGGTATCATTTTATAGGGATGCATTTTATATTGTTTTAATGTGTTTAGAATCGATGTTTGGCTGACATTGAATGTTGTGGTGGCATCTCTACTCGATTTATGAGGATTTTCTTCAGTTAAACATCTGATTTCACATCCTCAACCAGTGTATCAACAGTAATTTATATACTTATCAGCACAAAACAATTTGCAAAGGCAACAATGTTATGGTTTTTTTTTTTTCATTTTCTTTCATCATATCTTTAACGCAAATAAGTATAGTGTTATTGTAATTATTTTTGGGAATATTCGATGGAATATTAAAATGAATTTAAGTAATTACATGTTTTATTTTTCTATTTTGAGATTTGCAATAAACATGAAATTGATAACATTTCTGAATAGAGAATGATGCGACTTTCAAACGATGTATCACAAGCCCATAATTTCTACTTAAAAAATTGGGAGTTGTACCTGTTTTTCGATGGGGGTTGAAGATAAAGTTCGCATTTTTACGAAGAAGAATGAAAATTTAAAATTTGAATTTGACATGCTCCGGGATTTTCCATAAATACCTATGTACAGTAACCAATATAATGAATTTATTCCATTTGGCTTTTCCACACTGTATAGTTGTATATTGTTGTAAATAAATGAGTGTAGTGAAGTTGACAATTTAATTAACGGAAAACGTAACAACAGTATCATCGAATAATGAATCAGTTTTTCTAAATTGAGAGTGCATAAATGGCTTTGATAACGTCATGTGAAATAATGCATATTTCGAAACACTGGAAAGTACAAATTTGAAATATGCTAACTCCGATGACTAGATGTAAGAAGGAATGTAGGAGCTAGTATAGGAATACAAAATAGAAAATTATGGATGAAACCCATTTATTCATATACAAAATTTATTTCATTAATGAGAATTTTTACTATTTTAACTTAATCTGATGAAAAAGCCCAAATTCTGATCTAATCAACCTCCATGGCATTCTGACTTATTCCTTCATTCCAGGTTTGCCTTCTCTGACAGTTTCCGTTTCAAAAACCCTGTCGACTTGTGGAGATGTAGGTTCATTGAAGCGAGACGGAAACTTAAAATTCTCGATATATTTATATCATAATTCAATCGTTTTCGAGTTTACTCACAAAATTTGAACTCAGATGCTTGGAAATTATCGGGAACAGCAGTCACAAAACTACAAGATCCAATCAATTAACCATCTTTATTGCTTCAAGTCATACCGTTTTTGAGTGGTCTTGGAAAATAAATAAACAACACCAAACGGCCACCTTATTGAACTGGCCTTGATAACTTCATGTGAAATAATTAGTGTCCGACCGAAACTGGTTTTTCAGCCGAAACCGAAACCGAACTTTCGGCCAGGCTCTCAGTTTCGGCCGAAACCGAAACTTTATGCTAGTGTATGTTTTACAATTTTATCTGAATATACATAAAAATATTTAAGGAGTGTAAAATAAAATAAATAGACAAATTTCTTGAGATATTTATTTATTATTTTGGTATTACCAAGTTATCAGAATAATCAGTCGAAGTATACAGGGTGATTCCAAATCAGACGTGAACCTTATAGGAAGTGTTAGTATGGATAATTTGCTGTGGTTTGAGCCGTTTTTATTGATAACCGAAAATCAATATTTTCCGAGATATTTGAGTTCTGGTTCTGTTGAAAAAGAATTAGTATGATTTGAAAGGGTATATGAGAAGCAAAGCAAGAAAAATAACGAATTCAATATTTTTTTGTTGCAACTAGGCTCGAAATTTCATTAGAAAAGGTATTCATAAATTATGTTCGAGATGACCTCCACCATTCCATAGGCAAGCGCGAGCCCTCTTTCTAATTTCTTCAGTTGTTATTTTCTGCCTGAAATTTATTCACGCTGCCTTTTGATTACACATTCATTATTTTATATGCCGGACATTCAAAAGGTTGCTTGTACAAAATCTGCTGAAACTAAACTAGTTAAGCATTCTAACGAAATTTTTTAGAGAATGAAGAAGGAATTTGGCAAGTTTTTAAAATAATTTTGGCATATATAAATTGTGAAATGATTCGAAAGTTCCAGACAAATTGATATTAGAAATTGATTTTTCATTTATTCATATACCACATTTCAAATCATACTAATTCTTTTTCAACCTCTTATACAGCATAGTTTTGCTTTTATCCTAGGTACATATCATATCCTTTTCTCATAAAAATAAACCAAAATTATTATGAATTTTTGGTCAACGTAAAAAAAAATTGACGAAGTATGAACTAAGGTAAGAAATCTTTCAAAAATCGCCTGAAGTCCAATAACTGTTGACTTTCGGTTATTAATAAATATGGATCAAACAACAGCCAATGAGTCATACTAACTCCTCCAAGGTTCACGTCTAATTTGGAATGACTCTATACAGGGTGAGTCTTTAAGTTGTACATTAATTTTAACCATAGTTTCTCGTCGTCAAATGAAACACTTTTTTCATTTATCATTTTTCCAAATTCGGCTCAAGTAAAAAGATACATGCTGTTGAAATTTCGAAAAAAAATCAGTTATTATTTTGTAGCTTTGTCATCCCCTTTTTGAATGAAATGAATGTTGGTGTGAAGTTTCCTATAGGTATGATACATATTTTCCTAATATTAGTTTTTTCCTACTTTTCCTGGTTTTCTCGTTATAGACTAGTGGATTCATAAAACCAAGCAAAATTAGCATAAAGAAAGCACATAGAGTTTTTCTTGAGTCATTGCAAGAATATTCAGTCATTTCAGAACATTAAATTATTCTTCATAATTTCTCCTCGAACGCACCGTTTTCGAGATATTCTTCATTGAATGTAATAAAATGGAAAACACCAGAAATTTCACTACTTTCATAGATCCGCCCCTGGGCACTGGAATCCGAAATCAAGATGTAAACCACGTTTTCATACCTTTTTCTCGTTTACCAATAATGTTATATATAATTTATACGCAGGAGTGTATTAGCACATTGTGAAATCCTTAAACGCTCGTAACTTTTTACCTGAGCAGAATCTCGAAAAATGGTGAATGAAAAAACTGTTTTATTTGATGAGAGGAATCTATGGTTAAAATTAATGTACAACTTTAAGACTCACCTTGTATAATCTAATTAATAATCATTAAAGTAAATTCTCATGAATTCTCAGTCTTGACAAAGATGGATTACAATAACTTGTAGGACAATTATGTATACTTACTTATAACTCAGTTGGCCAAACGACCAGGATAATTCACGAACAGTCAAGTTTCCGCGCGGCCATTTTTTGGCCGAAACCGAAACTAAGGCCGAAACTGGCTGAAACCGAAACCGAAGTTTCGGTCGGTCACTAGAAATAATGCATATTTCAAAACAATGAAAGGGATATAGGAGCTAGTAGTAGGAATCAAAATAGAAAATTATAAATTATACCTATTTATTCATCGTATAGAAATCATATCAATAACGAAGTTTTCTTTTATTTTTTCAACTGAATTAATGTACTTGGTTACAAAGCCCAGATTCTGATATAATCAACCTCCATGGCACTCTGCCTAAATTCGTCATGCCAGGTTGGTCTCCACTGCCCGTTTCCGTTCCAAAAATCTCTGGCAGCTTGGTCCGAATCATTGTCCCATGGTTTTCCTCCTGGATTGCTACAATCATCTGGGAAAAATCCACTGGTGCCACCGACAGCTACGTTGAGGAGAATATAGAAATCTCTATCGAAAGGTGCCATTTTGGTTCCACCCACAAACGGATTTGGTCCGCTCATACGTCCTACGTCGTAGAATCCTGAATCTGTTGGTGTCACCCTACCTATTTCAGCTCCATCGACACTGAACGCAATGAAATCGGGTGTCCAAGTTAACTTATAAAGGTGGAAATCGGCGTCGAATCCTGGCTGGTTATGAGCGAGGGAGGACATATCTACAAGGTCGTAATTTTGGCCGAAATGCACTTCACTGGCAGCTTCCTCAGGACCAATGTTCTTTTCCCATGCCCATAGGTTTTTGTTGCCTCTGCTCTCCATAAGATCTATTTCACCAGATTGTGGGTATCCACCATAGTTCTCGGAATCTTCAGCAAGTAACCATATTGCTGAAAAAATATTACATTGAAGAGCAGAACTGTTAGTTTGTTATTGAGTGCAGGCGCTAGAGGTAGTTGAGTATGTAAAATCCGAGTAAAGGCTACTATGACCGGATTCTTATTCCTGAGACCCTAAATAATAACAAAACACATCTTGCCGCCAGGTGTGGTCGTCCCTTACCGCCCCCTTCACATCCCCTCTACGCCCATACAGTAAGTATAGCGTGCGTAAGCGTTTAGTGTTATTTTTCAAGAAAACTAATGAGTTATCGGACCCTGTACAAAAAACTAAATTTTACAACTTTAAAGACGCTCCTTCGAAATCAAACATATAAATACATCCAAAAAGAAATTGCAAGACGTAACAGATGTAACAATTTTCCAACATTCATTCATGGCGGCTTCTCAACGTGGATTTAATACAAGGATATTAGCATCGTATGAAATATTGAATTACTGTAAGTATATATTTGACAGTGACCGATTTTATAGAAAGTCACCCAAAATCACAGCTACAAATTCAAAAAAAATTATAATTGTGGTACAAGCTCTCAGCAAGATTTAATGAATTTAAATAGTTTAAAAATTTATATTATTGATGGTATGGCACTTATTCACAGAATTCAGTTAAATAACCTCAATACTTTTGGTAACTTTGCCGAGGCTTTCTTCAAAAAAATTATGGTATTTTTACTTTGCCTGGCAAAACATTTTTGGAGACAAAATTACGGAGTAGAGGCCAGATCATGAAAAATATCATAATTTCCAACCATTCAACGAATACTCCTGCTAATTGTAAAGCTCCTCTTGCCAACGCTCATAATAACTTGCAACTCGTTCGATTTCTTTGCGCTAATGCTCCAAAATATGCACAAAGAAAAGACTGCGAGATGCAAATTAGTGGAGGATTCGATGATACAACTAAATGTTTCAAGTTGCAAGGATCTTTAATTTGTGAGGTACTTGAATTGCAACATAACCACTTGGAAGCTGATTCAATCATATTTGTTCACAATTTTCACACAGTAAATATTCAATCTGCTCATATAATCATAATCTGCGCTGATGTAATCGTCTTGTCAGTTTATTTCTGCAAATATTGGGTGTCTCGGTCTGTGGTTTGACAGTTCTCACACAAAAAAATATTTTCTAGGATGCTATTTGGCTGCTGAATCCCTGGGTGAAAGCATATGCAATATTTTGCCAGCATTCCATGTAAGTGGTTGCGACACTACTATCAGATTTGGTAGTAAAATGCAATGTTTGAAAGCTGCGTCTGAAGATTTTGTACAAACAGCTCTCATGCCTTTGGGAAACCTTGACATAAATAATGAGCAATTCAAACAGTTAGAAATAGTTTGCACATATTTATTTTCAAAGAAAATATTATCTGCTGATGAACTCAGAGATAAACTGATATCTCAAAATATAGGGTTCAATTTCAATTTGATGAATGTGATATGCACTTCAGATGCTTTGCATTTGTATTTATTGAGGGCCACAGTACAAACATTTATATATGGAAAAATTGTCATCAAACACAATAACCACCAATTAATTATTGTTCATTTGGTTATGAAACGCTGAACGATGACTAACATCCACGACAAATGACGAAGCCGTCATTAATTCCACCATATAAATGTACTGCAAATTGTCCCACAATGTCTTGTACTTGCAAAAAACAGAATTATTTTGTATTTCATTATGTAAATGCATCAATAACGAATGCCAAAATAAAATTGAGTGATTTTTTACCTACTTGACATTTATGCATTAATTCGCTGTTTTTGGCGCTCTAGTTCCTCGGAACTGAGTGCTTATCAATTTGGCCGAATGTCTGTAATTTTCGAATTTTTGGCTGTAACGGTCTCAAACGATTTGGTTCGACTCACTGATCAAGAATCCGAGGTCGAAATCGATTCTGTCCGGCCGGTCCTGCCGGCCGGCCGAAGGCACGATAACTCTTGAACGATAGGAGGAGAGGATTGAAATTTCCAAGGTTGGTTTGGAGCGTAAATATCTCGGACAAGTTCGTTGATGGGCGAAATCCATCAAGCGGTTTCGGAGTTATGGTCGATTTTAGTAAAACACATTTTTTATGAATATTTCCGAAACTCGATCTATCTGAAATTTAGCATCAAATTGTAGGATCATGACCTTTATACGCATGTGAAGTTTTGTATTGACCAGGTTACCGCAAAGTGTCAAAAAAAAATTTCAAAATTAAAAAAAAAAATTCTACAATAACTCTCGAACGGAATGAGCTAGGCAGTTGAAATTTTCAGAGTAGGTTAGGGAGATGAATATCTCGGTTGAGTTCGTTATTGGGCAATATAGGCCAAATGGTTTCGGAGTAACGAAAAAAAAAAATTTTTCAAGCTACAAATTTCAAATTCAATTTTTATTTAAGATGCAGTTTCACCATTAAAATCCATCGATATCATTTTCAACTCCAACAAGCTAATTCTTTCGTGAATCGTACTTCTATGTTTTCACAGAATGCTATAATTTTTCTATCTAAGCTTTATTATATGATCTGTGTTCAGACTCGTACATGTCATCCTGTTCTATAAGAGAGAGTCAAATTCATTTCAGGTATTTTAATTTGATTTCTTCGATGGTGCAGTTCTCATTCTCTGATTGCTCATTTAATGTTGATAAATAAACTATTATTTGAATTGAATTTCCTTTATGATGCAGTTCTATCATAAGAATACATTGATATAATTCCCAACTCTGAGAAACCAATACTTTCGGAGATATAATTTGTCTGTTCGAACTAGAGCGCCAGAAAGCTCCTGTCCACATAGCTTGAACCCATTTTTTGGCGCTCTAGTTCCTCGGAACTGAGTGCTTATCAATTTGCCCAAATGTCAGTAATTTGCGAATTTTTCGATGAAAATGGTCTTAAACGATTTGGTTCGACTCACTGATCAAGAATCAGTGGTCGAAATTCATTCTGTCCGGCACGATAACTGTCGGCACAATAACTCTCGAACGGAATGAGCTAGACAGTTGAAATTTTCTGAGTAGGTTTGGGAAATAAATATCTCTGCTAAGTTCGTTATTGGGCAAAATCGGACTGATGGTTTCGGAGTAACAAAAAAAAAATTATTTTTACAAAACAAATTCAAAATTAAATTTTTTTCAATAAGTAGTTTTACCATAAGAATCCAATGATATCATTTTTAACTCCAACAAGCTAATACTTTCGGAGATATGATTTTTCAAAATTTCAATAATAAATCGTATTTCAACGTTGTCACACCATGATATAATTATTCTATGTATGAATTGTCATAATGTCAACTTATTTTCCTGAGACATGTCATTATCTAATCAATCGAAGAATTGTGAGCGAAGTGAGAAAAATCTCAGTTGTTTGCTCCGAAATTAGTTTTTCTCAGAAAAGTCTTACATTTCGGAACGGAACATGAAGTAAGAGATCTGAGAGTAGTGAGACTGCTTTTCATCCATAGACATAGGTATAACTCTCGAACGGAATGAGCTAGGTAGTTGAAATTTTCAGAGTAGGTTAGGGAGATGAATATCTCGGTTAAGTTCGTTATCCTTTATGATGCAGTTCTATCATATGAATACATTGATATAATTCCCAACTCTGAGAAACCTATACTTTCGGAGAGATCATTTGTCTGTTTGAACTAGAGCGCCAGAAAGCTCCTGTCCAAAGGGCTTGAAACCATTTTTTTAGGAAATATCCTCCTCTTCTTGAATCCTTTTTCAAATTTAAATTCTCTCAGATAGCTCCTGTCCACAGGGGTTGAACCTATTTCTTATATGTAACTTTTATTTTGTTATTAATAAAAAAAAAATTACGTTCTTTTTTTTATTATTTGGAAATCCCTCCTCATTTTTACTATTAGACCAATCTATAAATTATTACTGAAATAATCATTAAAATGATTTTAATCATGTACTCAATATATTCCCTTTACGAATAAGAGTAGAGTGGTTAAAAATTGGTTCAAGCCCTGTGGACAGGAGCTTTCTGGCGCTCTAGTTCAAACAGACAAAATATATCTCCGAAAGTATTGGTTTCTCAGAGTTGGGAATTATATCAATGTATTCTTATGATAGAACTGAATAAAGGAAATTCAATTCAAATAATAGTTTATTCATCAAGATTAAATGAGCAATCTGAGAATGAGAACTGCACCATGGAAGAAATCAAAATAAAATAGCTGAAATGAATTTGACTCTCTCTTATAGAACATGATGAAATGTACGAGTATGGCACATATCATATAATAAAGCTTAGATAGAATAATTATAGCATTCTGTGAAACCATAGAAGTACGATTCATTATTGAAATTTAGAAAAATCATATCTCCGAAAGTATTAGCTTGTTGGAGTTGAAAATGATATCGATGGATTTTAATGGTGAAACTGGTGCTTAAATAAAAATTGAATTTGAAATTTGTTGGTTAAAAATATTTTTTTTTTCGTTACTCCGAAACCATCTGGCCTATTTTGCCCAATAACGTGCTTAACCGAGATATTCATCTCCCTAACCTACTCTGAAAATTTCAACTGCCTAGCTCATTCCGTTGGAGAGTTATTGTAGAAAATTTTTTTTTTAATTTTGAAAAATGTTTTTTGACACTTTCCGGTAACCTGGTCAATACAAAACTCCACATGCGTATAAAAGTCATGATTCTACAATTCGATGCTAAATTTCAGATAGATCGAGTGATCGGTTTCGGAAATATCCATAAAAAATGTGTTTTACTAAAATCGGCCATAACTCCGAAACCACTTGATGGATTTTGCCATTAACGAACTTGTCCGAGATATTTACTCTCCAAACCCCCCTTGCAAATTTCAATCCTCTAACTCCTTTCGTTCGAGAGTTATCGTGCCTACGGCAGGCTGGCCGGACCGGCCGGACAGAATCGATTTCGACTTCAGATTTTTGATCAGTGAGTCGAACCAAATCGTTTGAGACCATTTTCAGCCAAAAATTTGAAAATTACAGATATTTGGGCAAATTGATAAGGACTCAGTTCCGAGGAACTAGAGCGCCAAAAATAAAATGGAGCAAAAAATTAACCGGCAAGATCCACCTTCTTAATCTTTGACCTTTTCTTCACTCAAATCCGTTGGCAAAATCTGTCACTCACATTATTCATACTCACTTACCTCTAGCGCCCGGTCTAATTTCCGATATACCCCTTGCAAACGTGCAGAGATAACAATATTGTAACCTACCCCAGGAATTCACAAAAGTCTCGATAAGTGTTTTTTTTTATCTGACCTATATTAATGCTATTGCGTAGTGCAATCCCAACAAATTAACTCATAAACATATATAATGCATGAAACATATATTCACCTGGCCACAGCCAATCTCCTGCCGGCAATTTGATTCTCGCTTCCAGAGTCCCGTATGTGAAAGTAAAACGTCCTTCTGTGGTCAAGCGGGCACTCTGGACCGGATTAAAATACCCACTACAAGAGAAATATGATGTCAAACGAATTATTCGGTAATCATGTTGCGAAACTGTATGGAACAGTTCAGATGGAATAATGGAAAGCATGTTTAGTCGATGGTTTCGAATGTTGGATCTAGAGTTTCTGTATGTTGGCTTTGTAGCAAACAAGATAAAATTGTATGTGGGACTAGAAGAATTAATAATGATAGTTGAACTGCATAAACACGTATACAGGGTATTCCTAAGTTGATGCGAAAGATTTTTTGGTGTGGTTCTTGAAATAAAATTAATGAGGGACACAAATATTATAATTTTGTGCTCTTAGTCCCTTCCCCTCACTGGCAAGAATAATGAAATTTGGCAGATCGCTAAGACTAATCTAATGTCACATTCTGACAGTTTTTGTAATTCCAAAATGTTATCACAAAGGGGTGAGGAAATCAACCCCTACAATATTTTGCACCAGAACTTGTTGATGCTTGAACATTTTGTAAATTGGAAAATTGACTTGAAAAGAAAAAATCAAGGCACGGAACTTTTTGAGCGCATGTTCTGGGGAACAGCGAGCTATCATTTTGCCAAAATCTGTAATAGTCGAATTTGTTTCCGAAAATGGTTTCAAACGATTAGGTTCGACTCACTGATGAAGAATTCGAGGTCAAAAATGATTCTGTCCGGCCGGTCGGTCGTTGGCACGATAACTTGAGAACGGAAATAGATAGCGACTTGAAATTTTCAGGGTTGGTGGCGTGTTTAAATGCAAGGGACAAATTCGTTAATGGGCATAATCAGCTGAACGATTTCCGAGTACGAATTTTGTTTTCAACCGAAACAGAACCAATCAAATCGAAACTTGGTAACTAGTTATAAAATACGGACATTAAGACGTATGTGGAATTTTGTGAGAATCGTATCACCAATAAAAACAGAATTATTAAAAACTTTTATTTATTACACGATAACTTGAGAATGAGGCAAGATAACGACTTGCGATCTTTAGGGTCGGTTACGTATCCGAATGCGAGATTTGAGATTTTAGTTTGTAGTAGGCATAATCAGCCAAACAGTTTCGGAGTTATACCTATAAGAAATGCTGTTGTTGTTTTCTCAATAACTCAAAAAATACAAATCCGATTCAACTCAGACGTGGAAGTTAACCGTAGAATGTCGACGTACAAAGTTTTAAGAAATTTGGTGAGGATCGTATCACTACAAAATTTTTAAAAAGTTATTGAATATCATTGAAAAAATTATCTCAGAAACTATCCCCCGGTTTCTGAAAGGCTGATCTACACAAATATTAACTAATCAGTGATCAATCTCTTGTTAACCCTCATCTGAGTTGCGCAAAGCGCAAAAACTCGGACTGATTTGACATTAACAGTTCTGTTAACTTTGACCAGCCCTTCAGAAACCCGGGGTATATGTCCAAAATCACTGAAAGAGCATTTAAAACCCAAGTTTCAAGTTTGAACATGATCGGATTCATATTGCTGGAGATATGAGCAACCTTGTGTGCGGTCAGTTCCTGGATGGGTGACCGTTGCCACGATAACTTTCGAGCGGAAAGTGATAGCGTATTATAATTTTTAGGGTAGTTTGCTCATTTGAATTGGGCAGTTAAGTTTGTTGTTGGGCATAATCAGAATAGAACATGTGCGAAAAAGCTCCTGACTTCACGTCAGTGCTATAACCAATTTTTGTGTTTTGACATTTCCTCCTAAAGTTGTCAGTTAAATCACAAAAGAAAGAAATAGTACTCACACTCTTTTCAAATAAATTCACAAACAGACAATTTGTTGAAATAATAAAGTAATCTACTGTAAAATGTAAATTAACTCATATCTATAGTAGTTTGATATATATTTTTATTATTCAATGGTTTTCTTCTGGGTTTTCTTCCCAATCTCTGCAAAATATCTATAAAGTGAAAATTCTCAATATTTTAGTTTGAGTTAACTCTGGACTGATTATTAATACTTCACTAGTAACTACTCTTGTCCACTACGAATTTTGTCTTCTGATATATGTTTCGGAAAGGATCTCTGCATCTTCTGAGACGAAGAGTTACCGAAACATGTCAGACGACATAATTTGTGATGGACAAGAGTGTTGTTACTACGGTAGTGGAAATTTTTTAAATGTTTTGAAATTGCTTCTGCGTTAGAAACACTAGATATTTTGCCTTATAAATAGTTTAGAAAAAATACCAACGATAAAACAACTTTTTTATAACGTTTCAGAGCCTATCCCCGGTTTCTGAAAGGCTGATCAACACAAATCAGACACCAATCTCCTGTTAACCATCATCTGAATTGCGTAAAGCGCAAAAACTTGGACTGATTTGACGTTAGCAGTTCTGTTAACTTTGACCAGCCTTTCAGAAACCGGGTGTAAATCAGACATTTTTGTTGTTGAATATTATTTTTAAATTTGCCACACTGTCTTTGAAAAACCGAAGGGACACAAGTCCTGGCTCTTTCTTCAAAAAATTGGTTCAAGCACTGACGTGACAGAAGCTTTTGCGCGCATGTTCTATTGTCTACTGGACACTCTACTACGAATTCATGGATATATTCCGTTTGCTCAGCTTTTATAATATATGAATAATGAATATATTTCGTATCATTTTAATGACAGACTTCAGTATAACAAGAGAAACGTCTTTGATCACGGAATTTTTAATTCTGACATATATATTCTATCGAAATTGAAATACGAAAAAACTTACGCCACAAGTAACTCCAGGATACGAAATTCCACGAAAATTAGTGGGTCGGCATTCTACAAGAAATCACCGAGTTTTCATTGGATCAGATTCGTATATTTTGAGTTATAGAGGAAATAACAACAAAATTTTAGATGAGTAGGTATAACTCCGAAGCAATTTGGCCGATTATACCTATTAACAAACTCCAATGTTGCATTAAGATGCACACCCTCCCCTAAAAATTGCAAGTCGCTACCTGAGAACGGAAAGAGTTCCGTTCTCAGGTTATCGCGACATAAATAAAAAATTTTTTTTATTTTCTATATATGCGATACTCACGAAATTTCAGAAACGTCTTTAGGTTTGTATTCTACAACTACTCACCATGTTTCAATTCGATCGGTTTTGTATTGGTTGAAATTATTACTCGGAAACCATGATTATGCTCACGAACTTGGCCGCAAGGCCGCCTTAAACTATGCTGGGGCCCTTGGGCACACAATAATTTGGGGCCCTTTTAGAAAGTAAAGAAAGCGAATTATACATTTTTCCACCCTAAAAACGGAATGAGCTAGACAGTTGAAATTTCCAGACTAGGTTTTGGATATAAATATCTCGGTGAAGTTTGTTATTGAGCAAAATCAGTGGTTTTGGATTAACGAAAAAAATTTTTGTAACATTACAAATTTCAGTTTTTTTGTAAGATGCAGTTTCATCATAATAATCCACTGATATCATTCTCAACTCTAACAAACTAATACTGGAGATATGATTTTTCAATATTTATATTGCAGTCAAAGTTCGAATAATTGACAAGAGCGCCAAAGCCCCTGTCCAAAGAAATTTCCCACTTTTTGCGCGTATGTTCTGGGGAATATCACCGTTGTCACGATAACTTGAGAACGGAAAGAGATAGCGATTTGAAATTGTCAGGGTAGGTGGCGCATCCCAATACGACGGACATCTTCGTTGATGGGCATAATCGGCCCATGGTTTCCGAGTAATCATTTTGTTTCCAACCAATACAAATCCGATCGAATTGAAACTTGGTAATTGGTTGTGGAATACAAACCTAAGGAGATTTCGGAAATTTTGTGAGAATCGTATTACTAGAATATTTTTAAAAAAATTAGGATAACCTGAGAACGGAAAGAGATAGTGACTTGAAATTTTCAGGTTAGGTTGTGCATCTGAATGCAACATTTGGGTTTATAGTCATAATCGGCCAAACTATTTTGGAGTTATACCCCTCTGAAATTTGGTTATTATTTCCTAAATAACTCGAAAAATACGTAACCAATCCAATTCAAGTACGGTTATAAGTTGTAGAATTTCAACGCAAAAATTCTTGTGAAATTTCCTGAGGATCGTATCACTAGAAAATTTTTAAAATTGAAAAAAATTCAATATATCCGAAACTCGTCCGACATCGCTGAAATTTTGCGAGAGCCTTCAAAGCCCAACTCTACTGTCAAAGTTCCAAGTTTGAACCCGATCAGATCTATATTGTTGGAGATCTGAGTAGCCTTGTGTGAGTTCAGTAGCTCGTTGCCTCGATAACTTTCGAACGAAACGAGATAGGGACTCACAATTTTCAGGGTAGGTTGCGAATCCCAATTAGAAGGTTTATATCGTTTTTGAGCATAATCGGTCCAACGGTTTTGAAGTTATACCCAACTGGAATATTATTTCCTCGATTATTCAAAAAATATAGACTCGATCGAATTGAAGCTTGGTAACTAGTTGTAGAATATCGACATAAAGACGTGTGTGAAATTTTGTGAGAACCGTACCCCTAGAAAATTTTAAAAAAATTATGAAAAAAAATATGGTTCAAGTACTGACGTGAAGTCAGGAGCTTTTGCGCGTATGTTCTATTGTCTCTTAATCGAATTTACCTGCATGTCCAATACAGGAGAATGGACCATAGAACATACGCGCAAAAGCCCCTGACTTCACGTCAGTGGTTGAACCAAAATTTTTGACTTATATTGAGCCAAATACAAGCCAAGTTTAGTCTTATATAACTTTTTTGTCTTAAACTAACTAAGCATTAAGTCAAAATCAAGTCAACTGTTAGGGACAATTTATACTTCAAAAAGGAAATAGGCAAAGTTTGACTTGATTTTGTCTTAATTTGGTTAAATAAACATAATTTTGATTTGAATTTTAACACCAAAGTAAATTTTATTTTCGACTCGGGTGTTTACTTTTACTGTGCCCGACAAATATGTTTTTAGAATAAATGTGAGATAAATTTTCTGTCTTTCGGGGCCCCCCTAAGTATGGGGGCTCTGGGCACGTGCCCCGTCTGTCCTTATGGTAAAGACGGTATTGCTTGGCCGTCGTATTATGACGAGCCATCTACCCTGAAAATCTATCTCTTTCCGTTCTCAAGTTATCGTGGTAACGGCCGGCCGGACGGCCCGCTTAGCATAATCAAATTTTACCTCAAATTCTTCATCAGGGAGTCTAACTCAATCGTTTGAGACTATTTTCAGCAAAAAAATCGAGTATTACTGACATTTGGGCAAAATGAAAATAAGATGTTCCCCAAACAGCGCGCAAAAATGGTTATCGTTTGTCGCATTCCATTACCGGGACACCCTGTATAATAACTGTACTGAGGATTCCAAACTATTAACGCAAAATTCAAGTAACTATTTATAATTAAATATTAGAACTCACTCTTTCTCAGGTACATCACCAACAACTTTTGGTTGGATGACCAATCTTCCACCCCATGCGTAACTCACTGATCTGTCGTTTACATATTCTTGGAATTCACCGTTCTGAAATGCATAATTGTCAGAACCAATGTCGAAAATAATCCATTGATTTTCACAAAGCAATTAAGGAGTAGGTTTGAAATTTTGGTATATTAGACGCTATACTGCTAAACTACTGCAGCTAAATTCTCAAAACCCTAAATAAATCGAGGATGCATAATCAAGGATCCTTGAAATAATTATTCTCTAAAGGGTTGTTGTCGAGGGCGTCAACAATTTAAGATAATTTTTAAATTTTGGTCTATTTTGTTCCAATCCGAAACCGCGATATTTTACGATCTGTATACGTGAGAAGTTAGTCGAAAATTGTGTCTTTATTTCATTTCAAACCCCAACTATCAGTAAATAAATCCAGATGCACTCAAATGTGGCCATTAAGAATTTTTTGTATTTCATGATAGTTCATAGTTCACTACAGCACTAAAAACAGTGCTGTAATGAACTCATTCCCACATTGTTTCTAGTTATATTTTTCGATTTGTGTAGGTCAGCACTGACAACTGTCATTCGATCCTATCAAATTTCAACACACGTCAATTGTCAATTTAATATAATCTGGATGTAGTGAAATAATAGTTGAGAGGAAAAGTTTAATTTTCTTTAAAAAATAAGGTACTAGAGATTTACTAATTTTGAATCATTCATGCTACTAGGAAAGTGTTTTAAATCTGATCTCCATGCCCTACGTACGATTCAAATTCCACAATCTGTCAACTTTCGTAACAGTCACACCAACTGCCAAGATACAATACAAAGGTCACTATGATGTATAATCCGAATTTTTCATTAAATTTCAACAGTATTTTACAAAACTTGCCTGAAATAGAGAATATATCGTCTAATACTCTTTGCGGAAGGCAATTGCAATACGCAAGTTCGCATTCGTGTTTGAATAGTAGCCCATTCTGTGACTTGTTTTGGAATATACAATTTTTTGAAAATTTGAGTGTTTACTAGAGAAGAAAAGTAGAGGTTCAAATTTTATATACAAAACCTGTATTCATATTGAAATTCTCACTCTAAAAAAATTTTCTTCAATGTTATACAATTAGTAGTTCGCGAGTTATGGGGAAAAATATGAAAATTCAAAACAAATCACGACGATAGATTCAAACCAACAGAGAAAGAATAATATACCATCAGGTATAATAAAAGCCCCTCATTTCTAAGACATCATTTCAACTTACACCATTTCCATTAACAGCCAACTCATGATTCCATAAATCTTCATTAAGTGTGTCGAATTCTTCTGACAAGATGAGTTCTCCTGAACATACTGTCCTTTTATTTGTAAGTGAGCCACCTACTCTTGTTAAAGAAGGTGTGCATTGACCAAGAATAGGAATGATAACATTAAACAAAATGAATATCAAAGAGATAATACGTCTCATGATCTAAAAAAAATATTAAATGAAAAATATGAGAACTAATCTCTTAAAGTATTTTTATTCGATGAATATAAGAATTAAACGATTTATCTTTACATATATAATATTTGTTTTGACGTTTACAGGAATACAGACAGGTAAGCAATCCACTAATCTCAGGTGCAACTAAGGCACAGCACTTTCTACTATCTTATCGGATCACTACAGTCTTAAAGTCATGGGCTATATTGGGGAAAATTGAACTCAAAAAAACAATTGTGTCACTGAAAATTATCCAATAAACGACAATATTGGCTACGGTAATCGATCCCAGTACCACTTGCTATGAAGCAGACCGCTAGCCAATCAGGCCACGCTGTGTGATTACAGATATTATGTGTTGAACATTCATTACTTACTTTCGATAAGTTTTCACAATTTTCTAATTTCATGGAAGTAGCATCATGTTACATATTATTCGATGGTTTTTATCCCTCATCTTCACTTTTTCCATGTTTCCCGTTCGAAAACGGTGCGAGAAGGCATATTTCGCGATCTACGCAAACTCGCCATGATTCTTTAAATTCTCAAAAATTAAAAACTTTTGACTAATACGCTTGTCGAGTGTAAAATTATGGATCTGTAGGTTGCATAAGTTGCATAAGTCTTAATCGGTATTTTTGGCGTTCTAGTTCCTCGGAACTGAGTGCTTATCAATTTGCCCAAATGTCTGTAAATTTCGAATTTTTCGATTAAAATGGTCTTAAACGATTTGGTTCGACTCACTGATCAAGAATCCGTGGTCGAAATTCATTCTGTCCGGCCGTAGGCACGATAACTCTCGAACGGAATGAGCTAGACAGTTGAAATTTTCAGAGTAGGTTTGGGGGATAAATATCTCGGCTAAGTTCGTTATTGAGCAAAATCAGACAGATGGTTTCGAAGTAACAAACAAAAAAATTTTTTTTCACAAAACAAATTCCAAATTAAATTTTTTCAATAAGCAGTTTTACCATAAGAATCCAATCATATTATTTTTAACTCTAACAAGCTAATACTTTCGGAGATATGATTTTTCAAAATTTCAATGTAAATCGTATTTCTACGTTTTCACAGAATGATAGAATTATTCTGTGGGTATTCTATGAATTGTTATAATGTCAACTTATTTTCCTGAGACATGACGTTGTCTCATCGTCATTCGTTCCAGCAATCTTATGAATATGAGAATTATAACATAATATCATACTTTTTGTTGGTTGATATTTTCATGCCGATGGTTAATCCATATGATGATGGGAATGGTAATGGTAAGTTAATAATATTGAGTTCAGAATATCTCCACTAAAAACAAAACTGGAATATTGGTGTATTGGAGTAGATTTGATGAAAGATATATATTATCGTTCATCATAGAATTGAGGAATGAATATCTCGGATGAGTTCGTTGTTGGGTAGAATTCGTCTATTGGTTTTGGATTGATACTTTTTGGCACTCTTGGTGAATTTAAATTCTTCTATGATGTTTGAATTCAATTTCTGCTAAGATGAAGTTCTAAATTTCAATAATGAATCGTACTTCTATGTTTTCACAGAATGCTATAATTATTCTATCTAAGCTTTATTATATGATCTGTGTTCATACTCGTACAATTCATCCTGTTCTATAAGAGAGAGTCAAATTCATTTCAGCTATTTTAATTTGGTTTCTTCCATGGTGCAGTTCTCATTCTCAGATTGCTAATTTAATCTTGATAAATAAACTATTATTTGAATTCAATTTCCTTTATGATGCAGTTCTATCATAAGAATACATTGATATAATTCTCAACTCTGAGAAACCAATACTTTCGGAGATATAATTTGTCTGTTTGAACTAGAGCGCCAGAAAGCTCCTGTCCACAGGGCTTGAACCCATTTTTTAACTACCCACCGCGCTTTGATTCGATCAGATCAGTATTTTTCGAATTGGGAAAACAAGATTTCAGATAGCTAAAACTCTGAATCCACTCAGAGAATTTTGCCCATTAACGAACTTAGCCGGTGCATTTCGATTCGAAATTTACTCTGAAAATTTCAACTAACTCATTTCGAGCGTAAGCGTGCTGATGTCCGGAAAGAATCAATTTTGACTTCAGATTCTTCATCCGAACTAATCATTCGAGACCGTTCTCAGTCAACTACTACGGTTCTACGGAATATAGTTCGCGAACTATGTAGGAAAAGATGGCGAAAATGCGAAAACATCGGTACATGATATAAAATAATAGAATCAGTACATTCTAAATAGTAATTATTGAATATTTGTGCAAAATTGACATCATTCTTTCACTCATGTTAATACCATATGCCTACCTAATTTCTTCCCACAACACAAAAAATAGGAAATCTTTAATTCGACGTCAGGTCCTAAATATTCACGAAAAACAACTAAATGGTGTGAAATTATAAACATATATATATACGTATACAATAGAAAGTGGATATATTTTTTATCTACTTATCAGTACGTGAACTAAACAGATAAACAAAAAGCGGAGGGCAAATTTCATGAACTTCCTTTCCAAAAAATACCTAAATGCACTCACGAGGTTCCAGGTGCTTCATCCATTGAATGATAAATAGATTTCACTGATTTATGATATCAAGCTATAGCTGAAATCTATAAATATACAGATACAGGTGTTTTCTCGATTCCGTCAATTTTTTCTTGGGACCATACCGTTTGGTCAATTCTGTATATTTTGTTATTTTTAGTACGCGTGTTTCTCATTGGGAGATCAAATGTGTAGATATGGGTTGTATCGTTAACATCTAAATTACATACTTATGTAATTTCGTTGTCGGTTTTATGTGGACGAACACAGCCCTGCCGCTGAGCACGGTCTGTATATTGTGGCGCACTTGCAGTTGTATAAACATCACCCACATAGTCTAGTCAACAAGTGCTTTTTAGGTCAAATTTTTTGCGTATTCTCCGAAAATTATGATGGAAGTATCATTCGATTGGGAATGGCATGTAGATAGTTTTTAAGAAAATGCTAAGGCCGCTCGCAAAAATTGCAATAGTTATAAACAATAAAGTGAAAAAAAAAGAAGGGGCTTTGGTTTTTTGCCAATATCTCAAAAACAATTTGAGGTAATTGAAATTTGAAAAAAGATTCAAATAGAAGAGGAAAGTCCCAATTGCTGGAACTGTAGGACCAATATTTATAATTTTACTAGAGGGTTGAAAATATGCCCGAAAACGGGTACTCCGGCCTGCGCCCTTCGTACCTGATGGATAAATATTATTTAAACTTATTAAATATGAAAATAAAAGATTTTAAAAATTCAGGTGCCTGCATGCAGGATGCAATGAACAATAATCCGTGGTCCAAAAATTTTTATCGCGATTTTTCACTTAGTTATCCATTAGTTAATTAACAATTTTTGTAGCACGAACATGAACATTGCAAGTGCGATAATTGTTAAACTATTAATCTTGGAATTTTTTACTTTCGTGGAGCTATTTTTAAAAGGTCTTGGAATAGATTCCCGTTGAAAAATTGTTAATTTACGTTCTGTTATTAACAATGTACTTAAGTGAAAAATTATAAAGCTTCAATTCACAGCTCTTCAAAAAAAAAGTTTTGTTTTAATGCCCTGGATATCATCGCAAATTTTTACGTTTTCAAGTGCCTAAGTTACGAATATATTCATGAAAGTTCTAAATGTGCTCATATTTTCATGGTTTTTGCATATATATATTATATTATATTTTGAACAATTATCGGTTTGTTAAAAATAAAATTTAATTTTCCAGTCATGATTAGGCTTCTGCGCAACTTCTTCGCGCATACAAACATCACGTGATGCCCACTCTCAGACCTCTTGCTCCACAGAATGGCTGAGATCTCAGTTATTTGACAATATTACACGTACACGACACGATCAATATTTTGTTTCAATTACTGAATGTCCATTCTAATATATTTGTCTTGTCTTCGAAAATATGAGTTCGTCACGAAGAAAGTGTAAATATTCTAGTGATTTATTTTGTTATATTTGCGGTGTTTATATATCAAAAAAACAAAAAAGAAATATCACAAACTTTGTCAAAGAAACTTATGTTGAATATTTCGGTTTAAAAATTGACAAATTAGGTAAGCCATGGGTTCCTTATAAAGTTTGTAAGTCCTGTGTTGAGTCTCTACGGTTATGGAAAAAAGGAGAACGTTCTGGATTAGATTTTGGTATTCCTATGATCTGGATGCAGCCTACAAATCATTTAGATGATTGTTACTTTTGCGTAGTAGATGCTAAAGGTTTTAATCGAAATCAAACGTGGAGACCCCCAGACTTAAAGTCTACAAAATGTCCGGTTCTTCACAGTGAAAGTCTCCCTCGGCCTATTTACGTCTCAAAAGTAATTCGCATACCCTCAGAAACCATGATGTTGCCAAATTCTCAGAAATCGGGACCGTCTACCAGTGGAAGTGAATGGGAGGGTGAAACATCTACGCCACAATTATTTTCTCAAAATGAACTCAATAATTTAATACGTGATCTCAATTGATCAAAACAAGGATCAGAACTGTTGGCCTCAAGATTGAAAGAAAAAAATTTATTGGCAACAACAGTAACAATTACAATATTCAGAACGAGAGAAAAAGAGAAAAAAAAATTTTTTTTGCGAAAATGAAGTATTGGTGTATTGTAATGATATCGCGAAGCTGCTTCTAGACATGGGTTTAAAAGAATACAAATCTACTGAATGGCGCCTTTTTATTGACAGTTGCAAAAGAAGTTTAAAATGCGTCTTATTGCACAATGGAAATAAATTTGCATCAATTCCAATTGCCCATTCAACGAAACTCAAAGAAGAATATGAAAATGTAAAATTAGTTTTAGAGAAAATTAAATATTCGGAGCATCAATGGTCGATCTGTGTGGATTTAAAAATGGTTAATTTTTTACTTGGCCAACAAAGTGGATACACAAAATAACCTTGCTTTATTTGTATGTGGGACAGTAGAGCAAAGCAACTTCATTGAGAACAAGATGTTTGGCCTGTAAGAAATTCTTTAACTGTCGGTAAAGCCAATGTAATAAGGGAGCCGCTGGTGAACAGAGACAAAATCATAGTTCCACCATTACATATTAAGTTAGGTATGATAAAGCAATTTGTAAAAGCGTTGAACAAGGACGGAGATTGTTTTAATTACATTTGCAGAAATTTCCAAAGCTTAGTATGGAAAAATTGAAAGGTGGAATATTTGATGGTCCTCAAATACGGCAATTGATGAAAGACTCAGATTTTATCAAAGTTATGACTGTTCCGGAAAGTAAAGCTTGGAAAAGTTTTGTGTTGGTTGTCGAAAATTTCCTAGGTAACCATAAGGCAGCAAATTATGAAGAAATTGTGCAAAATATGCTGAAAAACTTTCATACTCTAGGACCAAATATGAGTATTAAATTACACGATCTCCGCAATCATTTAGATAAATTTCCGGATAATTTAGGAAATTATAGTGAGGAATAGGGAGAGCGGTTTCACCAAGATCTGAACGTGATGGAGGAAAGATATCAGGGTCTATGGGATTGTCACATGATGGCAGATTACTGCTGGTCTTTGAAAAGAGATTGTCCCTCGAAAAATTATAGAAGAAAAGCCCATAAAAGGCGTTTTATGGAAATATAATAGTTATTTTTGTATCTAGTGCGCGAAATGCTACTTTGGTGATCGAGAACTAATTTTTTTAACGAGGCGCAGCCGAGTTAAAAAAATAGTCGAGATCACCAAAGTATTTCGCGCATGAGATGCAAACAATAGTTATTTTTGTATCTAGTGCGCGAAATGCTACTTTGGTGATCGAGTTCTGATTTTTTTAACGAGGCACAGCCGAGTTAAAAAAATAGTCGAGATCACCAAAGTATTTCGCGCATGAGATGCAAACAAAATTTTTTCTACAAACGCCAAAAATATTGTTCTAAAATAAGTAACATGCATAGCTTAATATGAAAAATAGTATTGAACTGGCTTAAAATGTTTTTCCAAATCAAGTAAATACTGTAACTATGAAAATAAAATGGCATTTGTTTGTTTGATTGAGGAACAAAAAGGTTAAAATATAAAAACTCCATATAGTTTACATGCAGTGTGCGAAGTAAGTACTTCGCACACTACTTCGCGCACGGTGTCATGGTAACGAAGGAAAATGAAAAAAAGGGTCACTTCGCATATTGTTTTCAATGCGCGAACCTTGTCATTTTTTGACGTTTGTAGAAAAAATTTTTTCTACAAACGCCAAAAATATTTTTCTAAAATAAGTAACATGCATAGCTTAATATGAAAAATAGTATTGAACTGGCTTAAAATGTTTTTCAAAATCAAGTAAATACTGTAACTATGAAAATAAAATGGCATTTGTTTGTTTGATTGAGGAACATAAAGGTTAAAATATAAAAACTCCATATAGTTTACATGCAGTGTGCGAAGTAAGTACTTCGCACACTACTTCGCGCACGGTGTCATGGTAACGAAGGAAAATGAAAAAAAGGGTCACTTCGCATATTGTTTTCAATGCGCGAACCTTGTCATTTTTTGACGTTTGTAGAAAAAATATATTTTCGACATTTTCCTCTTTATTTACTTCGATGTATCCTAATTTCTCAAAATATTACTGACATTATAAATATATCTGTTATTTTATTTCTCGTTTTTTGATTTTTGTAATGTAAAATGTAAATAAAGATTTAAAAAAAAATCTGAGCAAATCTAACAACATCATAGATAACTAAATGAAAAATTATATACGATTTACACTTATTTTTTCAATATTGTGATGCGTTTCGTCGACACAGCGACTTCATCAGACTACATCATACTACACCATACATGTAGTCTGATGAAGTCGCTGTGTCGACGAAACGCGTCACAATATTGAATAAATAAGTTTAAATCGTATATAATTTTTCATTGAGTAAATATGGATTTGCATCAAGTAAAAGCCACAAGCATTAAATTAAAAAAAAAAAAATCATAGATAGTTTCATGAATTGTGTGCATGGATGGACCCAAAATCATATTCATATCTAGGGCAACAAAAGGAAATTTTAAATTATTCCATAAACAACGCATTGGTTTATAATAATTGAGTACTTATAATTTTTCACTTAAGTAAATTGTTTATAACAAAACGAAAACTAACAATTTTTCAAAGGAAAAAATTCTCAGATTAATAGTTTAACAATTAGAGTACTTGCAATGTTAATGTTCGTGCTACAAAAAATTGTTAATTAACTAATTGAAAAATCGTGATAAACATTTTTGGACTACGGATTATTGTTCATTGATCTATCCAGCAGGCGCCCGAATTTTTTATTTTCATATTTAATTAGTTCAAATAATATTTATTCATCAAAAGTACGAAGGGTGCGATGCTTGCGCAAGCCGGAATGCCCGTTTTCGGGCGTATTTTCAACCCTCTAGAAAAATTATAAATATCGCTCCTATAGTTTCAGCGGTTTGGAAGTTTTTTTAGGAAACTTCTCCTCTATTTGAATCTTTTTTCAAATCTGAATTATCTCATACATTTTTTGAGATTTTGAGGCGAAAACCTAACCTCCTTTTTTTTCACTTAATTTTTTATAATTATTGAAATTTTTGCGAGTGGCCTTAGCATTTCCTCAAAAACTATCTGCATGCCATGCTGAATCGAATGACACCAGAATCATACTTTTCGGAGAATACGTAAAAATTTTGACCTAAAAAGTACTTGTTCACTTGACTAAAGCTCCAGCCTTTGAATAAGTTAGATAACCCTAGTAGCCCAGGAAAGTTAGTGCTAAAATGGGGTCTAGCCCCTAAAAATTGCTTCAGAGCTGGAAATCATTTCAACCCCTTTTGGGGTTCCTGAGGGTATGTGAGTTTGCGACGGTTTCTGGGTTGTGCTTCAGATTTGAGAGCCTAAAAACAGCGAAATTTTCACACTTTTTTCAGTATTTCGCTTGTAACTCGAGAAGTGTGTATCCCACAAATTTTTTTTTACTTCCTTTTTGAACAACATTACATTTAGCGTCTGAGGGCCATATAAATATCGAAATGGGTTCAGCAGTTCACCCGCAATCGCTCGTCCAAGATGAGCAATTTTTACAAACTTATCTCAAAAGTTGACAACCCTCAACTTCTAACGCTTTTAGGTCGAAAAAGACTGCACCGATTAAGAAATGTCATAGAGCTAAACTAGTACGAAATTCAATTGTAAATCAGATGATTCTTGAAATTTGAAATTTGTTCACACCAGCGCTGAGATATAAATTTTAAGTCGAAAGTGTCCGTAGCGCCAAATCTCCGCAGTCAAAGGCAGGAAACTTCGTCTGAACTCAAAACTTATAATTTTTTGCCTTTTTTTCAAGCAATAGTGAACATAATCAACTGAATTCAAACTGAAGTTATTTTAAATAATTGAGGACAAACTTTAATAACTTCATTTAGGTATTCATAAGAACTTTATTCACTAAGTTTATGATTTTTTTGAAGTACTTAGTTGATCATTACTTGTCACATAATTGAGTTTGTAACACTTCTATAAAACGTAAGTGTGTCTAAACAATGTAGAATTGTTTGCTAGTTGCATTCCTTGCTTGAATGGAATGTGAAAAATGATATCCCTAATGAAACACGGGAAGAGCAATCAGCAAACCATGATCTATATTCCTAACATGAGCAAGCTATCCTTAGATGCAAAACGACACATCTTGTTCCTCCATGCCTTCAGCGGATGTGATACGACCTCTTCGTTTTTCCGACAATGCAAGGTCAAATTCTTCAAGACTATTGCCAAAAAACCTGACCTCCTAAGTGTTAACTCGATTTTCCTCCACCGCAAAGCCTCTCCTGACCAGGTTGCTGACGCTGGAGCTAAATTCACTGCAGCAGTTTACTCGGGCAACAGAGAGCAGTCTCTCAACCAACTACGATTTTAACTCTTCCAGAGGGCCCTCTGTAAAAACAGCATGCAGAGCAATGTGGATGGAAATCTGCCTCTGACGGTTTGATGCCTATTCAAACCACTCGGCCTCCAGCACCCGATGCATTATTAAACTCAATTTCCTACGCCTGCAAAACAGGGTGCAAAAATGCATGATCCTGTCGAAAGGTCAGGCTCAAGTGCACAGCCATTTGCGCACCCTGAAAGGGGCATGCATACCTCAATTCAGTCTGTGACGTAACTATGGACTCTTCTGAACTCTCGAGTGCTTCCAATGACGAAGATGATCTGGAGACAGAATACGGATCAGCCCAGGAAGAGGAAGAAGGGCAGCAAAAACTGGAGTAGAAGAAGAGTTCCCTGAACAACCCGGACCCTTTAATGACATCTAAATTATATTGTCCGTTCTCCTGTATTGGGCACTCTTAATCGAATTTACCATGGTAAATTCGATAAAGTCCAATACAGGAGAACGGGCAATAGAATGCACCATGGTAAATTCGATTCAGAGTGTCCAATAAAGGAGAATAGACAATAGAACATACGCGCAATGCTCCGGTCTTCACGTCAGTGCTTGAACCAATTTTTTTTCGTAATTATTTTGAAATTTTCTAGGGTTACGGTTCTTATAAAATTTTAAAAACGTCTTTATATCGATATTCTACAGCTAGTTACCAAGCTTCAATTCGATTGAGTCTATATTTTTTGAGTTATCGAGAAAATAATATTCCAGGTGATTATAACTGCAGAACCGGTGGACCGATTATGACCGTAAAAGAACTTAACTCTCCCATTCAGATACGCAACATACCCTGAAAATTTCAAGTCCCTATCTCCTTTCGTTCGAAAGTTATCGAGGCAACGGTCACCCATCCATCTATGAACTCACAATAGGCTGCTCGGATCTATATATAATAAGTACCAGCAGAGTTAGGTTCTAAAGGCCCTCGCAAAATTCCAGCGATGTCGGACGAATAGTTACTGATATATAGATTTTTTTTCAATAATTTTTAATTATTTTTTAAAATTTTCTAGTGATACGATCCTCACGAAATTTTGCAAGACATTTCGCGTTGGCTTTCTACAAGTAATAACCATATTTTAATTTAATCGGTTTTGTATTTCGAAAATTACAGAAATTTGGGCAAAATAATAACGCGTTGTTCCCCAGAACATACGCGCAAAAAAGTACTGAACGGTAATGTGTAACTTAATGTAGAGTAAATAGAGGAAAACCATCATCACTACTTATCTAAATATAATATGTCCGACGAGAAATTTAAAACTTTGTAATGCGATTTTCTTCGATTGATCACACAAAAACCTTTTTGCGCGTATGTTCTGTGAACCATCGCGTTATCATTTTGCCGAAATGTCTGTAATTTTCGATTTTTTTTGCCGAAAATGGTCTCAAACTATTGAGTTCGACTACCTGATGAAGAATTCGACGCCAAATTTGATTCTGTCCGGCCGGCCGTCCGTTGCCACCATAACTTGAGAACGCAATGAGATAGCGACTCGAAATTTTCAGGGTAGGTGGCGCATCCCAATACGACAGACAAATTCGTTAAAGGGCATAACCGGCCCAATGGTTTCCCAGTAATAATTTTATTTTCAACCAATATAAATCCGATCGAATTGATACTTGGAGAATAGTTGTAGAATAGGAACCTAAACACGTTTGTGAAATTTTGTGGCAATCGTATCACTAAAGAAATTTCAAAAAAATTATTAAAAAATATTATTTATGTCACGATAACGTGAGAACGGGAAGAGATAGCGACTTGTAATATTTCAGATTAAGTTGTGCATCTGAATGCAACATTTGTGTTTGCTTACAAGAATAATCAGCCAAACAGTTTTGGAGTTATACCCATCTGAAATTTGGCTGTCATTTCCTCAATAATTCGAAAAATACAAACGCGGTTAAATTCCGACATGGTTATTGGTTGTATAATGCCAACGCGAAAATTCTTGCAAAACTTCGTGAGGCTCGTATTACTTGATAATTTTTAAAAAATCATTGAAGATTATTGAAAAAAGTTCTATAATCAGTAACTATTCGTCCGACATCGCTGAAAATTTGCGAGGGCCTTCAGAGCCTAACTCTACTGCCGCTGCCGAGTTCCAAGTTTGAACATGATCGGATATCTACAGGGTCTATCACGAGGAACCTCACCCATATTTATACGGGAAACTACTGAACGTATTTTCATGAAATTCAGCACTTATAAGTACTTCACGATGCTGATGAAATCTAAAATATTTTCAAGGCATGAGCACCTCCGGTTTTTCCGGAAATGACGTCAACTTCCGTTTTTCGAATTAGAACACCATTTTTTCATTGCAGAAATAGATTCCTTAGAAAATTTCAAGTTATTTTGATGTAACATTTTTCAGTTTTGGTTGGAAAATTCTCTCTGAGCGGGAAAATTCGAAAAATAAATCGAAAATAGAGCTCCGCTGAAACAAGAATAACTTCGAGGTTTTTGGATGGAAAATTTTCATTTTTGGGATTTTTCAAGATGTAAGATTGATGTATCCACTTTAAAAATCGAAATCGCGATTCATGATACAGGGGGTGAAAAAATCGCTTTCAAAGTTAGGGATGACAAAATCGTGAAAAATCAATTTTTTCAAATTAGAACCCCATTTTTTATGGCAGATATTGAATCTACGTTAAAAAATAATGTGAGTGTATGCATCACACCCTTGCCCTAAAGTGGATATTTTCTGAGTTATTCACAAAAAACTGTTTTTCGTCTTGAATTTTCAGCTATTTCTTTTCCCTTCACGCCAAAAAGATGAAATTTTCAGGAACTGTTACTTAAACCATGTTTTAGATTTTACTACCCTAATATGCAAGAGAAAAAAGTTACAGGTTGTTCCTAAATAGATGGCGAATTTTGATTCGAATTTGTATCGGAAACCTCTTTATTTCAACTAATCGGCCATCGGTTTTCTCTCCAGTGATAAATAAATAATTACTTATGAACCATATGCAAAACTTACCATGTTTTACATTCTTTTATTTAATGATAGATATCATTAATTACATCTGCCAAATTCCTCTTTATTCAGTAGCATTTTGTGTTTACTATTAATTTGGTGATAATTCGTATTAAGTTATAAAATCGATCACTATGCCTAATTTTACCAATGAAGATTATTTAAATCTCATTCTACTTCATGGAGAATGTAATAAAGTTGTAGATAGAACGATTCGACTGTTCATTGAGAGGTTTCCTGACCGACCCAGACCAACGAGAGATACCATTAACAGAACCATGACAAACTTGAGAAATGTCGGATCTTTCGTTAAGAAAACTATACACAGAGAAAAAAGTGTAGTAGAAGATGAGAACAACGAAATTACAGTTCTTGCATATTTTCGTGTGAATCCTCAAAATTCTCTCAAAGATGCCGAGATTGATCTGGGATTATCTCAATCGAGTGTTTGGAGAATATTAAAAAAACATAAAATGCACCCATATAAATTCAATAGGGTACAGCATTTGAAGGAAACTGATTTCGTCAGGAGAACAGAGTTTTGCGAAGCTATGATGATTCGATTTCAAGAGAATGAAAACTTTTTGGACTGTATAATTTGGACAGATGAATCTAAATTCACAAAGAATGGTTCTTTCAATAGGCATAACAGTCATTATTGGGATGAAGAGAACAACCACCACTTCAGACAATGGAACTTTCAAGAGACCTGGAGTTTCAATGTTTTTTGCGCCATCAAAAATAATGCAATTCTCGATGTTCACATTTATGAAGGGACTTTAACTGGTAAGATAGAACACTACACATGTTTGCATTATTTAAAGAATGTTCTCCCTTAGGAGATAGATATTCTGACATATTGACTCAAATAATTGAGCCGCTAGTACAGAACCATAATGACTTATGGTATCAACAAGATGGCGCGCCTCCACACAATTCACTCAATGTGTCAAATATCCTCTACAGGCTATTTGAAGATCGATGGTTGGCGAACAATGGTCCACATCTTTGGCCACCACGTTCTCCCAATTTAACTCCTTTAGACTATTATGTTTGGGGTAGGATAAAAAATATTGTCTACTCAACTCCCCTGACTGATAAAGAGGACTGCATAGAACGAGTCAGAAATGCGTTCAGGTTTGTTTAGATTTTTAGATTCATAGTTTTGAAACTCAATTTGGTATTTAAACACTTTTGCAGATCTCTTCCTCCCGATGAAATAAGAAGAGCAACGCACGAAGCATTCCTGAGACGTATAAATAAATGTCTAGAAATTAACGGTCAAAACTTTGAGCATCTTCTCTAGTTATAACTGCGAGAGTTTGCCATGATTCTCCTAATAGTAACTTGAAGTCGGTTTCAAGAAGGGGTGAAAAATCTACAGCATGGTTCAAATAACAGTTCCTGAAAATTTCATCTTTTTGGCGTGAAGGGAAAAGAAATAGCTGAAAATTCAAGACGAAAAACAGTTTTTTGTGAATAACTCATAAAATATCCATTTTAGGGCAAGGGTGTGATGCATACACTCACATTATTTTTTAACGTAGATTCAATATCTGCCATAAAAAAATGGGGTTCTAATTTGAAAAAATTGATTTTTCACGATTTTGTCATCCCTTACTTTGAAAGCGATTTTTTCACCCCCTGTATCATGAATCGCGATTTCAATTTTTAAAGTGGATACATCAATCTTACATCTTGAAAAATCCCAAAAATGAAAATTTTCCATCCAAACACCTCGAAGTTATTCTTGTTTCAGCGGAGCTCTATTTTCGATTTTTTTTTCGAATTTTCCCGCTCAGAGAGAATTTTCCAACCAAAACTGAAAAATGTTACATCAAAATAACTTGAAATTTTCTAAGGAATCTATTTCTGCAATAAAAAAATGGAGTTCTAATTTGAAAAACGGAAGTTGACGTCATTTCCGGAAAAACCGGAGGTGCTCATGCCTTGAAAATATTTTAGATTTCATCAGCATCGTGAAATACTTATAAGTGCTGAATTTCATGAAAATACGTTCAGTAGTTTCCCGTATAAATATGGGTGAGGTTCCTCGTGAAAGACCCTGTATTGTAGGAGATTCGAGCCGCCTTGTGTGATTTCACTGATGGATGGGTGACCCTTGCCTCGATCACTTTCGAACGAATGGAGATAGGGACTTGCAATTTTCAGGGTATGTTGCGTATCCGAATGGGAGAGTTGAGTTCGTTTATGCGCATAATCGGTTTAACGGTTTCAGAGTTATACCCACCTGGAATATTATTTCCTCGATAACTCAAATAAACATAGACTCTAGCGAATTGAAGCTTGGTAACTAGTTGTAGAATATCGACATAAAGACGTGTTTAACATTTCATAAGAAGCTTACCCCTAGAAAATCTCAAAATAATTACGAAAAAAAATTGATTTAAGCACTGACGTGAAGTCAGGAGCTTTTGCGCGTATGTTCTATTGTTGATTCTCATTTATTGGACACTCTAAATCGAATTTACCATGGTGAATTATATTGTCCGTTGTCCTGTATTGGACACTGACAATAGAATTCACCATGGTAAATTCGATTAAGAAGTCAGGAGCTTTTGCGCGTATGTTCTATTGTTCATTCTCATTTATTGGACACTCTAAATCGAATTTACCATGGTGAATTATATTGTCCGTTCTCCTGTATTGGACACTGACAATAGAATTCACTATGGTGAATTCTATTGTCAGTGTCCAATACAGGAGATTAAATATCAAACAAAAAATTGGTTCAAGTACTGACTGGAAGTCAGGAGCTTTTGCGCGTATGTTCATTGTCCATTCTCCTTTATTGGACACTCTTAATCGAATTTACTATGGTAAATTCGATTAAGAGTGTCCAATAAAGGAGGACAATGAACATACGCGCAAAAGCTCCTGACTTCCAGTCAGTACTTGAACCAATTTTTTGTTTGATATTTATTTTCTACACGCAGTACAAAGTGCGACAAAGACAATCGTTTAAAGTTGGCTAATTGTGACCTTGACGTGTGTAGCAACATGAAAAAAGTGAAAGACAGAGACGGAGATATGTGCCCCGTATAACAATGTACCTGTACCTCACCTTACCCTACAAAAAAAAGCAGTATCAGATTCCATAAAAAACAAAACATTGGAATACGTTAACGATTGTACGTAATAATTATTATTTCAACAAAAATGATGAAAACGAAAAAGGGCAATTATGGCTGCGGGACTCGATCCCGATAACTTCTCTATCCATATCAGCCTGATTCCACCACCACAAATTTTAAATTTCTAATTTCAGTTTGTGTGATTTCCCTGTATTTCCTCAATATCTTTCACACTATACCTATATATATTCTTTTGAACTTATATACCTATATCCGATCTAGTTCAAATCTATGACTTTACTGTAAAATAAGGTTTTGAAGGCTCTTGCAAAATTTCAACATGTCTGAGGGACAGTTTCTGGGATACAGAATTTGTTGAAATAATTTTTTTTTCTAGTCATGCAATTCTCACAAAATTCTTAAATTCATAAATATTTTTGTGTTGATTCTATTATTTACTTCATGTATAGGTAGTTTTCTATTCCTGACTAGCCCCCTTTCCCTTTCCAGGAGAAAAAACAAACGACACCCTTGACGTAATCAACAATCTTTAGGTAATAGAGAATAAATATTTTTAGAACTTTAATTTCCGGTATCTAGTGAGGTGATCATAATTTATGATCTTACAAATGCAAAATAATTATCTGCACAAATCTAATAATTGTGGCGATAAGTGAATGACACATTTCAGATAAGCTTGAGTGTTTCTACACTTCAAATTATCTACTAGGAAATTTTTTGGTAGATTTCAAGCTTAAAATGTTCGTGCTGATCAGCTCATAGAGCAATTCTTGTGCTGATGAATTGAGGTATGTCATGAATGAATTTGTTGAATAATTTCGCCCCCAAGGCAGATCCTTGACGTAGACCGGCTCTGATTTGTTTTGGGTTCGGAGTTGATATATTGATTTGAACCTTAAACTGACTCTTTATTTATTTCAAAACAATTTTCTCGATTTTTCATTGTTTCTTGGAGCAACTGAGCATTCAGTATCGTCGCTGTTTATTTAACCGGTTAACTAGTTAGTTCTAGTGATGCAAATGTATATCTTCAAATTATAATTTTATTTATCCTTGGGTGGTATTTATCATAATCAAATGGTTATGAACCTGATCTTTTTGAATATATTTTAATGAGAACTATTAAACATTCAATTCTGTTGAATTGAGAGCTTTGAAAGGGTTAGCAGAGGTTAGTGTAACATAAAATAAGACTAAGATACGGGAACTTGGAGAAAAACCTCAGAAAAAACTCCCTGTCTCCCCGTGAGTGTAGTGATTTGTAAAAATTGAAATTGTTAACAAAAGTAGCTGAAATATTAAACAATTAAAAAACTGGAAATTCTGTTACAAAACTTTACAATTATCTCTTCGATATACAGGCTGGTCCAGATTTCACTGTGGAAATTTCAGGGAACGATAGAGACCCGAAAAATACTGGAAGTTTGGTTTATGAACTATATTTTGGAAATGCTAATACAGTGTGTTATTAATTGTTACCGAACGACCAGTGATATTTGGATATAATTATAAACTGCCATTGAGCTAGCACGTTTCGTAATGAAAAATATTATTTTTGTATCAGCAGTGACTTTGGTACTATCACAAGACTGGATATTTTTAGAGGAAAAAATTGTATGTGATTGCTTTCTCTCAAATGGAAATGAATATCCAATCTCTGAGAAAAAAATTTCTAACGATAAATTTGATATTTTGAAACTTAATTATTTGTCATCTCCAACCATCTACGTTTTTGATGACTTAGTTTGAGGATGTAACAAGCCTGCAATGTGCATCAAAATCAAACGAAGTATACCCTGCAGCATTTCATTAACCATCTCGAAATTGTATTGATATGGGTGCACTGCCCTAAATATCGATAAATCGGTCATGTAAAAGTAATAAGTATATAAATCATGTTGAAATGCTTTCGTATTGTTCAGCAGATTTGCTGCTCAGTATTTTATGACACAATGACAATTTTGGAATCTAGAATCCTCCTGGAAACTCCCCAAAATCTCATCTTCTATATTCTTGTTGGATATAAACTTTATTCTAGTTCTGATCCTTGGGCCCCCGAAACGAGTTAATTTAATATATTTCATTGAGGGATATCACCACCAACTCTACTCCCTAAAATTCTTGAAGGTATCTATCACACCTAAATGACAGAAATACTTCGGAGACACATAATTTCCATATAAATTACAGTACATCTTCAATATTTCCCATTTCTGTTTCAAATCTATGCAGCTCAGATCCTCTAATTCGGGTGTCTACAAAAATAGTCCAATATTAATATCAATGAGCTATAATGAATATTTTTATTTTTACTCAATATAAACCTACTAGTTATTGTTCATTACTCGATATAAGAAATAATGTAATACATATTTTTTTAAACCTGAATATACAGGGTGAGTCTTTGACCACTGCATTAATTTTAACCAAAGATTCCTCTCATCAAATGAAACACTTTTTTCATTTACCATTTTTCCAGATTCGGCTCAGGTAAAAAGTTACAAGCGTTTAAAGATTTCACAATGTGCTAATATACTCCCGCATATAAATTATCTATTACATCGTTGACGGACGAGAATAAGGCATGGTAACGTGGTTTACAGCTTGATTCGGGATTCCCACGCTCAGGGACGGATCCATAAAAGTAGTGAAATTTCTGGAGTTTTCCATTTCAAAACATTCAATGAAGAATATCTCGAAAACGGTGCGTTTAAGGAGAAACGATGAAGAATAATATAATGTTCTAAAACGATGGAATATTCTTGAAATGACACAAGAAAAACTTTATATGCTTTCTTTATGCTAATTTCATTTAGTTTTATGAATCCACGAGTCCATAACTAGAAAACCAGTAGAAGTAGAAAATAACTAATATTTGGAAAATATGTATCATAGTTATAGGAAACTTTACGCCATTTTATTCGAAAAAAGGATGTCAAAGCTACAAAATAAAAACATTTTTTTTCAAAATTTCAACAGCCTGTATCTTTTTACCTGAGCTGAATTTGGAAAAATGTTAAATGAAAAAAGTGTTTCATTTGATGAGAGGAATCTTTGGTTAAAATTAATGCAGTGGTCAAAGACTCACCCTGTATATACACTAGAACACCTATTGCGTGTTTTCATTTACCAGAATTTTCAAGAACATTTACATGTAATTTTATTACTAGAGGGTGTTTGTCCTGAAATATCAATTTCGATATGATGTGGTGGGTCCTTTAAATGGCTTGTTTGCAAACATAGTACTTCTAGTTTGGCATGTTTGTTCTTCTTATCAACTACTTCACACATATACACTAATACCCTGATGTTGGATTCCACAAAGCTTCGATTAGCTTAATTGTGGATCTAATTCGGTAGTTGCATCAAAAATTGGTTCAAGCCCTGTGGACAGGAGCTTTCTGGCGCTCTGGTTCAAACAGACAAATTATATCTCCGAAAGTATTGGTTTCTCAGAGTTGAGAATTATATCAATGTATTCTTATGATAGAACTGCATCATATAGGAAATTAAATTCAAATAATAGTTTATTTATCAAGATTAAATGAGCAATCTGAGAATGAGAACTGCACCATGGAAGAAATCAAATCAAAATAGCTGAAATAAATTTGACTCTCTCTTATAGAACAGGATGACATGTACGAGTATGAACACAGAGCATATAATCAAGCTTAGATAGAATAATTACAGCATTCTGTGAAAACATAGAAGTACGATTCATTATTGAAATTTCGAAGAATCTTATCTCCGAAAGTATTAGCTTGTTGGAGTTAAACATGATATCAATGGATTTTTATGGTGAAACTGCATCTTAAATAAAAATTGAATTTGAAATTTGTTATTTAAAAAAAAATGTTATTTTTCGTTACTCCGAAACCATCTGGCCTATTTTGCCCAATAAGAAACTTTTGACACTTTGCGGTAACCTGGTCAATACAAAACTTCACATGCGTATAAAAGTCATGATTCTATAATTTGATGCTAAATTTCAAATAGATCAAGTGATCGGTTTCGGAAATATTCATAAAAAATATTTTTACTAAAATCGGCCATAACTCCGAAACCGCTCGATGGATTTTGCCATTAACGAACTTGTCTGAGATATTTACGCTCCAAACCCACCTTGCAAATTTCAATCCTCCAACTCCTTTCGTTCGAGAGTTATCGTGCCTACGGCCGGCCGGACAGAATTGATTTCGACCTCGGATTCTTGATCAGTGAGTCGAACCGAATCGTTTGAGACCATTTTCAGCCAAAAATTCAAAAATACAGACATTTGGGCAAATTGATAAACACTCTGTTCCGATGAACTAGAGCGCCAAAAATGAACTGGAAATCAACATAGAATCACACTGAGTTGGCAATTATGAGCTGTCAAAGCTTTGTGAAACCCACCATAAGATTATCAACAAATGTTAACCTAATTATAACCGCCATCTTCACAACTTTTTTTTTCCGTTATCGATTATCTGAATATTTAGTTTGACTAGTGTAAGCGAGCCAAACCAAAAATTGGTCCATTAGAATGGCCCACATTTTTGCGTGCACGTTCTGGGATCAAATTTGATTTTATCTGGCCGGCCAGCCGTTGCAACGATAACTTTCGGAACAACGGAAAGAGATAGCGAGTTGAAAATTTCAGGTTATGCTGCGCATCCGAATGCGACATTTAAGTTCTTTAATAGGCATAATCGTCCAAACGTCTTGGAGTTATAACTATCTGAAATTTTGTTGTTCTTTTCCTCAATAACTCAAAAAATTCAGAACCGATCCAATTCAACCATGGTTATTAGTTGTAGAATGCCAAGGCGAAAATTCTTGCAAAATTTTGTGAGGATCGTATCAGTAGAAAATTTTTTAAAAATTATTGAAAAAATTTGCATATATCAGGAACTTTTCGTCTGATATCGCTGAAATTTAGCGAGAGCCTTCAAAACCTAACCCTACTACCAAGTTCCAAGTTTGAACATGATCGGATCTATATTGTTGGAGATCCGAGCAGCCTTGTGTGAGTTCAGTAACTGGATGGGTGAGCGTTGCCTCGACAACTCTCGAACGAAAGGAGATGGGGACTTGTAATTTTCAGGATAGGTTGCACATCTGAATGGGAGAGTTAAGTTTGCTGTTGGCCATAATCGGCCTAACGGTTTCGGAGTTATACCCATCTGGAATATTATTTCCTCGATAACTCAAAAAATATAGACTCGATCGAATTGAAGCTTGGTAAATAGTTGTAGAATATCGACATGAAGACGTGTGTAGAATATTGTGACGACCGTACCACTAGAAAATTTAAAAAAAATTTGGAAAAAATATTATGTATCTCATGATTCCTTGAGAACAGAAACAAATAGCGACTTGCAGTTTTCAGGGTACATTACGCATCTGAATAAGTCATTTAAGTTCGTTAACTAGCATAATCAGCCAAATGGTTTTGGAGTTATATCAATTTGAAATTTGGTTCTTATTTCCTCAATAACTCAAATACAAATCCGATCCAATTCAAATATGGTTATTAATTGTAGAATGCCAACGCGAAAATTCTTGCAAAATTTCGTGAGGATCGTAGCACTAGAAAATTAAAAATCAATTATTGAAAAAAATTATTGGTTCAAGCACTGACGTGAAGTCAGAAGCTTTTGCGCGTATGTTCTCTAGTCCATTCTCCTTTATTGGACACTCTTAATGGAATTTACCATGGCGAATTCTATTGTCTGTTCTCCTGTATTGGACACTCCGAATTTGCCATGGTAACTTCGATTAAGAGTGTCCAATGCAGGAGAACAGACAATAGAATTCACCATGGTAAATTAGATTAAGAGTGTCCAATAGAGGAGAATGGACAATAGAACATACGCGCAAGAGCTTCTGACTTCACGTCAGTGCTTGAAACAATTTTTTTCAATTTCACTAGTTAATTTATTAATAATAATGACCGACCGAAAGTTCGGTTTTGGTTTCAGCCAGTTTAGGCCAAGAAATCTAGTTTCGGCCTTATTTTCGGTTTCGGCCAAGAAATAGCCGAAACTTTCGGCCGCGCCGAAACTTGACTGTTCATGAATTATCTTGGTCGTTAGGCCAACTGAGTTATAAGTAGGTATACATAATTGTCGTACAAGTTATTGTAATCTTTCTTTGTTAAGACTGAGAATTCATTAGAATTTACTTTAATGATTATTAATTAGAATTAGATGATATTGGGTGATTCCAAATTAGACGTGAACCTTGGAGGAGGTGTTAGTATGACTCATTAGATGTTGTTTGAGCCATATTTATTGATAACCGAAAATCAACAGTTATTTGAGTTCGGGTGATTTTTGAAAGATTTCTCACCTTAGTTCATATTCCGTCAATTTTGTCTACGTTGGCCAAATTTGATTATAATTTTGGGTTTTTTATATCAGAAAAGGATATGATATGTACAAGAAAAGCAAAACTATGCTGTATAAGATGTTGAAAAAGAATTAGTATGATTTGAAAAATCAATTTCTAATATTTGCCTGCAACTTTCGAATTTCACAATCTATGTATGCCAAAATTATTTAAATCTTGCCAAATTCCTTCTTCGTTCTTTGGTTAGAATACTTAACTAGTTTCGTTTCAGAAGATTTTTTATAAGCAACCTTTTGAATTTCCTGCATATGAAATAGTGAATATGTGTATATGTATATGTGTATATGTGTGTATGTAATCAAAAGGCGTGAGTAAATTTCAGGCGGAAAATAACAACTGAAGAAATTAGAAAGCGGGCACGTGCTTGTATATATGGAATGGTGAAAAAAAAATATTTATTTCGATATTTTTCTTTCTTTGCTTCTTATATCCCCTTTCCAATCATACTAATTTTTTTCAACAGAACCAGAACTCAAATATCTTGGAAACTGTTGATTTCGGTTATCAATAAAAATGGCTCAAACCAAAGCAAATGATCCATACTAACATCTCCTCCAAGGTTCACGTCTGATTTGGGATCACCCTGTATTATTCAACTGATTATTATGATAACATGGTAGTACCAAAATAATAAATAAAGATCACACATATTGTCTTTTTATTTTATTTAACACTCATTAACTGCTTTTATGTATCTATATTTATAAAAGAAAGTCGTGTTAGTTACTTCACTTATAACTCAAGAACGGCTATACCGATTTGGCTCAAAATTGGTGGGGAGGTAGCTTAGAACCAGGAGACGGATATAGGATACTTTTTTGTGTTATACAGGGTGTTTTTCTTTTAACGTCAATTAAAACTTGCTGTTTTTCCTGCCATAATCGTACAATTTTAGTCATGTGTTTAAAAATAAACTTTCGAGGCATACACCATTGAAAATAAAGCATTACTATACAGGGTGTCCTTTTTCTCATGGCACAATTGTACGTGATTGAAGTGATTTGTGTCACAAACAAAGCATTAACTAAATAGGTACCTTGGATGGATTCTCATAATGTATTCGTCCAAAATCTCCATACAGGGTGTTCTTCTTTTAACGTCAATTGCAACTTGGTGTTTTCATGCCACAATCGTACAATTTCATTCATTTGTGTTAAAAAATAAACTTTAGAGGGATACATCATTGAAAATAAATCACTACTGTACAGGCTGTTTTTTTTCTAATTGCACAATTGTACGTTCAATTATTGAGACATAAAGGGATTGTATAAAAACGGTGAATATAAACTATCTATATTTTATGACAAACGTGTATAATAAAATCTAAAATCTGCTTATTTATTGCCTCTAAGGCGGAACAGAGTTCGCTGGGTCAGCTAGTATACAAATAAACCTGTAAAAAATACATTAGATTTCAGTATAAAATATAAAGTTTCGGTTTCGGCCGAAACTGAGATCCTGACCGAAAGTTCGGTTCCGGTTTCGGCTGAAAAACCTGTTTCGGTCGGACACTAATTAATAATATTATTGCCAATAATAATAACAACGTTCTTTCCGGGGGGGCTATAAACATTTTTTCGACGAAAAGCCTTGAATTGCAAGTCGTTTGAATATTACTCAAACCAGGAAAAGATAGAGTGCATAGTTTCGAAATAATCTTGAATCTGCTGAAATCATCGTATCGTGGTTTCCTCTATGGAACGAGTTTGATGAGATTAGAATGATCTAACATCCTCTCACCGTAATTGGGACCATAATGTAGTTGAACTTCGATCATTCCGCAATCAATTCAAGGTAGGCTATCTCAGAGTTCCAAGTGATAGATAGAACGACAACGTTAAAAAATTGGATAGTTCGATACGAATCTGGGAAATAATCTGAAGGGGTCGTCAATAATTTTTTGATCTTGGGAATTTCCACTTCTCAATTCGATATAGAATTTAGTGGCAATTACATACGAGTAGTTCGATGACATTTTGTCAGAAATAATGGGATCTGTGGTTGAGTACCTAATCCTTGTTTTCGTATAAGCCCTGATTGTATACTAACATTGAAGCCTCAATTTAATTTTGAATAGTAAGTTGTTAATAATTCACCTCTATATTAATGCGAATTTGTGAGTCTACACAAAATACCAAATTTCAACTCAATCGGATCTCTTGTTTCGAAAATATTGGAAAAATAACATTCAAATGGGTATATCGCCGAAACTATTGGACGAATTAGTTTATGTAGGTGAACAACACCTTGTAGGTGAACAAAAATCAACACTTGTATGCGTAAGTAATTTTATAATATCATGGAATACCCGTTTTAATTTTGAAGACTAGTTTAAATTGTAATCGATTTCATGATGTAACTTTTAGGCGTATGGTAGCTTAAAACAGATCTATATCTTCTAAAGGGTGTTTTCCAAGAACTATTGAACGTCAAATTGAAATAAAACCTCACAAAATTGATGGAATGTTTATTTCATCAAAAGTAATGTTGAAGTAAATTCCATGCCATTTATGATTTGATTTATGGGTTACGTTAGAATATTAACTACACTAGTAGAGCAGAGTTTTTGAAGGTTTGAAGAATTTACTCTGGAGTTTGATCCTCTTCATGTAATATTCGAACGGATCCGGTTTTCATTTCGAGTTCGAGTGACAGAAGGTGACGATATCGGAAAAGGACATTTAATTTCATATATACCCGATTTCAACATGTCCGGAGTTTTGTTAAAATCGGGTATATTTGAAATTAAATGTTTTGATTGCAACAAGTGTTACGTCGGGCAAGCAACCAGAAACATTCTCACACGGTATAAAGAGCATACGGGACACATTCGGAACAACAACGTCGATAAATCTGCGGTTGCAAATCACGTTTTAACAACTGGCCACTCAATTTCAGAAAATTCCGTCAAATTGTTGAAAAATTCTAATAAAGCGTACCTAGGAACAATTGAAGGTATCGAAATGTATAAGAGAAAGAATAATTTACTCAATAATGACCTAACCCCTATTAACAACCCATTATTCTTACTAATTGGTTTATGACTAAGGGTATAATGTCAACCCGTACTGGAATGTAGAAATTGATAGCATGCTTTAGTAACGCTTCGTCTTTGAAGATGAAAACATTGTTTCCGAAACATATGTCAGACGACAAAAAACTGTAGTGGACAAGAGTGTAGTTATTTTTATAGTGTTCATAATAAGTCCACAGTGAACTCAAAATAGAATATACTGAAATGTTGTTGTTAATTTCCCAATAACTCAAAAAATGCAGATCCGATTGAATTTATACTTGAAAATTAGTTGTAGAATGATGACGTTTAAATTTGTGGAAAAATTTCGTGAGCATCGTATCACTAGAAAAAAAATAACAATATTTCTAAAAAAAATACAAATTCTTCTTCGGTAACTATACAAGGTCATTCCACATTAGACGTGAAACTTGGAGAAGGTGTTAGTTGTTAGTATGACTCATTTGCTGTTGTCTGAGCCGTATTTATTGAAAACCGAAAATCAACCGTTTTCGAGATATTTGAGTTCTAGTGATTTTTGAAAGATTTCGTACCTTAGTTAATTTTTTGTCAATTTTTTTTACGTTGAGCAAATTTGATTATAATTTTGGGTTTATTACTATGCTGTATAAGAGGAATTAGTATGATTTGAAATGTGGTATATGAATAAAAGAAAAACAAATTTGCAATATCAATTCGCCCGCAACTTTCGAATTTCACAGTTATGTGAATGTTCATAGTATGCCAAAATTATTTTAAAAACTTGCCAAATTCCTCCTTTATTCTTTTAAAAAAAGGTTAGTTGCAATAAAAAATACAGCATAGTTTTGCTTCTTTCAAACATATATCCTTTTTTGATAAACATAATCCAAAATTATAATCAAATTTGGTCAAGGTAGAAAAAATTGACGAAAAATGAACTAAGGTGAGAAATCTTTTAAAAATCACAATAACTCAAATATCTCGGAAACTTACGATTTTCGTTTATCAATAAATATGGCTCAAACGACCGCAAATGATCCATAGTAACATCTCCTCCAAGGTTCAGGTCCAATTTGGAATCACCCTGTATATTTCAGAATTCAGATTCTGCAGAAATTCTGCTCAAACCTTCAAGCAGAATTGTATTTTCCCTTTATTTAAAAAATATCAGGTCTGATCGAATTTAAATCTACTCGGTTGAAAAAAAAAGGCTTCAAGGTTCATGCAGTATTTAGTGAGGGCGTGAATAAAGAAAAGAACATGCGCGCTAAAGCTCCTGACTTCACGTCAGTTCTGTTTAAGAATTTTTCAAGTATTTTTTTCTCACCGACTTATCCTATACAGGTATTTGTCTAGATGTATTAATAAAGTATTATTATTATTATTTGCAGGTTCTCTCCGAAAATGAAACACTTTATATCCATTTTGAGCCTCATTTTTGGAATAATCCAAGGTGGGAGTCTCCAATGTACCGAAAGTGTCACCACTGCAAGTGGAACAAGTGCTCCAAAAGGGAAAATTTGTTCTGGTGACCTAATATTCGAGGACAATTTCGATACATTCAATCTGGATTTGTGGCAACACGAACAAACTTTGGGAGGGGGTGGAGTAAGTAGTTACTAAAGCGATTTCCATTTTGACACGCTCGGAGCACTCGAAGATAATTCTCCGACTCCGACCGAGATCTGTCAAAAACCGCTCTCAGAGCAACCTCAATGGTTCAATGGAAAATGATTCCCTTTCCCTTTTTTTGCGCGCGTGTTCCGCAAGGAACAGCGTGCTATCATTTCGTCACAATGTCTGTATTTTTCGAATTTAAGTCATTTAACTGCTGTAGTTTTCGTCAGAGAGGATTGGGGTTTTGGGGTGGCAGATGCTATTTCTCCATAGAATCCAGATCCTTGATGAGGGTCTGCGCATGCGTGGATTAAAGATGCGATATCTCCCGAACCACTTGCGTTGGAGAATCGGCGTTTTTTTTAAGGTGTGTGATTTTGAGAGGACTTTTAGCCGCCAGTTGATTGCGCATGCGCAGAAGAGAGGTAAATGTTTTTGGGTCGGATGGGTTATGTTGGGAATGCTGAGTCGATATTGTGAGGTTTTAAAAGAATATTCATGGCAATTCAGTGCAAGGACAAGTCAGTTTGGCAGATGCAGCGTTGTTTCCGAGTTGAAGTTTCCGTACCGTGGCCCTGGGGCTAATTTTGAAATTGATGTTCCCCTTACAGGCATTTTTCGTTATGCGCATGAGCAGACCATCAGTGATTTAACTGGTGGTGTTTTTGTCAGAGAGGATTGGGGTTTTAATGTGGCGGCTGCTATTCCTCCATAGAATCCCCTGGTGAGGGTCTGCGCATGCGTGGATTAAAGATGTGATATCTCCTGAACCACTAGTGTTGGAGCATCGGAGTTTTTTGTAAGGTGTGTGATTTTGAGAGGACTTTTAGATGCAAGTAGATTGCGCTTGCGCAGAAGAGAAGTGACTGTTTTTGGGTTGTATGGGTTATGTTGGGAGTGCTGAGCGATATCTCCTGAACCACTGATGACTTGTCCTTGCACTGAATTGCCATGAATATTCTTTTAAAACCTCACAATATCGGCTCAGCACTCACAACATAACCCATACATCCCAAATACATCGGAGTTTTTTGTAAGGTGTGTGATTTTGAGAGGACTTTCAGCCGCGAGTAGATTGCGCATGCGCAGAAAAGAAGTGACTGTTTTTGGGTTATACAGGTTATGTCGGGAGTGCTGGGCCAATATTGTGAGGTTTCAAAAGAATATTCATGTCAATTCAGTGCACGGACACAAGTCAGTTTGGGGGAAATAGCGTGGTTTCCGAGTTGAAGTGTGCATTCCGTGGCCCTGGGGCTAATTTTGAAATTGATGTTACCCCTTACGGGCATTTTTCGTTATGCGCATGAGCAGACCATCAGTGATTTAACTGCTGGTGTATTTGTCAGAGAGGATTGGGGTTTTGGGGTGGCGGATGCTATTTCTCTATAGAATCCCCTGGTGAGGGTCTGCGCATGCGTGGATTAAATATGCGATATCCCCTGAACCACTAGTGTTGGAGAATCGGAGTTTTTTGTAAGGTGTGTGATTTTGAGAGGACTTTTAGCCGCGAGTAGATTGCGCATGCGCAGAAGAGAAGTGACTGTTTTCGGATTGTACGGGTTATGTCGGGAGTGCTGAGCCAATATTGTGAGGTTTTAAAAGGATATTCATGGCAATTTAGTGTACGAAGTCAGTTTGGGGGATGTAGCGTTGTTTCCGAGTTAAAGTGTCCATACCATGGCCCTGGGGCTAATTTTGAAATCGATGTTACCTCTTACGGGCATTTTTTGTAATGCGATTGAGCAGACCATCAGTGAGTTAACTGCTGGTGTTTTCGTCAAGGAGGATTGGGGTTTTGGGGAGGCAGATGCTATTTCTCCATAGAATCCCCTGGTGAGGGTCTATGCATGCGTGGATTCAAGAAGCGATATCTCCTGAAACACTAGTGTTGGAGAATCGGAGTTTTTTTTTGAGGTGTGTAATTTTGGAAGGACTTGCAGCCACAAGTTTATTGTGCATGCGCAGACGAGAAGTGACTGTGGGTTGTATGGGTTATGTTGGGAGTGAGCCGATATTGTGAGGTTTTAAAAGAACATTCATGTCAATTCAGTGCACGGGCACAAGTTAGTTTGGGGGGAATAGCGTTGTTGCCGAGTTGAAATGTCTGTATGGTGGCCCTGAGGCGAATTTAAAAATAACTATATTCGGTAGATCTATATTAAAATACGTTCGGATTTGGACAAGAGGCAATTGCGTTCCTAACGGAGGTCCCATAACCGCAATTTTTTTCGATCTACGGTAAAGCTAAAAGCCAAAATGTATCGATAGATATATTTGTTAAAGGGACTTGAAAAAAAAAGCACTGACGGGAAGTCAGTACTCTTTGGCACGCGTGTTTACGGTGGCTAATTTGAATTGAATGATGAGTACTTCAAGCTCAGTGGATAGGGCGAGCCGAAGATCTACCCAAAAGGTAGTACTCATCTCTCAATTCAAATTAGCCACCGTGAACACGCGCGCCAAAGAGTACAGACTTCACGTAAGTGCTTTTTTTTAGTTTTAAATTTGATTTTGTAGAGAAGTGTAGAATATAACATAAATAATTCCCTCAGTTTATAGTCTGCTATCCATAATATCCAAGTAATCGAATTTGCATTTGCTCAGCCATATCTATAAAATAGTATTATTTCAAAACAGATAAACATAACCTAATATTTTGAATTGCTCTGCCCCTGACTCGAGCTTTAAAACGCGAGCGAAAATAATTGCCCTGAGAGCAAACAGATTTGCTCTGATTTGTTAATGGAATATGAATCATCGATCACATCTGTCCAATGGAAAACGAAAATATCTGTCAAATATGACTCCGAATGCTCAGCGTGTCAATGGAAATCGCTATAAAAGTAAAGGTCAAAATGAACACTGAAAAGAGCCAACCAATCGCAGTGCTATATGCTTCCATGGTTTGTTTTTAGTAAGAATTCACACTTCAAATGGTAAGGTCCCGGTCTGAAGGACAAAACCCAACTCTTCTGGTCAAATTCGATTGTATTCATCAACATGCATCTCCCGCATCAAAAACAGACGATTTTTTCGGCGATTAGGTACACCTCAGTCTAGCCAAATCTATTTCCAGCGATCCTTTTTTCAAGCATGCGATCAGTCAAATCTAGATAATAGACCGCATTTGTTAGGTTGGAAGTACTTTAGAACCATTCTGACTTACATTAAAAATTTTTAACATGGGAGTCTTATGGAGGTTCAGCTTCGAGATGAAACTATGCTAATTAAAAGTGAATGTTAATACAGAGACATTAAATATTCTTTACCTTCATCATTAGTGCGTATTTTCATGTCCATTCCACATCAAAATCTGCTTGTATTTATCCTTAAATCAAACTGAAGCCAGTGTTGTTCGAAAGTTTTGCGTATGTCGTAGATGATTACTGTTGTGTGACCTTCTCTGCAGATGAGATCCTACTTGCTATTTTTGGCGATAATGGGGGTGCTTTTGACAACACGCTGCACACCTTCATATGCAATGCTGCCGGGCGCAAAGGGGTAAAATCCTCCACTCTTAAGTGGATATCGGCAATGCTGAAAGGGAGAGCCTTCACCGCCTGCCACAGAAGTTACTGTGCTGAAATGTAGGGGTTAACCACAAGGTGGGGTCCTATCAGCCCTGATGTGGAGCCTGGTTATGATGGACTTCTGGAAAAGCTTTCGGCGGGCGGTTTCAATGACCAGGCCTACACTGATGACGTAGTAATAACTGATAGAAGCAAGTATGCAGCCATAATGAGTAGCCGAATGCAAGCTGCTCTCGGTATCATCGAAATGTGGTGTGAGGAAGAAGGGCTTAACGTCAATCCCCCTAAGAGACCACCTTGATTCCCTTCACTAGGAGGAATCTGAATCTCAGAGCTCCGGTTCTAAATGGCTAGACTCTGAACTTGAGTCAGTGTAAATATCCAGAAGTAATACTAGATAGTAAACTCAATTGGAGAAAACAAATTGCTAGATCAAATTTTTCCAAAGCCACAGCGGTTATGCTGGCCTGCAATGAGCTATTTGGGAAGACTTGCGGGCCGAAACCGGAAATGGCAATGTGGATATACACGGCAGTAGTACGTCCAATTGTTACCTATGCATCCTAAGCATGATGGACAAAAAAAATCTCCTACCTGGTAAAAACGTAGGACTTATGAGGTTGCGGTCATAAAGCGGCCCATACACGCTCAATATTATTGTGCAATGTTGATTGAACAATATATTGACGGTGTCCCATATACGGTCAATATTATTGTACAATATGTTGGTTGGTGCGGTATTGATGGTTGTGCAAGATATTGCGCTATTGCGCAACCTCTCAATACCGTTCACACACGATCAATTTATATTGCACAAACCAAAGTATTGTACAATAATATTGAGCGTGTATGGGCCGCATTATAGACCGCTTGAGAGTGGCAGACCCCATTAATCGATTGGCCAAAATGTCATCCATTTCGAATACCGATGGATCTGAATTAGATAACGCTGCAGGTATTAGGGTATATGGTCTGAAACTGAGGATCTCTGTGCTCCTGGGACACTCTGGGCCCTCTTTATCTTATAGGCAGATATATAAGCTGTGTACATTTGTACCCAAGAGTGTGTGAAAAAGGAACCTCACAGGGGTGCAAATCTATATTATAACCAAACGCTAGGCCACACTGAGAGACCTCGACTAGTCCATCCAAAGTTCGCTGCTGTCCTGGGAATGCCGGAATACCATAAAGCAACTGACTAGAAGCAATAAGGTGACTCTTATATGGTTGCCACAGCACAGTGATACTGAAGGAAATGAGAAGGCTCTTGAACTTGACAAAAGGGTCTCCAGGAACACCTTCTGGACCAAAACCCCTCTATGGGCTATTCTAATAGAATAGCTCTTAGTAAGAATACTCCAGGATTGCACAGGTAAAATGATTCGTGCATTTCTCATCATCCTATACCGGGAAACTCCTGCAGCAGCCACGAGCTGAGCTTCAGGTAATGGTGGAACTGCTGAAAGGGTACTGACGGCACAAATATCAATTGTACTGCATGGGCAAGTCAGCATACGAAACATGCGGGCTCTGTGGGTCGGAAAAGGAAACTGCCGAACACATAGTTAGCAAATACCCAGAGCTGGCCAGCCTAAGAATTTCACATTTAGGTGAGCCAATTCCAAAACATCACGACGCGATAACCAATGTTCTTAAGAACGAGGTATGTTAACACCATTGACAATGTCCTTAAGATTGAATAAGTAAGCTAACAGAACAAAAGATCGTATCGGTTGCAGTTCTGAAGGACTGGACCAAGCCCCGTTCTAATAATAACTATCATAATTCAGGATTATGATATTATTTGTGAATGATTTCGAGCGAGCTAAGACTCGAAACTCGAGAACGGCTGGTCCGATTTGGCTAATTTTGGTCTTGAATTATTTGTGGAAGTCCAGGTAAGGTTTAAAAGGTAAAAAAATATAAAAATGTCTACAGGGTGTTTCGTCAATGGCAACTTGCTCTTTTTCACGCCATAGTCGTAAAATTTCAGTCAATTGTGTTAAAAAATATACTTTCGAGGCATACATCATTGAAAATAAACCATTACTATACAGAGTGTTCCTTTTCTCACGGCACAATTGTACGCGATTGAAGTGATTTGTGCCACAAACAAAGCATTAACTAGATAGGTACATTGGATGGATTCTCATAAAGTATTTGTCTGAAATTTTCCTACAGGGTGTTTTTCTTTTAACGTCGTATTGGTCATACAGGGTGTTTTTCTTTTAACGTCAATTGCAACTTGCTGTTTTTCACGCTTATCATACAATTTCATTCAATTGTACTTTCGAGGCATACATCATTGAAAATAAACCATTACTATACATGGTGTTCTTTATATCACTGCACAATTGTACGCGATTGAAGTGATTTGTGCCACATACAAAGTATCGCGCAATGGACTGATTTTAAATATACAAAAGTGTTTTAAGGTGACTTTCACGAGAAGCTTACGTCCTCTCACCTTCAATTATTCTATTGGTAATTGTCTTGTCGCTAGTGGAGATCGGTTTCGCGATTTGGGAGTGTTATTTGATTCGACGTTCAGCTTTGTTCCTCACATCGAGGAGCTTTGTTCTTCAGCTAGTCGATCTTTAGGCTTTGTGTTCCGGTGTTCCAGGGAGTTCCCTGATGTTTCAGTCCTCAGAATTCTCTATTTTTCTCTTGTCGTCAGCAAATTAGAGTACGACAACTTGGTTTGGTTTCCGATATACAGTTCCCACCTAACATCACTTGAACGCATTCATAGAAAATTCTTGAAGTGTGCTGAATATAGAAAGACCGGCAGGTATCCTGAACGTGGTGCGGATTTGTCGGAGATCATGCGGGAAATGCGAATTTCAACGTTGCAGGAGAGACAGAAAGGACAGTGCGCTAAATTTGCGCAAAAGCTTGTCACTGGAAGAATTGATTCACCTCATCTACTGTCCAGGGTTGACATTCGTGTACCAAGAATTGAAACGAGGACCACATCAACTTCTCGACTCCCTAAACCTCGGACTAACATACTTGAGCAAGCTCTGGTCTATCGATTGTGCAGGGCTGCTGATGAACTTAAGTTTAATTTGTTTTTCTAGTTCGGGGCGGTTATTGTTTATTGTTGTATCATTGAATGTGTAATTTTGTTTGAATAATTGTTCATATTATTCATTGTCAATATGTTACCCTGTTATTGGGAAATTTCCTGTTGGGTAAAAAACTATTATTATTATTATTATTATTATTAACTACATAGGTACCTTAGATGGATTCTCATAATGTATTTGACCGAAACTTCATACAGGATGTTTTTCTTTTAACGTCAATTGCAACTTGCTGTTCTTCACGCCAATCGTACAATTTCATCAAGTTAAAAAATATACTTTCGAGGCATTCATCATTGAAAATAAACCATTACTATACAGGGTGTTCCTTATATCTCGGCACAATTGTACACAATTGAAGTGATTTGTGCCACAAACAAAGCATTTACTAAATAGGTACCTTGGATGGATTCTCTTAATGTAACAATTTTGTTTTTCCTTTGATGTGTGGACATGGCGCATGGACAATTATACGTCGCGTGTTCGCCCGTCGGAAACCCGTGTTTATTTACGCACCACAAAACAAAACAAAAAATATAGTTCATCAGAAAGCTAAATTGATTAGGAGACTGTACCTATCATAACTGTGTGTGTCTGTCAATATCAAATTGAAACCTTATAAATAGTTTCGTAAGTAAGCAACATCATGTGCAATTGATCGAAAATAATAATAAAACTTCATTCATACCGAGTATTTTTTTTTTCATTAAGTTAGGCGGTACGGAGTTCGCCGGCCAGCTAGTTTCATTATAAAATTTTGATTCTAGTTTGTTGGGAAAGGTTCACTAAATCTCTTTCAATAGAAATAAATGTTAAGAAGTTTGCCGCCGAAGCTTCCAAAATCAGCCAAGAGATTCGAGTAATGTATAGTTCCACAAGAAATGCATGAGGAATTCAGTAGTTAGATCCACAGATGGATCGTAATTAAAAATTTCCGCCTAACCTAACTAATGTGGTCTACAGGGTGGGTGCGAAATCACTTCGAAATGTAATTTTGCCATATTAGCGAAATATAAACTGTGCATGGTCTTGGAGAATGCTCACGCGGCACTCACGAAACCAGATCTCCCATACACAAATGTTCATGCAACGTAGGTCCTACACGTTCCTTTTTACGGTGTGTCAAACCACCACTTTTGGACAACCAGGGCACTGCGCATCAATATAGTGTTCGTAGGACCATGTTTAAATTCAGCAAAGCAGTCAATATTGGTCGACTTTCCTGGTGTGGATAGCACACTTTATGATTTGAAATTTTGTTAATGTTCTGAATCCAATTTTGTGTTAAAAAATTGTGCTGAATAAACTATGAATTATTCTACGTATCTTGTTAATGATATACTTTTCTAGAATTGGGAATTCCAATGGTATACCAACAATAGGACAATCAGTTATGTGGAAAACAGTATATTAACGATAAAACCAAGATTATTGGCAGATGATGCTGGAGAAAGTTTTTTAACGACTGGTACCCTCGACATCAATGGAGGATCTCCTGCTGATGAGTAATTATCTATTTTCTATTAATTAAATTAGGGGAATTGTGAATATAAGGATATATGTACAATTCGTGAGAATTGACGTATTTTTTTCTAGAAATATCATCAATGGCTATTTGCATTTCCATTGCTGAAATGAATTTCATAAGAAGAGAGCATTAATATTGATTCATTTCATGAAGTTCCAAACATGAAAGCATCATGCAAGTCCTGTTCTGATAAGGGCTTTATAGAGTAGAAGATGTGCCGAGACATATTTCCTAGTCTCGAACAACTATCCCAGCTTATTTGCAGAGGACTCCACAATGTCAGCCACATTTTCCCCCCAGCAGACCAAAGAATTCACAGTTACTCCAAGAATACTAAACTCAACTATAACCTATATATCTGACAGTTGCTCTTTAGACAATTACCATATGAATTCATTTATCATAATCTATAATTTGAGCAGAAATGGAAATTCCAGGCAACACAGACCTCGCAGACAGATCTGTGAGAGGTTTCAATGGGGATGCCAGCTTCTATTTTGAGATCCTCAGGATATCGCAAGTATATCTAGAAAAGGAAATTCCTATTGCGGCGTTCCTTAGTACATCACATGTATAACCAGAATGAGACGTTCCTACTGCGAGCTCCTCAAGTCATCGCAAGATCAACAAGAATAAGAAATTAGGTGGGTGTTGCAGGGATCTACTTCATCCCTAGCCATTTCTCGTTTACACTGGTAGATGGCACAATCTTCTACGCCGTACCAGGAAGAACAACCGCATCGTTAAAAAGGCGAGTAGTATCTGGATCTAGGAAGAGAATTCGCCGACGCCATACGTCTACAGCATATTTGGAGGGGATGAATGTCCATATCACAGCGATGTTCTCTTCATAGACAAGGGATATATATGGTCCTCTTAGTACTGCCCAAGGTGAGCAGTTTAAGAACCTCTACATGTAATATCGCTGAGATGTTACTGGGCTCATGCCCTCCCAGCGAACTTTTCTCAAAATAGAAAAGTTTGATGGGTAATTCCGCAAAAAGGGCAGAGAATAATCATTCTGCTGATACCAGCCGACACATGTTTCTGCTAGTTGGCTTCTTCAGGACAGAGCAACCAAGAAACCAAGGAAAAGATGGAAATATAACTGAAAATAGGTGGCACCGGTGACAGGTACCAGCAGAATGATTATTGTCTGCTCCTTTTGCGGAATTACCCATTCAACTATTCCTCAGGTTCTCCAAGTTGAACACTTTGAGAACTTCGCCATGTGATATCCATGAGATATTACTGTGTTCATCGTCTGTGGTGGATATTTCGAGGAACAATAGAGCTCTTGACGATCTCCCAGCTTTATCTCAGTAAACCTCCCAAACTATTCCTCAGGGTGAGCTGTTTAGGCACTTCCCCATGAGATTTTATTGGGCACATCTCGTGTGTCTCGGATATTTGTAGGAGATATAAAGCTCTTGGCGATATCTCAGAAAGCCTCATAATATACTGGAAAGAGTTCGCCGAGATATGTTTGGAGGTCTATGTGTTGCCTGGGAATTCATTTATGTACTTATATTCCTATATTTTCAAGTTCAGGAGTATTTCAACTCCATCATATGAAATCGTAGATGAATCACGGATTTGTGTTAGAAATACCTTTAATCTACTCATGACTTTTGTATACAGTGCACTAGTGTCGATTATTATCTAGCATATATATATATTCTTTTAAGGTGTACAAATCCTGCATGGTATGGTTGTTTGAGAGGAGGAAGTCCAGCAACAGTACTCAACCCAATAAAGAGTGCCAGAATAAGGACTCTGAACTCCTTCCGTTTCAAATATGGAAAAGTTGAGGCAAAAATCAAGCTTCCATCAGGAGACTGGCTTTGGCCAGGTGAGTGAGGTTCTATCAATCATTTTGTCTTTAGCATTTTCTCAGGGTGCACAAAATACAGTATTGCTCTCTATATGGGGTAATTTGGAAGCTGTAAATTAAGCTATAATAACTTTTACTTTCCCTTATTTGTTCAATAGAGTGCTCTGCCTCTATCAAGTTCGACTCCATTGTATTTTAATTTTTCTCTATATATTTAATTGTAACGGTCTTTACTTTATTTATAATGAGTTATTAAAATATCTCATATTTATATTGAATATAAACGTTCGTTAGAATATTTCAAAGAAAGACTCGAGATAAACACTTGAAATTTTATAGCTAAGCTTTGTTAGGAAAGATGAATTCTTGGAAAAAATTTTAGATTCGCGCGATGGTTTCACCGGAAATGATACCAACTTTCGTTTCTGGCGCTCTTGTTCCTCGGGACAGAGTGCTTATCAATTTGCCCAAATGGTCTTAAACGATTTGGTTCGACTCACTGATCAAAATCCATGGTCGAAATCGATTCTGTCCGGCCGTCCGTCCGGTCGTTAACACGATAACTCTCGAACGGAATGAGCTAGACTGTTAAAATTTTCAGAGTAGGTTTAAGAGATGAATATCTCGGTTGAGTTCGATATCAGGGCAGAATCGGGCAGCTGGTTTCGGAGTAACAAAAAAAATTTTTTGACGTTACAAATTTTAAATACATTTTTTTTAATATGCAGTTTCATCGTAGGAATCCATTGATGTCATTCTCAACTCTAACAAACTAATACTTTCAGATATATGATTTTTAAAAAATTCAATAATTATTCTCAATTCTATATGATTTCAAAGAAAACTCTAATTATAATTTCCTGATGTATATAAATCCAACATGAGATGAGTCATAGACCTACGTTTTGAATTTAATCACAAAAACTCTTTTTGAAGAAGAGCGCCAAAAAGGTCCTGTCCACAGGGCTTGTTTAAATGTAATACCCAGTTTTTTCATTGATAATCAGATTACCCATTGAATTCTATATTGTTCAATGTGTCACTTACATAATTAATTATTATTCTCAGAAAATTCGTGTGAAATCTGAAAAAACCCTCAAAATTTTCTTAAATAGGGCTTCATTCCAATGTTATTAACTTTATTAACTTGTATATTTTTGCATGAAAATTCCTAATTTTCTAGCTTTCTCAGATATACCAATGCTTCTCCTTCGTTAATTAAAAATTCAATTGCACATATAGGGTGTTTCTATTTCAACGTCAAAGTCAGTCATGACAAAAACCGCAAAACTCATATTTTTCAACGGGGAACCCATATTTTTATTGGTCAGCTGGAATCTACGTTAAAAAGTAGTGTATTTTATAATACATAGGTACTACTGCTCTAAAATGCTTATTTCCTGGGATATTCGGTAAGTAACGCAGTAGAATGTATTATAAAAAAAATTGGTTCAAGCCCTGTGGACAGAAGCTTTTTGGCGCTCTTGTTCAAACAGACAAATTATATCTCCGAAAGTATTGGTTTCTGAGAGTTGGGAATTATATCAATGGATTCTTATGATAGAGCTGCATCATGAAATTAATTAAATTTAAAAAAACTTTGACACATCATATCTCCGAAAGTATTGGTTTCTCAGAGTACGAAATGATATCAATGTATTCTTATGATAGAACTGCACCGTGAAAGAAATCAAATTAAAATAGTTGAAATGAATTTTACTCTCTCTTATAGAACAGGATGACATGTACGGGTATGAACACAGATCATATAATAATTATAGCATTCTGTGAAAACATAGAAGTACGATTTATTATTGAAATTTTGAAAATTCATATCCCCGAAAGTATTAGCTTGTTAGAGTTAAAAATAATATCAAGGGATTTCCAGGGTGAAACTGCATCTTGAAAAAAAATTAATTTGAAATTTGTACCCAGTAAACATGATATATTACAGAAACATTTCATATGAGATATGGGTGAAGCATTTTGAAACATTGCAAAGTTATGTTTCATGAACATCTCGCAAATGTTTATATGGAACATCGCTTCGCATCATCAGTGATATATCACAGTGACATGAAATATGAGACATATAATATAGGTATATTATGTGGGCATTAGAAAACATTCCAGTAATCTAACGGAAATGTTTGAATGTAACACGGCCTCTAAAAAAAAGCAATATCGGTGAAATATGTATATTAAATTATTTATTCAAGTATAGGTACATTAGCCTTTCCAAAATTTTTTTTTTCAGTTTTCCGTCAAACGACAATGATACGTATAAATATATATCATTATCTCTTCAAGAATATATATTCAAGAATAAATCTTGTCTGAAAGATTTAATAAGCCTAATGTCAAATAATGAATGCTGATTGCTGATTCTGATTGGTTGGCGGTAGACGGATGCGGGCAGCCATATTGGTGTTCTGTGCGACAGACCCATGGATCACAGATTACGCGTGGTTAGGAGTGGAGGTTATGTCTGTTGATGATCATTTAATTTGGTGGAAAGTAGAAGTTTTGGCAGTTTTTAAGTTTCATTCATCATTGTGCGATAGGATAAATTAGTTCATACTCTTTGAAACTAATAAGTGATTAATAAATATATGGTTTCATCCAGCGGTGATAAGGAGGTGAATTCTTTATAATATCATACTTACTTGATTTTTTTTTTTGATAACTTTTCTAATAATATATATTTATATTATATCATGGAGCAACGACGAAAGAATAAGTTGTTTTCATTTTATTAAATTTTTTGTGCTATATAATATATTTTTATTTAATATTTCGATTCCAGGTTTTGTTGTACACCTTTGCATAAATGAAGAATAAAAACTCGATTTGATAACATTTGTTTAATATATTGACTAGAACCTTATTCGATAGTATTCTTGTTGACACCAAGGATTTAAGTGTAATGTTGTATATTTACTCTTTACGATAGGTTTGTTCCAAATCAAGAGATTATCGTACAATGCAGCGTCATGATTCGGAGCAGTAGGTAGAAAAGTCACATTTTTTATACTGCTCCGAATCCTGACGATGCATTTCTTGATTTGGTACAAACCTAATGAAACACCTGAAGATTGAAGTAGAATCAAGAATGTTTTTGTTCCAGTGAAAAATTGGTCTGTAACATATCCTTGGTATATTGCAATGAGACCAAATTAACGTTAAAAGTAACGTAGATAATATCTACGTTACATTTCATTCATAGGGGTAGAGATGTTTCTGAAACATCTCTACCCCTATGAATGAAATGTTTCATGTTACACGTGAAATGTTTCAGCTATATTACTGAGATGCATCAATGTTTACTGGGTAATGGAATAAAAAACATTTTTTTTCGTTACTCCGAAACCATCAGGCCGATTTCACCCAATAACGATCTTAACCAAGATATACATCTCTCAAACCTACTCTGAAAAATTCAACTGCCCAGCTCATTCTACTCGAGAGTTATTGTAGAAACAAAATTTAAATTTTCAAAATTTATTTTTTACACTTTAAGGCAACCCGACCAATACAAAACTTCGCATGCATATAAAGATCCTTATTCTACAATTTGATGCAAAATTTCAGATAGATCGAAGGATCGGTTTCGGAAATATTCATAAAAAAACCGTTTTTACTAAAAACGGCCATAACTCTGAAACCGCTTGATGGATTTCTCCCGTTAATGAACTTGTCCGAGATATTTATGATGCAAACCTACCCTGCAAATTTCAATCCTCTAACTCCTTTCGTTCGAGAGTTATCGTGTTAACGGCCGGACGGACGGCCGGACGGAAGGGCCGGCCGGACAGAATCGATTTAGATCACGGATTCTATATCAGTGAGTCGAACCAAATCGTTTGAGACCATTTTATCCAAAAAATCGAAAATTACAGTCATTTGGGCAAATTGATGAGCGCTCTGTTCCGAGGAACAAGAGCGCCAAAAATAAACTATTTTGCGCGTATGTTCTGGGGAACATCACGTTATCACTCTTTACCATGGTAAATTCGAATTAAGTGTCCAATACAGGAGAATGGACAACATAATTTATCATGGTAAATTCGATTAAGGGTGTCCAATACAGAAGAATGGACAATAGAACATACGCGCAAAAGCTTCTGACTTCACGTCAGTGCTTGAACCAATTTTTTTTTTCGTAATTTTTTTTTAATTTTCTAGGGGTACCTACGGTTCTTAAAATTTTTTTTTTCCTCATTTTTTTCAAATTTTCTAGGGGTACGGTTCTTACAAAATTTTAAACACGTCTTTATGTCGATTTTCTTCTACTAGTTACCAAGCACCAATTCGATCGAATATTTATTTTTTGAGTTATCAAGGAAATAATATTCCAGGTGGGTATATCTCGGAAACCGTTAGACCGATTATGCCCAAAAACTAACTCAACTCTCCCTTTCGGATACGCAACCTAGCCTGAAAATTGCAAGTCCCTATCTCCTTTCGTTCGAAAGTTATCGAGGCAACGGTAACCCATCTACTGAACTCACACAAGAATGCTCGAATCTCCAACAATATTTAACCGATCGTATTAAAACTTGAAAATTGGCAGTAGAGTTAGGTTATGAAGGCTGTTGCAAAATTTCAGCAATTTCAAACGAATAGTTACTGGTATATAGAATTTTTTTTTTCAATGATTTATTAAAAAATGTCTACAAATGCTATCCTCACCAAATTTTGCAAACATTTTTGCGTTGGCATTCTACAACTAATAACCATGTTTGAATTCAATCGGTTTAGTATTTTTCGAGTTAATGAGGAACAAAAAACCACCAAATTTCAGAAAATTTCAGATGGCTATAACTCTAAAACCGTTTGGCCGATTATGCTCATAAATGAATTGAAATGTCTTGTTCTGGGGTTCTGAAAACTTGAAGCCGCTATCTTTTTCCGTTCTCAAGTTATCGTGACAACAAAAATATTTTTTAATAATTTTTTTTTAATTTTCTAGCCATACGATTCGCACAAAATTTCACAAACGTGCTTAGGTTCATATTCTACTACTACTCACCAAGTATCAATTCTATCGGATTCATATTGGTTGAAAACAAAATTATTACTCGAAAACCACTGGGTCGATTATGCCCATTAACGAACTTGTCCGTCGTATTGGGATGCGCCACCCACCCTGAAAATTTCAAGTCACTAGCTCTTTTCGTTCTCAAGTTATTGTGGCAACGGCCAGACGGACGGCCGGACGGACAAAATCAAATTTGACCTCGAATTCTTCATTGGGGAGTCGAACTTAATTGTTTGAGACCATTTTCGTCAAAAAATTCGAAAGTTACAGACATTTTTTTGCCCAAATGTCCGAGGAACAAGAGCGCCAAAAATAAACTATTTTTTAACGTAACTTTACGACAACCTTTTAATAAAAATTTGTTTACAGCTTTCTGGTTGCTACCACGAAATAATCAGTATGGCGGCTGGCCTGCTTCGGGAGAAATAGACATCATGGAAAGTCGAGGTAATAAAGACTTGATCGACTCTACGGGCAAGAATATAGGAACCAAGTTAGCGGCAAGTACTCTTCACTGGGGACCCTTTACTGCATTGAACCAATATACCAGGACTCACCACGAACAGTCTAGTGTTGAAGGATTCGATCAAAACTGGCATCTATACCAGGTGGAGTGGACCCCAGATAACCTCATCTTCAAAATCGACAACGAACTCGTGGGTACTACATCACCTCCAGATGGAGGTTTCTGGGAATTGGGTGAGTTGGGCAATACGAATGTCGTGAATCCTTGGAGGGGAGCATCGAAAATGGCACCTTTCGATCAAGAGTTCTACATCATTATAAATTTGGCCGTGGGAGGAACAGCTTTCTTCCCTGACGATGCACAAAATGCCGGTGGAGCCAAACCATGGAGAAATACTTCACCAAGAGCTAGCGGGGACTTCTGGGATGGTAGAAATCTTTGGCTGCCAACTTGGAAAATGGAAACTGACGATCAAAGTCTCAAAGTTGATTATGTTAAAGTATGGGCACTTTAAACATTGAACATCAAATTTATAATTTAGGAAAATAAATATGATTCGAAAAAATAAATGATATAACTATAATTTATCGTAATTAAAAATCATTACAAAATGATATGCCATATTACCATTCTGCACTAATGTCAATATTCTACCGAAAATGGTGTCAATCGACTACATCAGGCTTGTATAGTAATGAAGTATCTCTATTCACGCCCTGACGATACTGCATGAACCTTCAAGCCGTCTTCTTTCAACCGAGGACTAGATTTCAATTCGACCGGATCTGTATTTTCGAAAATATTAGGAAAATAAAATTCCCCTTGAGGGTTTGTGCAGAATTTCAGCGGAATCTGGACCCTGATTGATTTATCAGGATATTATGTTTCGAAGGATCAAATGCTGAGTCCTGATTCTTTTTTCAGGATAATGTTAATTCGAAGGACCAGAATTTTACCCCCTGATTGTTTTATCAGGGGGATGAGTAAAGGGGCACACTAAATTTTAAGCACCCAGCAGTAATGTCGTTGATTACGGCGTAAGTTGTTACTTGCAATAAGATATCAAATACGAGGATAGGAAGTGGTGAAAGATTCGAACGCACTTAAAACACAACAACAAACTGTATTTTCTTGTTACCGATATTTTGATAACAAGCACGAAATAATTGTAGGTACAATGCAATATTAATACAATTTCAAATCTTCCTTCTATATGAAAATGTATAGCAAGGAAGAAAAGTGACTACATAGTTGGAAGGGGAACTAAAGAGGTATTAGTTTCGCGACCGATCAAAATAGAAGTAATGTCTCCTTGCACTAAGAGAAGTAGTAGTAGTGAATTATTTCAGTCTATGTATATAAAAGACCAGATAGAAGAAAAATAGGAGGTTCCTTCATCGGGGAATATCGGAGGAAATATTAACAATGATTGGGGATATGTTACAACAATACTCTCATTGGTCGTTTATGAAATAGAGTGGGAATATCTGCAAAATTTCGGATGCAAGCACCAATGAGTGAGCAATAAATCGCTCTACAAAGGTCGAACCTTAACAAGAAATTCTACTCGCAGTTATCTGTCAGTAAAAGTATTATTTTCAAGGGTGACACCCTACATGACAAACTAAAACCCGGTTATATCTAGGGACAAATATTCACGTTTTACAAACGAGCTCCTTTGTTGAAAAAAACAAATCTACCTTTTTTGAAATGTGACGTCATGAGACGTTACAAATAGTTTTCTAGTAATACTATGCTCACAAAATTTTGCAGAAGTTTGCACGTCGGCGTTGTAGTTACAACTAATTACCAAGTTTCAATTCAATCAGATCTGTATTTTCTTATATATTGAGTAAATAACTCCGAAATCACTTGGCCGATTATGCCCATTAACGTACTTAACCGTCACATTGGTATGCCCAACCTACCCCGATTGCAATTGCAAGTCACTATCTATTTCCGTTCGAAAGTTATCGACGTAACAGGTGGCGGAAGGTCGGCCGGACGGATTTGAATTTGGCAAATGAAAATTCTCCATCAGTGAGTCAAGATCATTTTCGGCAAAAAAAATTATAGACAAGTTATGGTGCACTATAGATAGTGCAAAAGTAAAACATTTTGCACGATCGCATAGAACAAAAATGTGGGAAAGCCCTGTGGACAGGAGCTTTGGCGCTCTTGTTCAAACTTTGACAATTCTACTCCAAAATTATTGGTTTCTCCGAGTTGGGAATGATATCAATGGATTCTTATAATAGAACTGCGTCATAAAATAAACTAAATTAAAATTAAATAACAAACTTATCCGAGATATTCATTCCTCAAATCTACTCTGAAAATTATATTATATCAATTGAAACTTAGCCAATATTCCAGTTTTGTTTTCACTGAAGATATTCTGAACCTAATTTGATATACTTACCAAATTATATATATTTCCATCATCATATGGATTATCCAAGGGCATATAGGGTAGGGGTAATTATTGTGATATATCGGACCTACAAGAACTATCGATATCTTACAATTATAATATCCTATAATTGGTCATTTTGCATTCAATCATACTTTGTTACTCTGAAAATTGCAACTGTCTAACTCATTCCGTTCGACAGTTATCGTTTTAATGGACGGACGGCCGGACAGAATCGATTTCGACCACGGATTCTTGATCATTGAGTCGGACCAAATCGTTCAAGACAATTTTCAGCCAAAAATTCGAAAATTACACACATTTGGGCAAATTGATAAGCACTCTCTGTTCCGATGGACACCCTAATAGCACAAGTGTATTCCCAAAATGTTCCAGGAATATCCATTTGCGACAAAAGATATGTTCCGGGAATGTCGCAAAACATCCCGGGACACCCCGGGAACATTCCCGGTAAAGCCCATATGGGCAAATCGCACATTCCGGGAATGTCCCATCGGGACATTCCCGGAACATCCGTCGATGTTCGCGGAATATTCCAGGGGCATCCCCGTGGCATTTCGTAAGAGCGTTCCGATAATGTTCCGGGAACATTTTGACGGAACACGTTTTAGGCACTAATGGACATTCTTGGAATAGCCCGGGGACATTAAGAGGGGGAGGGGGGGGGCTGGTTTTTTGTAGGTCGGGGGAGGGGGCATTGGATTGGATTGCGGGGTGGAGGGTGGGGATTGTTTTGGGTAGGTTGGGGGTGGTTGGCAGAACGATATAAGTATAATAATCCGTAATAAAATAATGCATATACATAAATGTATTTTTAATTGAGCCATAAACTGAAAGGATACAAAGTATAATAAAATCCAAAATATTTTTCATACAGCCTCCAGAATCATACCACGCTGGATCTCCTTTTCCTTTCTGGAGCTCTCCTCAACCACCCTCCGATAGAAATTTCTGTTTCTTTCCTATTTGTTATTAAGTTTGTTTTCTCTGATGCATCTAAATGGAGAGTAATTTATTAGTAAACACTAACAGGGAGATAGGGTTTTTTTGCTGAGGTTTTTCCATAAGCTCTAGTATCGTACATCAAATTCTATGGTACCTTGTTTCACTAACCTCTGCTGACACATTTGTATGTTTCTTCAAACTTTCGTGTTAAATGAACAAAATATAATGCTCTGAGTTCAAAAAAATATATACATATTTATTAATAAACAGCGAGGTACCATCGAGCTAGAGGCATGTCAGAAGTAGTATGCTTTCTTATAGTTTTACCATTGATATTCATCGCATAGTACAATTAATATAATTGAATTCGAGATTAAACCAAACTTACCAACAATTGCTTTCGACAAGTTCGAAGCTCCAAAGTTATTTTTGCCACTTCTGCCTAAATACGTGAACTGCATGGCTAAATCATCCCGTATTATCGGAGCCAAGTATCTTTTTACAAATTCTGTCAAGTTGTTTCCTCCGATTTTGGAGAAATATTTTACCTATAAAAAAAAGGATCAATGATATGTCACAGGGTGTCTCATGAAAACTAGCAAAAATAGAGTTTTTGACATATTTAACTATTTCTGCAATTCGAATGATGTCATATTAGATTTGACTATAACTGAACATCTATAGAGAACAATTAAAAAAATCATGAAAATTACCATGCCAGAGTAATTTCCCTGTTCTTCTAAAAATACATTAAATTCATCTAGAATTATTTTGTTTCCAATAGGGGAATCTATATTGGCCTTTGCCAAAATGCCTATTTCCTCAACTGGTTCTACCCTGCTCACATGGCTCTTCAATAGGTGATCGACTTTTCCATTAAGTTCCACCAGTAATGATGTCATTACGTAAATTGATTTGCTATCCGGTGTTTTTCTGCAGCAAACACCGCACAGATTATTGCATGCCGTAGTAGAACCTGAAATACAAATATTATCTTAGTGGAAGAAATTTCCAGAGTAAATACAAGAAACATTACTATCTCAACAAAGAAAACTGAACAGCTTATTAATTTATTAGGAAATAGCAATCCAATTATATTATATAAATTTTTAATTGATATATGAACTTCACAACCAGGGAAAACTAAAACTTTTGCCTTTATAACCTTATAAATTGGTCCAGCTCTAGTCTATATTGACATTTTCATTGTAAATTTTGCAATTTACATTATCTCCATAACATATAATATTCATACTAATTGGGTTTAAAACCAGGGGATCAATTATTGACGAATAATTTTATCAGGCATTTGCATCAATAAAATTGTTTGTTTTCCTAACCATAAAATTAAAATACATCTTTTCTTTCTGTATAAATATGTCAACTGAGAATAATATTTGTTACTTACCTATATAAATCAGGTATACTTCTTAATTCTTATCTCGAATATAACAACAATACACAAACTTACAAGGGAGAAAATTACGCAAACAAAGAACAGATGTATAAACAAGACACAGATAACTAAGTATATAGATTCGACACTGGCCTTGTAACATGAAAAACACTGTTTTTAGTTCATTGGCATTCACCAGAGGCGGGCACATCGCATGTGTCGGTATTACAGATTTCGGTTTTGGCGCGAAATTCAAATTAAGTCGGTATTTCGCTTTTGGCGCGAAATTCAAATTATGTCGGTATTTCGCTTTTGGCGCGAAATTCAAATTAATTTATTTAATGTGTATTCCGAAATGTGAGCGAAATGAGGAAAATTTCAGAAGCTTGTTCTGAAATTGTTTTCCCTCACCAATTTCTTAGAAGATTCTTGTCTTTCGTAAGAGAACTTATGTTCTGTACCGAAATATAAGAATCTTCGGGGAAATTGCTGAGATGAACAAATTTCAGAACAAACTTCTGTGAATTTTCTCACTTCGCAAACATTTCGGTGTATACATTTAGTGGTCTGACAGATCTTGTTACAATAAAAGGAAGTATGAGATAGAATTACTTTTCCAATAAATCAACGTTTCCATAAAAATCACACTGAGCCAAGTTCATTGCGGTGCACAAAACCGACTTTAAAAACAAACAAGAGAGGAAAATCATGTCAATGTTACAATCACAGGAAAACTTGAATTTGTTAAAGATTGGAAAAAATTTGCATGTTCGTATAAAACTCGGTCACATTCCATTAATTGAAAGGGTAATTGTACCTCACAATCCAGTTTGTTTCGGCCTTGTACGCCTGGAAGACAGAATAACTTTTAAATTTGAAGGAAAATAAAAGGTACTATCACACATAAATTATATATATTGATATTTTCACCACAGTGAACATATGTGAAATTAATTGTGTATAAATTATAATAAATGCAAAGAATAAAACTTTAACACTAAAAAATCAGTTTTAAGAGGGCCATACTCATCGTCGGCCCTCAAGATCAGGTATGAAAAACGAGTTCTTCGTACCTCATCTAGAGGGTCGACTATTAATGCAGCCCTAAGTTTTATTTGTTTACGTAAAATACTTTTAAGCAATTAAGTAAAACTCACAATATCATCGCCCACATTATATAGTGTGCGGTGTTGAGGTATTATAACAGTAACAAGAAAAAAATAGCTATTAACATAATTAAAACAATAGTTCTCTTGCATGTAACATGAAATACCATATGTTTATGTCTTTCTGAAATCTAATTCAATACCAGATCAACATGTATGCCCTCATCCACTTTCATAATTTATACAATTTGAATATTTCGGTATTGAAAATCGGTAAATCAAGAAGCAAATTCAAATGAGGTAAAAAAACGCTTCTGAATCATTGCTATAACGGCTGACGTAACCAAAATGTACCATCTGCTTGTTACAGCCAATATGCCGACTAGAAGCCCTCCATAGGGGGCCGTATTGCACTGGAAGAAAGTGTGAAATGGACACGAGAAGAGAATGAGAGTAGATATGACGGGCCATTATGTGCAACCAAATTTCAATGACCGTTTCCTCGTTGAATATTGAAAATTTTCACGGCAGTTTCACTTTTTCAGAATTCTTATGGATATAATACTCGATTCTAATAATAAAAAAAAATGCATGCAAGAGACCTATTACACCCAAACCCAATATATACACAAATAAAACAAACAAAAACAGAAATACAGAAAGTATACCCACAAAGCTCTAGCTGTCTATGGGAAAAATGGTTTTCCTCAGCTGACTTAGTAAAAACTCAAATATCTTGTTCGCTCACATTATATAGTGTATGGTGGTATTATAACATATCAGTTGCTTAAGAAGTTGCAATTACAACTTTACAACAGTTGTATATGTTGTGAAATCATTCCCACTTTTGTCGTAGTAACCGTGCTACTGACGTTATAATGTACTAATTTGATACTGATTTACGTAGGCTATCGGTTTTTTGGATTGTTATATAGATGTCCATACAACCGATATTCATAACACTTTTGCTACGTGGGAAAACAAAGAATTGATTCCTGTTTAAAACAATAAAATAAAGGAGAATGCAGTACTGCTCCAGACAAAAGATCACCTTCAAATATGCTAACCATTTGAGGCCAGGATTCTTTTTCAATCTGCTCTGCTCTGTGCTCCATCCCATCCTAGCGTATGTCCCACATGACTATCCTTAACTGGGGCATCTCCAGGACCAAACTGAGGAAATAATAATAAATAATAAATAAATAATAAAATTTTTGGTATAGGACATATATATTGTGGAAAATGTACAAGCATTTAAAATTTAAAAGAAGATCCTCTCATTACTATTGCTATTCAAAGCAATCATGTCATCACTCCAACATTAGTATTATACACTTACTTTTATGAGTTCTTGGCTCCATAATATTTTGCGTTCCTTTAGACAGTGACATTTGTAGTTGGTCAATATCGGTTTTTGAAGTTGATGGTTGGTTCCATACATCATCAAGAACTTTTGAGATACCTTCAAAAGAAAGATGAACTGTTTTATATTTCTTAGAATTTCACAAAAATTTTAAAAACAAATTCAAATTATTGTTGTCAATGTATAGCTTACCTGAAACACCAAGTGTAGGAACTGCATGCATAGCGAGCCTTCTTCTTCCTCCTTCTATCTTGTAACAGTCTCCAAATGTGCATGGCATACATAATGCCTGTTATAAATCTGGTCAATCAACAGATAATATTTCCCAATCACTTGGCTTGATAATGTCGATCCACGTTTTAAAAAGACTTGGATTGTTTTTAGGAAATCGATGTCTCATGCTAACATTATCCTCACAACCATATACACAACATTTGATCCATTTTCCCATTTTTACGATAAAGTTCCAAACACGAGCTCGTCACTTACCAATCGATATTTTGGCTGAACCTCTTCGGTCGAAGGTGCGAATTCAGATTCACTTCAATTTCTACCTGAGTAAACAGTAATTTGGTTTACCTGCCATAGAAACGATCAGGTATCTGTGCAGGTATCTTATCGGTATTCTATGGATCCAAGTACACATATTTCATCGGAATAGTTATAATATAAAATTGTCCACTCAATAAAAATATATTTATTTGAATAATTTTCATAGTTGTAAACAAGGTTCGTTGACACTTTCAGAAATTAATGACAAATCCATCACATTCTGAATCACTGTAATTCTGAACGCGCAACAGAGTCATCTATCGGATCTCATCCCATGGAAATCATGGAATTTGCGCAGGCAGAGACATCTCTAGAATGCCAATGAACTAAAAACAGGGTTTGGGGTGGGGGAAAGAGAGTGTCACGACCCTGAAACAAGATGACAATGGTGACATATTGGTTCAAATCATAGAATTTGAGAAACTCTTTTCTATGAAAAGACAAATGAACAAAAATGTTTGCTGGCCTCGGTGATCCAGTACGAGAAGGTCTCACTTTGTTACCAAATCCTGCTCAGGCTATGGATATGGTCCAGTATGAATAGTAAAAAATGAAATATCACCAAACTTTTACAGACTAAATATATTTAAGTGAATTAAACCATAAATGAGTATATTTTATATATATATATTATATAGATAGATTTTTGTGCAAGATTTTCGTAAGTTTTTTAGCATGTTGTTTTGTCTAGTAAAAATATGAATCAAAGAAGCACAAGAAAATTCAATAATCAATAATATATATATTTTGTCTGATTTCGGATTTTTAAACGACAATATTTGTCAAAATAATATGTTCCGGGAATATACTAAGCGGAACATTCCAAGTGGGACGTTCCGGGAGCATTCCAATTGGGACGTTCCGGGAACATTCCGAGTGGGACGTTCCGGGGATATTCCATAGGAGGCCGGGACATTGCGACACGTATGGAACATGAATGGGACGTTCCGGGAACAAAGTGTGTTATTAGGGCCCTAATAGCACAAGTGTATTCCCAAAATGTTCCCGGAATATCCATCTGCGACAAAAGATATGTTCCGGGAATGTCGCAAAACATCCCGGGACACTCCGGGAACATTCCCGGTAAAGCCCATATGGGCAAATCGCACATTCCGGGAATGTCCCATCGGGACATTCCCGGAACATCCGTGGATGTTCGCGGAATATTCCAGGGGCATCCCCGTGGCAGTTCGTAAGAGCGTTCCATAATGTTCCGAGAACATTTTGACGGAACACGTTTCAGGCACCAATGGACATTCTCGGAATAGCCCGGGGACATTAAGAGGGGGAGGGGGGGGCTGGTTTTTTGTAGGTCGGGGGAGGGGGTATTGGATTGCGGGGTGGAGGGTGGGGATTGTTTTGGGTAGGTTGGGGGTGGTTGGCAGAATGATATAATAAAATAATGCATATACATAAATGTATTTTTAATAGAGCCATAAACTGAAAGGATACAAAGTATAATAAAATCCAAAATATTTTTCATACAGCCTCCAGAATCATACCACGCTGGATCTCCTTTTCCTTTCTGGAGCTCTCCTCAGCCACCCTCCGATAGAAATTTCTGTTTCTTTCCTATTTGTTATTAAGTTTGTTTTCTCTGATGCATCTAAATGGAGAGTAATTTATTAGTAAACACTAACAGGGAGATAAAAGAATATATACATATTTATTAATAAACAGCGAGGTACCATCGAGCTAGAGGCATGTCAGAAGTAGTTTGCTTTCTTATAGTTGTACCATTGATATTCATCGTATAGTACAATTAATATAATTGAATTCGAAATTAAACCAAACTTACCAACAATTGCTTTCGACAAGTTCGAAGCTCCAAAGTTATATTTGCCACTTCTGCCTAAATACGTGAACTGCATGGCTAAATCATCCCGTATTATCGGAGCCAAGTATCTTTTTACAAATTCTGTCAAGTTGTTTCCTCCGATTATGGAGAAATATTTTACCTATAAAAAAAAGGATCAATGATATGTCACAGGGTCTCATGAAAACTAGCAAAAATAGAGTTTTTGACATATTTAACTATTTCTGCAATTCGAATGATGTCATATTAGATTTGACTATAACTGAACAACTATAGAGAACAATTAAAAAAATCATGAAAATTACCATGCCAGAGTAATTTTCCTGTTCTTCTAAAAATACATTAAATTCATCTAGAATTATTTTGTTTCCAATAGGGAACTCTATATTGGCCTTTGCCAAAATGCCTATTTCCTCAACTGGTTCTCCCCTGCTCACATGGCTCTTCAATAGGTGATCGACTTTTCCATTAAGTTCCACCAGTAATGATGTCATTACGTAATTTGATTTGCTATCCAGTTTTTTTCTGCAGCAAACACCGCACAGATTATTGCATGCCGTAGTAGAACCTAAAATACAAATATTATCTTAGTGGAAGAAATTTCCAGAGTAAATACAAGAAGCATTACTATCTCAACAAAGAAAACTGAACAGCTTATTAATTTATTAGGAAATAGCAATCCAATTATATTATATAAATTTCTAATTGATATATGAACTTCACAACCAGGGAAAACTAAAACTTTTGCCTTATAACCTTATAAATTGGTCTAGCTCTAGTCTATATTGACCTTTTCATGTACAATAATAGAACCGACAGTTCCTTCCATACATTTCCAAAACTAGGTTAGATTTACATAAGGTAACCTTAAAATACTTACGTTCCCTTATGGTCGTGTTTGAAGATCTTGCTATCGAGGGAGTGTCTGGGGCACTATAAGCTTGTACTGACGAAGAACCCGGAGAACTCCTAAAACTTAAAGTTCGTCTGGGAGTATTTTCCAGACCTAAAACAAATTTTGCAATTTACATTATCTCCATAACATATAATATTCATACTAATTGTGGGTTTAAAATCAGGGGATCAATTATTGACGAATAATTTTATCAGGCATTTGCATCAATAAAATTGTTTGTTTCAATTTAAAAAAATCCCTAAATATACTTACTATTTTATTTTCTGATCTTAAAATCAAATAATACCAGGTAAACTAAAATTAATATAATTACCAATGCAAATCTCTTCTTCACTCAAGAGGGTATATAAATTCATTTGAGGGGGTGGTGGAAGGGAATGCAATCTTTTGTTCTTCTTCTTTTAATTGGAGATGTCATTTTCAGAACCAGATAAATCAGATGAAGAAAACAATCTCTTTATTATCCTTCTTTGGCCTTCTGTGTCAGTATTTAAATCGCTGGTAAACTCGGCTTTCTTCGCTTTTGCTCTGGCTAGTGCATAGTCCCCTAAAATGGCCAAAATAATTAACTTTTTAATGAATGTGGAGTGAACATTAATATTGTCTGAATCCAATGACCTTTATATATCCATAAGTCATTTTTTATGTGGATGACAAATATATAATAATTTAATATAATTAGGTGGGTTAATTACGTGCCCTGTTGAATTTAGTAGGATGGCTTTGACAATTGTTCCGAAAGAGTTGGTTGAGAAGAAGATTCTCCACGGTTTCTATCTATTGCAATATATAATTCTCTATTGGTATGATTTTCCACAGTTTCATTGTCCGATTCACTGTCACTGTAAAGAATAGGTGAATCCTCTAGAGGAGTAGTGAGGAAAGCTTATAACGATGCATCCTGAGAAGTAATGGAAGCAGATGTTGATGCTTCTTGAAAAACATATGAAGATGAAGGTTCTCCAACGGGGGAAGAATATATTGGTGCTTCTTGAGAAGCGTGTGTTTTCTGGCGTTTAAACCGTTCATAAAGTAATTTTCCTTTTGAAAAATTTTCACTTGGGGTGGACATCATTCCAGGAGTAACTAAAACCAAAACAACTATTTGGCATACTAAGAAATATACAGGCACGTAAATGAAAAATAAAGAGCTTTTGTACACACACTTAGATCTAAGCTTTGACGTCTTAATTCCTAACCATAAAAATAAAATACATCTTTTATTTCTGTATAAATACTGAGAACTGAGAATAATATTTGTTACTTACCTATATAAATCAGGTATACTTCTTAATTCTTATTCTTAATATTCTTATCTCTTATCTCGAATATTACAAGGGAGACAACATAGACAAGAGATATGGGAGATATGGGAGACAATTACGCAAACAAAGAATAGATGACAATGGTGACATATTGGTTCAAAACATAGAATTTGAGAAACTCTTTTCTATGAAAAGACAAATGGACAAAAATGTTTGCTGGCCTCGGTGATCCAGTACGAGAAGATCTCACTTTGTTACCAAATCCTGCTCAGGCTATGGATATGGTCCAGTATGAATGAGTAAAAAATGAAATATCACCAAACTTTTACAGACTAAATATTTTTGAGTGAATTAAACCATAAACGAGTATATTATATATATATATATATATATATATATATAAAAATGGAAAAGTATAACGGGTGATTCCGCAAAAGAAGCAGAGAAAATAATTCTGCTGGTACTTTTCCATTTAAATATACTTATCCGCATTATCCTATTTTCTTTAATATATATATAAATATATAGATAGATTTTTGTGCAAGATTTTCGTAAGTTTATTAGCATGTTGTTTTGTCTAGTAAAAATATGAATCAAAGAAGCACAAGAAAATTCAATAATCAATAATATATATATTTTGTCTGATTTCGGATTTTTAAACGACAATATGTGTCAAAATAATATGTTCCGGGAACATTCTAAGCGGAACATTCCAAGTGGGACGTTCCGGGAGCATTCCAATTGGGACGTTCCGGGAACATTCCGAGTGGGACGTTCCGGGGATATTCCATAGGAGGCCGGGACATTGCGACACGTATGGAACATAAATGGGATGTTCCGGGAACAAAGTGTGTTATTAGGGACGACTATTACGAAATTTCGTGAGGATCACTTCACTAGAAAATTAAAAAAAAAATTATTGAAAATCATTGAAAAAAATTCCAAATCTCAGAAACTATCCGTTTGATATCGCGGAAATTTTGCGGAAGGCTTCAAAACCTAACTTTACAGCCAAGTTCCAAAGCTGAACACGATCGGGTCTACGAGTATATTGTTGGAGATCTGAGCAGCATTGAGTGAGTTCACTAGCTGGATGGGTGATCATTGTCACGATAACTTCAGAACGGAAAGAGATAACGATTTGCAATTTTCAGGGTAGGTTGCGCATCCGAATGGGACAGTATGTTCATTGTTGGGTATAATCGGTAAAACGGTTTTAGAGTTATACCATCTGGAAGATGTTTTTCTCGATAACTCAAAAATATAGATCCGATTGAATTGACACTTGGTGTATAGTTGTAGAATACCGACGCAAAGAAGTTCTTGCAATTTTGTGAGGATCGTATGACTAGAAAATTTAAGAAAAATTATTTATCTCACGATTACTAGAGAACGCAAAGACATAGCGACTTGCTATTTTTAGATAAGGTTGTGCATGCTAATGCAACATTTTAGTTCGTTAAAAGACATAATCGGCTAAACGGTTTTGGAGTTACAGTCGACTCTCGATAAATTGACACTCATTAATTTGAATCTCTCGATAATTTGAAATTTTTTTCTAGTCCCTTGCAAAATACATACTCGATAATTGAAAAAATCAATGCTAATTGGTCCCCTCGGTAATTTGAAGTTGAAGGAATGGTATCTTGCCCGCCAACATTCAATAATTTGAAGTCCGGGCTACCCCACACTCTATAATTTGAACTTTTTATCATGCTCAGACCTGTCGTTTGTTTACATAAATGCAGTTCGCAATTCTCATTCCAGTTTAATTCAAAGTTCAAGCGTTATTTTTTGATTTGTGTTATTAAAATGATTTCAAGAAAGCATGTGATCGAAGCTGTGGAGGATGGACAAATATTTGAAATAATACATAAATCACTAATTTCGATAGAACTCTTGATTATTTGAATTTCGTCAGAACACCCTCTTGATTATTTGAGCACTTATTATTTTGAACTCTCGATAATTTGAACTTTTTTGCTGGTCCCTAGAGTTTCAAGTTATCGAGAGTCGACTGTATATCAATCTGAAATTTGGTTTTTCCTCAAAAACTCAAATAATACGATGCCAATTAAATTCAAGCATGGTAAAATTTTTGCAAAAATTCCTGAAGATCGTATATTACTAGAAAAATTAAAAAAATCATTTAAAAAAATTCTATATATCAGAAAATATTCGTCCGACATCGCTGAAATTTTGCGAGAACCTTCAAATCTAATTCTACAACCAAGTTGAGGGTCTATATCGATGGTAAATTCGATCAAGAGTGTCCAATAGAGGTGAATGGACAATAGAACATGCGCTTAAAAGCTCCTGTCTTCACGTGTCGGTCTTTACCTTTCCCCCGAAAACTTTCATCTGGATGAAGTAATATTCCTTGAGATCGTATCCAAGTATATATTTGTAACATAGCCATAGCAACCGCTATACAAACAAACACAATCAAATACAGTTTGACACACAACTCATTTTGAAGTAACTGGAGAACAAAGATACGATAAAATAATGAGATTTAAAGTATCACAAGCGGAAATTGCCTCTCATATGGCCCCTGTTACCTGTGTAGGTTGGAGCAATACAGAAGAAGTATATTCGGCTGGAGATGATAATCTCCTTCTATCGTGGTCTGTATCCAATAACACATCATCTAGAATAGCCCAATTCAACAAGGATTTATATCCAACTGATATGCAGTTCCTTCCAAGAACAAGTGGTGGTCTGGGAAAACATGGTGATATCATTCTAATCACAGCGGCCGACGGTAAATTCCACATTTTGAACAGAAACGGAAGAATAGAACGATCTATTGAAGCCCACAAGGGTGCAATTTTAGTTGGACAATGGAGCAATGATGGTTCGGGTTTTCTAACAGGTGGAGAGGATGGCGTCATCAAAATCTGGTCCAGAAGTGGTATGTTAAGATCTACTATGGTTTCCAGTGATAATTCAATTTATGCCGCATGCTGGTCGCCAGACAGTCAAAGCATAGCTTACACCCAAGGGAAATGCATCGTTATCAAGCAACTTGCTCCAAATACTAAACCTTTGAAATGGAAAGCACATGAAGGTATTGTTCTATGTCTTGCCTGGAGTAGTGCTTCAGAATTGTTAGTATCCGGTGGTGAAGATTGTAGGTATCGTGTATGGGACAGCAATGGACGTCAAATGTTTTCAAGTGTGTTACATGACAACCATGTAGTTTCGTTAGCCTGGTCACCAGCTGGCGACTTATTTGCTGTAGGATCCTATAATACCCTCAGACTTTGCGACTACTCAGGCTGGTCAAGATCTTTAGAAAAACCAAACACAGGTTGCATCTACAACATGTCGTGGTCTGCTGATGGAACTCAACTAGCTGCAGCATGTGCTAATGGCCACGTTCTCTTTGCTCATGTTATAGAAAGACATGTTCACTATGCAAATTATACCGCATCTCTAACAGAGCGAAAAACTGTAACTGTACACAATGTCCAAGATGAAGCTATCGAAGTGTTAGAAATTCCAGATAGAGTTATACAAATGACAATGAGATTCTCCTATTTGGTCCTAACAACACCTACTCAATGCTATATCTATAATACATCAAATTGGAACACACCAGTCATTTTCGATCTGAAGGATGGATCTGTAATTCTCCTTCTCCTAGCTGAAAAACATATGTTACTGGTAGAAAAACACAATATCAACCTTTACAACTATCAAGGTAGATTAATTGCAACACCTAGGTGGCCGAACATGAGACTTGAAACTTTGAGGAACTCTCATATCTCACTGTCTTCAGATACGCTAGCGGTAAGGGATTCTGGAGATCCAAAAATAGTTTACATTATCGACCTACTCAGCAACCGGAGTGCTGGAGGAGAAAATGTACAAAAAGTTGAGCATATCATGAATATTTCCCATATATCTTTGGATCAGTGGGGTCTCACAACTAGCAGAAATATGGCCGTTTTAGATAGAGCCAAAGATCTTTACATTGTAACTATAAAATCTACGAGTAAAACTTTTTCTAAGTTGGGCAGAAAAATAGAATCATTCCAGTGGAATTCAGAAGAAAACTTAATAGCAGCCATTCAAGACACACAGTTAATCGTATGGTATTGTCCCCAAGCATCATACGATGCTCAGTTATTGAAACTATGTTCGTTTTATTATGATTCACCAGAACTAGGAAGGGGTCCACGCATCAATGATTTTGTTGGCAACTCTGTATCTGTTAGGAAGGCTGATGGATCTCTGATTAATGTGTTTATTTCGCCACTTCCATCTATTCTACTCAAATATCTACAGGAGAATAAATGGACAGAAGCATTAAGTTTGTGCCGATCGATGAACAATACAACACTCTGGGCCTGCTTGGCGGTGCTATCGACACAAACTATTCAGACAAATGAGACAATTGATATTGCTGAAGAAGCGTTCGCAAACATAAATCATTACGAAAAAGTATACTATATCAAATATATCAAAAATATACAAAATTCAGTATCACAAAAAGCTGCTTTAGCTCTTCTCGGTGGCAAACACCAAGACGCAGAGTCCATACTTCTGCACAACGGAATGGTTTTCCAAGCTATTTGGACTAATATACAATTGTACAACTGGACCAGGTCTCTGGAGCTAGCAATGAAACATAAGACACATATAGATACTGTCTTATATTTGAGAAAGCAATATCTTAATAGCCTGGGTAAGCCAGAAAATAATAATCAGTTTATAAATATTCAAGAAAATATCAAATATGATGAAGATACAGTGAAGGAAAAAATTGATTTGGAGATGAACAAGATTAATGTCTCTACTTAATGGAATTAAATCAATTTCCAAAGAGTATCTAAGAAGTGTTATTTGAAATATTATGATTTTATTTATGATTGAATGAATCCCAATGTACATAAAGAATTCACAATTGTATATGAATAAATTACAGCCACTACCTTAATCTTCAAACTTTTACATGTTCGTAGAAACTAGCAATGAATTAGTTATAATTTAGTTGAATGTGTCAAATATTTAAAAATTAATAATCAATAGGTTTGTTTTATCATGAAATCCTAACATTAGTTAGTTGAAATATTATGATTTTATTAATGATTGATGAATCCCAATGTACAGAAAGAATTCGCAATTGTATATGAATAAATTACAGCCACCACCTTAATCTCCAAACTTTTCCATGTTCGTAGTGGATAGCAATTAATTAGTTATAATTTAGTTGAATGTGTCTAATATTTAAAAATTGATAATCAACAGGTTTGTTTTAGCATGAAATCCAAACATTCCGAAACCAGAATTGATGCCATGCTAAAACAAAAAAAAATAGGTTTGTTTTAGCATGAAATCCAAGCATTCCGAAACCAAAATTGATGGCATGCTAAAACAATCCTATTAAAGAATACTTTAATAGGTCCAGTCATCATTTTCTCTCCCAATCTCTGAAAAATATCTATAAAATGAATTTTTTCACATAAGATATAATCACATAATATTTAATTCAGACAAACAAAAATCAGAATTAGCAGAGCATCTATGTACAATCGATATATCAATGGAGATCACATGATAGATTGGAGTGAAACAAAGATTCTGATGACATAAAAAAGAAACAAGAAGTTGACTTGTATTTTGTTGAAAGGAGAGTAGTTCTATGTAAAGTGAAACTGTGATGCTATGAAGACAAATATCAAAATAAGTATTCAACAACAAATATTCATGAAGAATTTCGCTTAGTGTCTGAAGAAGGAGCCTGATTTATGTTCTGAAACAACACAGAAAATTTGTTTTATTGTTGGTGTTTTTTCGTTACTGTTTATTAGGCAACATTGTTCTATGTATATTGCTTCTGACAAATATCTAGTGTTCCTAACGCAGAAACAATTCTCAAAAGAATTACAAATTTTTATTTCATAATTATACGACCCATTAACTAGTAACATATCTGCATACAATAAATTTCTTACATATATGGTTAACTTCAATAGAGTCAATGAAATGCGCCATAATCTAAAATTATTCTTTGTATGATTAGGTTTTTGCTTTGCTGTGATATTTAAAGGTTGGGAATTATTTTTTTGTTGAGTGTCAATTAAATTATTATTTAGTAATAATTGAACTATATCAAGTCAAATATTGTAGGCCCCGGAGCGTTCTTGTTAACTGTTTTGGTGTCATCGATAAAGCATATTACTCCCATGTGTGTTTGGGGATGAGACTTTTAAATAAATATAACTATGATGGTATTTTATTTTCTGGTTTTAAAGGAATGTTGAAGATTAATTTAGAAAAGATATTGGACACTTTCTCACTTATCTCACCAAAGTATGAGAGATAGATGTATTAATTGGTTTTTTCATGGCCATATTTGGCTTAGGACTATTTGTGATATATTCTGTTCAACTAAATCGTCTATTATTGAATGTTTACAGTCTTTTGTAGCTATTGATTTTCTACTTTATATTTCAGTTTCAGTGCTATTTTTTGACAGGTGTAAATCGAGAAGGCTGTATGGATCATCGATCAGTGTGCTAAAATTTTATGTGAATACGGGTGGTTGGAAAAAATGTATATTTCTCACTACTGCAGCGAATTTTTATAACCTTCATTGATTATTTATCACTACTTGTACCCCAAGTGGCATAAAATACTCTGTTGCATGTGTCGAGTTTTCAGATGTCTGAATAGGAACGAATAGTAACAAAATGTAAACCTTACATAATGTGAACATGAACAAATATGTTGGTAGTAATATATATATATATAGAATGAAGATATAGGTACATATAGCCAAAAAAATAAAGTCTTTATTGATAGCATCTATTAAAAATCTATTAATATCGACAGAAGCTCAAAATATAAAAACTAATTAAAGATCCTTAGAAATAATATATCAGAGAGCATAAACCTTCACATAATCAACCTCCAATTTACTTTCATCATTCCAAGTATTATACCACTGTGATTTCTTCTTATAAAATGCCTTCTGCATTTTGGCATCATCGTTGGACCATGGTTTCATATTTTGGTCAGGAAAATTGTATCCACCAACGCCCACTCCAATCGCAATGTACATCTTGAAGAAAAAAATTCATTGAATTATCAGAAATAATATACAAGCAGATAGTCCATATGGTCCATATGAGGAAAGATTTTGATGTTCATGGATAGCACACAAAAAATTAGGGGCTTACTGAAAGATAACTTATAATATAGAAATTGGATAATGCAGAGATGTAAATTTAAATGGAAAAGGATTATCGGGAAATTCCGCAAAGGAGCAGAAAAAAGCATGTCGTTGATGGGACTTGCCGACACATGTTTCTGCTTATTGGCTTTTTCAGGGCAACAGAATCAAGAAAAAGGTGGACAGAACTGAAACATAAGTGACACCGTTAAAGAAGCGGGCAACTATAAGTGCCTTGAGCTCTAGGACCTCCATTTCGAGGGAAAAATTGCTTGCATTGACACACAGATAGACTACAGGCCCATGTTGATAAAATTATGAGTCATTTGAACCACCAGGTGACCTATCTAGAACGATATAAGAGCATAATATAATAAGATTCAGCACTATGCCGTCACTTGTAAGCTGTCCTACTGAGTACATTTTGGTCACATATTTTTGTACGGCATTCTTACCACCGATAGATCCATGAAAAATAATAAGAAAACGCGCAGTGCCGTAAAAAAATGGTGCTCCACAAATTTGGAATTTTTTTTTTATTTTCCGACAATTACCAGGGTAAATTTGGTCATTTGATTTTGTACGGCATCTGTGTCATACTATTTCAATAATGCTTCTAATCCATTATTCCGCAACGCCGTACAAAAACCATGCGACATGTGGAAAAAATCGAGGGTTGCAATCCCCTCTCTTTCCGTAGTCCAGGGGGTGATTTGACACAACATGAAATAAATTTATTTAAAAGTATTTAATGCAGAGATATTATTTTTTCATATGCCGTACATTTGCTCCAAAGGGGAAAAAAACTGAAAAAGTAAAAATCAAAAAGAAAAAACCATATAACGAAATGTAAGGTGAATTTTTTTTTATACGGCATTAAGATAGTTTATTTGTACTAATTTTCATAGTCTTTTCGTGATTCTAGGTCCTAGTTAGAAACTATGTTAAATGTGGGTTTGTTTACTATCGATTTATACCAAAATATAGACATTGTTAATTGTCACTGATAATTCCAAAATACAACATATTTTTGAGAAGTACTCATGACACTGAAGTTAGCAGACACCTGTAAAATTTAAGCTTTTATTTCAGAAATGTATAAGTGGAAAAAAATATTTAAAAAATTTGTACTTTTTTTTTTGATTATGTAGATGTGCAATTTTTTTAAATTTTTTAAAAATAATTTTTTCAATTAAAAAAATCATAAAAATTGTTACATGTCTGCTAATTTCAGTATCATAAGTACTCGCACATTTTCGTAGCAACGTTCTGTTACGAGTTCTAGCATTTGTAGGGAATATCGTATTTTATTCGGGTTTTTTATTATTATCATTAAATATATCGAATTTTTCTAAAAAATGATTGTTTTATTTATTCACATCATTACAATGAAACAAATCAATTATATGTATGTATCAATAATGTTTGAAGTATATATTAAACCAAAAAGTATATAAAACTGTTGATACTGGGATTGACAGTTTCAATTCTTGGACATATTATACACACCATTTCAGTTCAGTTAGAAGTCATAGTGATTTTATCATATTATCAATTGTTCTCTTCAAAAATATGTTTAATACCGTACTGTATCAGATGGTCATGAAGTACCCTTAAAATTGTATCGTCACTTTCATCAGTCTAAAAGATATTATCTGCATAAAAATGTACGGCATCATTTATTCCTAATTTATCTACGTTAATACTATTTAAAACAAGGGTAAAATGTAGAAAACTGCTATATTTCATCAATCTATGATATTTAAACTTTTACAATAATTTGCAAAATTTCAGTTTTTGTATTTCTCTATAATTTTTTTCAGAACGGTTTCTTTTGAACGGCAATACTATATAACAATTGTATTTTACAATATCATGTAAAAAAAAAGTTCCCGTACAGGATCAAATGACTTTACAGCTCTATAAATCAAGGATACGATGAAATTAAGATAATTATTACTGATATACATTCAACTGAACAATCATTTTTTGACGGCATTATCTTTAATAGTACTTTTGAGTGCTATATAATGTTTTGGAACCGAAGCCGTACTTTTTCAAATCACCCCCTGGACCACGGAAAGAGAGGGGATGGCAACCCTCGATTTTTCCCCTTGTCGCATGATTTTTGTACGGCGTTGCGGAATAATGGATTAGAAGCAGTATTGAAATAGTATGACACAGAAGCCGTACAAAATCAAATGACCAAATTTACCCTGGTAATTGTAGGAAAATAAAAAAAATTCCGATTTTGTGGCGCACCATTTTTTTACGGCACTGCGCGTTTTCTTATTATTTTTCATGGATCTATCGGTGGTAAGAATGCCGTACAAAAATATATGACCAAAATGTACTCACTCTACCTGTACTTTCGAATTCTCACCTGCACTCAGTTGGACAGCTTACAAGTGACGGTATAGTGCTGAATCTTATTATTTTATGCTCTTACATCGTTCTAGATAGGTCACCTGATGGTTCAAATGACTCATAATTTTATCAACATGGGCCTGTAGTCTAAGAGGAAGCATAAGCAATTTTTCTTACAAAATGGAGGGCATCTGAAGAAGCCAATAAGCAGAAACACGTGTCGGCAAGTACCAACAACGTGTTTTTCTGTTTCTTTGCGGAATTTCCCGATAATAATTTTTCATATAAATTATAATTAATGTCATAATATCATTTACATTGAGATCACCAAAACATGTTGGAAAACGAGTACCAATGGAAACTATTCATTTTCTTTATCAGATAAAATCAAATATCCTGGAATAAGTTTGCATACTATGATTATTCACCCGCATTCACTCATGAAAATGCAAATGTCTTAAAAAAATGACGTTCTTTGAATTTTCAATGCATTTGCGTATTGATAATGGCCATATGAAATGTTATTCTCTTGATAACACGATCTTTAATAACCATAAATTTGAATAGTGTACTGTATAGACCACATTAGTTAGGTTAGGCGGGAAATTTGAATTACGATTCATCCGTGGATCCGAGCACTGACTTACCCATGCATTTCTTATGGGCCTAACATTTACGCGAATTTCTCGCCTGTTTTAGATACTTTGGCTAATTTCTCAAGGTTTATTTTGGTTGAAATAGATTCAGTGAACCTTTCTCAAGAATCTAGAATACAGTTTTCATAACAAAATTGTACATTTCCAGAATAATTAATAAATATAAAAGTGTTCACCGAATTCGATTGACGTATGTCTTAGCTCACTCGAAATTAGTCAAAAATAATAACATAACCCTAAATCGGCCTTGTAATGACTCACAACAGAAGTCATCTACGACGTACGGAAATCTTTCGAACTACACTGGTTTCAATTTTGATTTAAGGATAAACAGAAGTAGATTTTGATGTGGAAAGAACATGAAAACATGCACTAATGATGAAGGTACCCAATACTTGATGTATCTGTACTAACATTCTCTTTTAAATAGGGTGGTTTCATCCCGAAGTTGAAATTCCATGTTAAAAAATTTGATAATGGATCTCCCGCCAAGAGAATGATTCTAACCTAACTACCCTAATAACACACTTTGTTCCCGGAACGTCCCATTCATGTTCCATACGTGTCGCAATGTCCCGGCCTCCTATGGAATATCCCCGGAACGTCCCACTCGGAATGTTCCAGGAACGTCCCAATTGGAATGCTCCCGGAACGTCCCACTTGGAATGTTCCGCTTAGAATGTTCCCGGAACATATTATTTTGACACATATTGTCGTTTAAAAATCCGAAATCAGACAAAATATATATATTATTGATTATTGAATTTTCTTGTGCTTCTTTGATTCATATTTTTACTAGACAAAACAACATGCTAAAAAACTTACGAAAATCTTGCACAAAAATCTATCTATCTATATATATATAATATATAAAATATATTCATTTATGGTTTAATTCACTTAAATATATTTAGTCTGTAAAAGTTTGGTGATATTTCATTTTTTACTCATTCATACTGGACCATATCCATAGCCTGAGCAGGATTTGGTAACAAAGTGAGATCTTCTCGTACTGGATCACCGAGGCCAGCAAACATTTTTGTTCATTTGTCTTTTCATAGAAAAGAGTTTCTCAAATTCTTTGTTTTGAACCAATATGTCTTGTCACCATTGTCATATGTTCTTTGTTTGCGTAATTGTCTCCCTTGTAAGTTTGTGTATTGTTGTTATATTCGAGATAAGAATTAAGAAGTATACCTGATTTATATAGGTAAGTAACAAATATTATTCTCAGTTGATATATTTATACAGAAAGAAAAGATGTATTTTAATTTTATGGTTAGGAAAACAAACAATTTTATTGATGCAAATGCCTGATAAAATTATTCGTCAATAATTGATCCCCTGGTTTTAAACCCACAATTAGTATTAATATTATATGTTATGGAGATAATGTAATTTGCAAAATTTACATTACAATTTACAATGAAAATGTCAATATAGACTAGAGCTGGACCAATTTATAAGGTTATAAAGGCAAAAGTTTTAGTTTTCCCTGGTTGTGAAGTTCATATATCAATTAGAAATTTATATAATATAATTGGATTGCTATTTCCTAATAAATTAATAAGCTGTTCAGTTTTCTTTGTTGAGATAGTAATGCTTCTTGTATTTACTCTGGAAATTTCTTCCACTAAGATAATATTTGTATCTATTTGTATTTCAGGTTCTACTACGGCATGCAATAATCTGTGCGGTGTTTGCTGCAGAAAAAAACCGGATAGCAAATCAATTTACGTAATGACATCATTACTGGTGGAACTTAATGGAAAAGTCGATCACCTATTGAAGAGCCATGCGAGCAGGGTAGAACCAGTTGAGGAAATAGGCATTTTGGCAAAGGCCAATATTGAGTTCCCTATTGGAAACAAAATAATTCTAGATGAATTTAATGTATTTTTAGAAGATCAGGGAAATTACTCTGGCATGGTAATTTTCATGATTTTTTAATTGTTCTCTATAGTTGTTCAGTTATAGTCAAATCTAATATGACATCATTCGAATTGCAGAAATAGTTAAATATGTCAAAAACTCTATTTTTGCTAGTTTTCATGAGACACCCTGTGACATATCATTGATCCTTTTTTTTATAGGTAAAATATTTCTCCAAAATCGGAGGAAACAATTTGACAGAATTTGTAAAAAGATACTTGGCTCCGATAATACGGGATGATTTAGCCATGCAGTTCACGTATTTAGGCAGAAGTGGCAAATATAACTTTGGAGATTCGAACTTGTCGAAAGCAATTGTTGGTAAGTTTGGTTTAATTTCGAATTCAATTATATTAATTGTACTATGCGATGAATATCAATGGTACAACTATAAGAATGCATACTACTTCGGACATGCCTCTAGCTCGATGGTACCTCGCTGTTTATTAATAAATATGTATATATTCTTTTGAACTTAGAGCATTATATTTTGTTCATTTAACAAGAAAGTTTGAAGAAACATACAAATGTGTTAGCAGAGGTTAGTGAAACAAGGTACCATAGAATTCGATGTACGATACTAGAGCTTATGGAAAAACCTCAGCAAAAAAACCCTATCTCCCTGTTAGTGTTTACTAATAAATTACTCTCCATTTAGATGCATCAGAGAAAACAAACTTAATAACAAATAGGAAAGAAACAGAATTTTCTATCGGAGGGTGGTTGAGGACAGCTCCAGAAAGGAAAAGGAGATCCATCGTGGTATGATTCTGGAGGCTGTATGAAAAATATTTTGGATTTTATTATACTTTGTATCCTTTCAGTTTATGGCTCTATTAAAAATACATTTATGTATATGCATTATTTTATTACGGATTATTATACCTATATTGTTCTGCCAACCACCCCCAACCTGCCCAAAACAATCCCCACCCTCCACCCCGCAATCCAATCCAATGCCCCCTCCCCCGACCTACAAAAAACCAGCCCCCCCCCCTCCCCCTCTTAAACTCCCCGGGCTATTCCAAGAATGTCCATTGGTGCCTAAAACGTGTTCCGTCAAAATGTTCCCGGAACATTATCGGAACGCTCTTACGAACTGCCACGGGGATGCCCCTGGAATATTTCGCGAACATCCACGGATGTTCCGGGAATGTCCCGATGGGACATTCCCGGAATGTGCGATTTGCCCATATGGGCTTTACCGGGAATGTTCCCGGGGTGTCCCGGGATGTTTTGCGACATTCCTGGAACATATCTTTTGTCGCAAATGGATATTCCGGGAACATTTTGGGAATACACTTGTGCTATTAGGGTAATGTGATGAAATATATTGATCGACAATTGAACGATCGCGTAAAAGCTACTGATGTCACGTGATAGTCACTATCACTAGAAAACCATTTTTTTTTCTTCAAGAATTTTATATTTCAGAAACTATCTGTCAGATTCCGCTGAAATTCCGCACAAACCTTCAAGCCGCCATTTTACTTTCGAGTAACGGATTTCAGCCCGTATCGGCTATCTATTTTCAGCTATTATTGTGAAATTAAAATAATGAAGATTATGTTAGCTGTTCCGGTTTTCCAAGAAAATGAAGATCTGAAGAATTCATACATACGCTACATTTTTGCTCGCATGTTCTGAGAAACGGCGTGCGCTCATTTTGCACAACTGTCTGCAACTTTCAAATTTTTTTGCCAAGAGTCTCAAACCATTAGGTTCGACTCACTGATGAAGAATTCGAGGTCAAATTTGATTCGGCCGGCCGTTGCCACGATATCTTGAGAATGGAAAGAGATAGCTCCTTGAAATTTTCAGGGTAGTTGGCGCGTCCAAATACGACGGACAAGTTCGTTAATGGGCATAATCAGCCGAACGGTTTTCGAGTAATAATTTTTTCATCAGCCAATTGAGATCCAATCGAATTGAAACTTGATGTAGAATACCGACACAAAGACGTTTGCGGAATTTTGTGAGAATCGTATCACTAGAAAATCTTAAATAAATTATTACAAAATATTATTTATTTCTTATAAACTGAGAACGGAAAGAGATAGCGACTTGTAATTTTTAGGGTAGATAGCGCATCCGATGCGACATTCGAATTTGTTGATAGGCATAATCGGCCAAACTATTTTGTAGTTATACCCATCTGAAATTTGGTTGTTATTTACTCAATAACTTGAAAAATACGAATCCGATCCAATTCAAACATGGTAATTAGTTGTAGAATGACTACTCGAAAATTCTTGCAAAAATTCGTGAGGATCTTCTCACTAAAAAATTTAAAATAAAAACATTGAAAATCATTGAAAAAACTTCCACTATATATTAGAAACTATTCGTCCAACATCGCTGAAATTTTACGAGGGCCTTCAAGACCTAAGTTTACAGCAACCGAGTATGAACAAGATCGGATTTATATTGTTGGATTATAATGTCGATAACTCAAAAAAATACAGACCCGATCGAATTGAAACTTGGTAACTAGTTGTAGATTATCGGCGTAAGTGAAATTTTGTGAAGACCGTACCACTAGAAAATGTTTACAAAATTAGGAAAAATTATTATGTATCTTGAGAACGGAAAGAGACAGCGACTTAAAATTTTCAGGATAGGTTGCGCATCCGAATGCGACATTTGAATTCGTTGATAGGTATAATCGCCCAATTGTTTGTGGAGTCATACACATCTGAAATGTTGTTGTTATTTCCTCTACAAATCAAAATTTGCTAATCCGATCCAATTAAAACTAGGTAATTACCTGAAGAACGACGACGCGGAATTTCGTATCCTGTAGTTACTTGAGGAGTTTTTTCGTATTTCAATTCCAATATGTCAGAATTGAGAATTATGTGATCATAGATTTTCTCGGTACTGGCGTCTGTCATTAAAATTATATGAAATGAATTCATATATTATAAAAGCTGAGAAAACGGTATATGGGTGATTCCGTTCTAACTGTGATATTCAATGTCCTGTATTGTTTGTTCTCATAGGTCATTAATTAATAATCAATTTATGAAATTTTTGTGCTTATTGGAAAATTATGAACATATTTCAACATTATTTTCATATAATATAACTTGCCATTTACAGAAAACTTACAATATATCACTTAAATATCAGTACCATGTCCATTTCTAGAATTTATTTATTAAATGTCAGTACCGTGTCATGTCCATTTCTAGAATTTATTTATAAATTGTTAGTTTTTTTGTCGCAATAAATGATTTAAACTAATTACCTCATAAATTCTAATGTTTATGATCAAACTGAACAAAATTGACACATTTTTTATTTACCGCCGTATTCACAAAGCATTCAATCTCCGTTAAGTCCTAACTGAGGTCCTCAGTTAAGGATAATTAAGAATCGCAACCACACTTAACTTGAAAATTAGCGTGAAACAGGCTTGTTTCACCACCGTTACATACGTTAACTGAGGTTGCGATTCTTATTTATCATTAACTTAGTTAGGACTTAACGGAGATTTAAAGCTTTGTGAATACGGCGGTTAATGTATTAAGTAAAGCTTTAAAGACAAAAGTTATTGAACCGGAATTCAATGTTAACTTAATACATTAAACAAAAAATGTGTCAATTTTGTTCAGTTTGATCATAAGCATTAGAATTTATGAGGTAATTAGTTTAAATCATTTATTACGACAAAAAAAACTAACAATTTATAAATAAATTCTAGAAATGGACATGACACGGTACTGACATTTAATAAATAAATTCTAGAAATGGACATGGTACTGACATTTAAGTGATAAATTGTAAGTTTTCTGTAAGTGGCAAGTTATATTATATGAAAATAATGTTGAAATATGTTCATAATTTTCCAATAAGCACAAAAATTTCATAATTTGATTATTAATTAATGACCTATGAGAACAAACAATACAGGACATTGAATATCACAGTTAGAACGGAATCACCCATATATCGATGCTATATTGGATTAAGAGTGTCCAATATAATGGGGGGAAGCACTGAGAAGATAGTCAACGACTACAATGAATATTTGGTGAACGTCGTTCCCCAACTGTTGGCCAATACTCCACATGTTCCTTTTCACTGTGTAATCCCCGATAACAGTCAATCAATGTTTCTGCGACCTGTTACGTCGCTTGAAATAATCAACCTGTCGAAAGATTTGAAGAATAAACATTCTAGTGGGGTAGATGGAATCCCTGCACACATCATGAAGAAAAGCCTGCCCATCATTAGTGAAATTATGGCATATATCATCAACAACTCCTTCAAGTTCGGAATCTTTCCCTCGGCATTGAAAATCTCGCTTGTGAAACCTATATTTAAAAAAAAAGGAGATCCTGAAAGCATGGAAAATTACAGACCAATATGCATCCCACCTAGCTTCTCAAAAATTTTTGAACTAACCATGTCCATTAGAATAATAGATTTCATGAACAAGTGTGATTTATTTAACAGATCTCAGCATGGTTGCCTACGGGGTAGATCCACACAAACAGCCATTCACGAATTCACCCAAAATATAATGAACATGATGGAAGGTAAGCTAATAGCTTTGGGCATGTTTCTGGACGTGTCTAAGGCTTTTGATTGTGTGAATCATGAATTATTTTTAATCAAGGCCCAACGATATGGAATAAGGGGACCAGCACTTAAGTGGATACAATCATATTTGTCAGACCGTCCTCAATCAGTTGAAATTTCACACAATGGCATTTTCTATAGATCGCAGTATCGCGTCACAAACGTTGGAATTCCTCAAGGTAGTATCCCTGGAACTGTATTTTTCCTCATCTATCTCAATGATGTATGTAATTCTGATACAAGTCCCTATCAATACACGACCATCTTTGTTGACGACACAAATCTTCTAGCTGGTGGCGGGACATTTCCAGAAATGATGACAAACAGTGTGCAATTGTTTGAAAAAACCAAAAACTGGTTCCTAAAAAATAAGCTTGTCTTGAATGAATCAAAAACAGGGACAATTTTATTTAGAACTGATCCAAATATGACTCCACCCACGACAGTTAATATCAACAACTCATCTCTAGTTCTATCAGAGAGCATAAAATTCTTAGGCATTCACATTGATGAACATTTGAAATGGTCCCATCACATCGAGCACCTGGCAACCAAACTGAGTCAGATATCCTATGGAATTAGAGTAACATCCAAATATCTCCACAACAACGACACTAGAGTCCTTTACCTCGCAACATTTGAATCGGTTGCAAGATACGGAATAATCTTTTGGGGAGGAAATAGCAACATTGAAAAAATATTCACTATCCAAAAAAGGACGATCAGACTCATGAACAACATGAGATATAATCAATCCTGCAGAACAGTATTCAGGACAGCCAACCTTATGACAATCTATGCTCTGTACATTTACGAATGCCTAATGTTCATCTTTAAACATCCAGAAATGTTTGAAGAGAATACTCTTTCGCATAGATATCCCACAAGAACCAAAGAATTCTTTTACCCCCAGCATCGATTGACTGTAACAGAGAAAAGTGCTCACTACATGTCAATAAAGTTCTTCAACAAACTTAAGCCTGAGTTAAAGTCAATAAAGAAAATAAGCAATTTTAAACGAGAAATCAAGAAACTCCTCATAGGACTGGAACCATATAGTTTATCCGAATTTCTTAGGATATAGTATATGTGAATATTTCTTTTGACACTATTTCATTCTATGTTGCCAATGTTAACTTGTAGCAACTTACTCTGAAATAAAGATCTTTATTATTATTATTATTATTATTATTAATATAGAGGTGAGTGGGCAATAGAAGATGCGCATAAAATCTGCTGACTTCACGTCAGTTCTTGTACTAATTTTGTATTGTTCCTTTGAAAAACGTATATTCAGAAAAGAAATATTAAAAAATTTTAATTTCAAAACAGCAATGACATGAAGTAGGGACTTTTGTGTATTCACGACGTATTTTTGGCGCTCTTGTTCCGCGGGACAGAGTGCTTATCAATTTGCGCAAATGTCTGTAATTTTCGAATTTTTGGGTGAAAATGGTCTCAAACGTTTTGGTTCGACCCACCCCGATCAAGAATTCGTGGTCAAAATCGATTCTGACCACTAATTCTGATTTCCGAAACCGACTACTCGATCCATCTGAAATTTAGCATTAAATTGTAGAAAATGACCTTTATATGCATGCGAAGTTGTGTATTGATCGGGTTGCCATAAAGAGTAAAAAAAAATTTGAAAATTTTTGAATTTTGTTTCTACAATAACTCTCGAACAGAATGAGCTAGGCAGTTGAAATTTTCAGAGTAGGTTTGGGAGATAAATATCTCGGTTAAGTTCGTTATTGGGTAAAATCTGCCTGATGGTTTCAGAGTAACAACAAAAAAAATGTTTTTTAAATTATAAATTTCAAATTGAATTGTTTTTATGATGCAGTTGCACCATATAAATCCATTGATATACTTTCAACTCTATGAGGCTAATACTTTCGGAGATATGATTTTTCGAAATTTCAATAATGAATCGTACTTCTATGTTTTCACAGAATGCTGTACTTAATTATTCTATCTATGAATTATTATATGATCTGTGTTCTTACATGTTATCTTGTTTTCCTATGAGTGATAAATGTCAAAATTATTTCTGGTTCGTTACTCTTGATATAAAATACACCTCCTGTTCTAGAAAACAAAGTATGATTGAATGCAAAAGGACCAATTAAATAACCTCAGCTATCGTAGAATTATGAGGATGATATGATATAATTATACTTTTAAGGTGATAATATAATACCCGTGGATAATCCATATGTTGATGGAAATTTATTCTTTGGTAAGATACATAATCAAATTAGGATCTGAATATCTCCAGTAAAAACAAAACTCCAATATTGTCTAAGTTTTTATTGATATATAATTTTGAGAGTAGATTTGAGGAATGATTATATCGGATAAGTTCGTTATTGGGGAGAATCGGTCTGTTTGAATTCAATATCTAATATGATGCAGTTCTATCGTAAGAATCCATTTATATCATTCCCAGAGACCAATAATTTGGGACATATAATTTGTCAAAGTTTGAACAAGAGCGCTAAAGCTCCTGTCCACAGGTCTTGAACCATTTTTGATCGTTAATACGTAAAATAATGGCACTGGGCATTAACCGAATTAAAATTTTAGAATAAATATATGTAATAGTGAACTTACTCAGCGCGGATTCAAACCCGAATTTCCAGCGCGGCAGTCGAGCACGCTAGCATCTCACCATCAAGGTGTTCCAAGATTTGAAATTTCAGAAGAAGTAAATAGTAGTTCGATTTTTTTTTGTTTCCGGGTAATAATTTTATTTTCAACCAATACAATTCCGATCGAATTTAAACTTGGTGAGTAGTTGTAGAATACAAACCTTAAGACGTTTGTGAAATTTTGTGATAATCGTATTAGGTACTAAAAAATTTAAAAAAATTATTAAAATATAATATTTGTCACGATAATCTGAGAACGGAACGAGATAGTGACTTGCAATTTTTAGGGTAAGTTTTGCACCTGAATGCGATATTTGAGTTTGTTGATAGGCATACGGATGGGCGACGGATTATCAACAGTGCGAGATGTGGTTAGTGGAGTTCCTCAGGGGTCAGTTTTGGACCCAATTCTTTTTTTGATATATGTAGCAGATCTCAACGCCATAATATGTTGTGAGTCTTCTTCGTTTGCAGATGATACCAAGCTCTTTGCAAATGCACTTACCTCCCACCGTCCGCTACAACAGGATTTGATGTCTATCGCAACCTGGTCAAATGAGTGGTTAATACCACTAAATGCCTCTAAGTGCAAGGTTCTCCACCTCGGTAAGAACAATCCTGGACATACCTACTTTCTCGGCGGTCATCCAATAGATTCGGTAACTGGGCACAATGATCTTGGTGTGGTCATCTCAGAAGATTTGTGCTGGTCGAAACATGTTTCGCACATCGTGTCCAGGGCAAAGAGAATCTTGTATCTAATAAGGAGATCATTTCCATCTTGCTCCCTTAGAACGTGCAAACTACTGTACACGACATATGTTCGTCCAATCTTGGAGTATGGTGGTCTCGTCTGGTATCCCACCTTGAGGAGGGACGAGTTGCTGCTGGAGAACGTTCAACGTAGTGCGACGCGTATCCCATACGGCCCTAGGAGACCTTCGTATGAAGAGAGGTTGAATTTGTTCGGTCTCACTACGTTTAGTGAACGGAGGTTGCGTGGTGATTTAATCATAACGTTTCGAGCGTTACATAGCCTTTTCGGTAGTGATTTGAGTGATCTCTTCGAACTAAACTTGAATATCTTACGTGGACATCCATACAAGCTAAGTCGGGAACGCTTCAGATCGCCGCAGCGGGAGAGTTTCATCAGTAACCGTGTGTTTTCGAGATGGAACTCTCTACCTGCTCGAGTGGTGTCGGCTACAAGTGTTAACCAATTCAAAAATCTGTATGATGGGACTCAGATATGATTTTCTTTTCTTTTCTTTTTTTTTGCGCTTTTGCCAATCATGTTGAGATTTTGTTTAGCATATAGATGACATTGTGGTTACTTTATTTAATTGTAGTAGGCAATGTAAATTGTAACGGCAATGCCTTTTCTCTTATTTCTGTTATAATAATAATAATCGGCCAAACAGTTTTGGAGTTATACCCATCTTGAAATTTGGTTGTTATTTCATCAATAACTCGCAAATTCTTCAGTTCAAATCAATAAGGACCTTCATTTGAAGAATTATGTGAAAAATAGGAATAACAATGCTGAAAAAAGGAAAATTAAAAAGGAACGAAATCATTAATTGGTATAGAAGAAACGAAAAATTATAAACTTTAATATGATTTTAGCGCAATTTTCATTAGCCTACCCTAGTTTTATAAATGTTATGTTTGGGAATATATATTTATTTCGATAATTTTTTTTGTTTTTCAATTTTTATAGCAAGAGTTGGCCATTTTTCTCGTGGTTCTAGCTGAAAATGAATTGAATGACAATAATTTCAACTTTACTGTGAGATTATTGTGCAATAGAAATGCAGTTATTCAATTCATTTACCAAGTACAGCAGGGTTCCTTAATCTTCCTTAATATGAAAAAACTTACGCCTCAAGTATCTACAGACAGGATACGATATTCACGAAATTCCTCGAAAATTAGTTTCGTCGGCATTCTACGAGTTTTAATTGGATCAGATTAGTATATTTCGAGTTATAGAGGAAATAACAGCAAACATTCAGATGAGTATAACTCGAAAACCATTTGGTCGATTATGCCAATTAAGGAACTCATGTCGTATTCGGATGCGTAACCTACCCTAAGAATTGCAAGTCGCTACCTCTTTCTGTTCTCAAGCAGATATCGTGAGATACATAGTTTTTTTTCGTGATTTTTTTTTTAAATATTCTAGTGGTACGGTCCTTACAAAATTTTACATACGTCGTTATGACGATATTCTACAACTAGTTACCAAATTTCAATTCGATCGGGTCTGTATTTTTTGAGTCATCGAGGAAATAATATTCCAGATGGGTATAACGCCCAAACCGTTGGGCCGATTATGCCCGACAACAAACCTAACTCTCCCATTCTGATGCGAAACCCACCCTGAAAATCCCTACCCCTTTCCGTTTTAAAGTGATCGAGGCAACGGTCACCCTTCCAGCTACTGAACTCAAACTGCTCGGATCTCCAACAAAATAGATGCGATCGTTTTCAAACTTGGACCTTGGCAGAGTTAGATTTTGAAGTCACTCGCCAAATTTCGGCCATGTTGGACGAATAGTTTCTGATATATATAATATTTTTCAATGTTTTTTTTATTTTTCTAGTAAAACGATCCTCACAAAATCGTGCAAGAATTTTTATTTCGGCATCCTACAACTAATTACCATGTTTTAATTGGATCGGATTCGTAATTTTCGAGTTATTGAGGATATAACAACCAAATTTCAGATGGGTATAACTCCAAAACCGTTTAGCCGATTATGCCTATAAAAATTCAAATGCCGCATTCAGATGCACAACCTACCTTAAAAACACCAAAACTCGCCTAGACATTTTCAAGAAATTCATCATTCAAAACTTCTCCCAGGTCAATTAAGTCATCTTCAATACGATCTTCATCGATGATATTAACCATATCAATCAAAAATGGACTGCAAACCCACGCTGTTCTGAGCTAAAATTACCTAAAAAAGACGTCTGCAATATTCAAGATGCCTAGACATCTCTTCTTGTACCGTTTTTGATGTAATTTACGTCGTGTTGTCGCCGCCTTGTAACATTAACTGTTCCAACAGACAGGGTTTTTGTGTCGGGGTGAATCAAAGCTTAGATAAACTACAGGATTTTTAAACCGAGCCCTCTTAGCACGAAAATCATCAGTGCTGTCAGATATAACCCCAGGGTGGACAGTTTTAAGATATTCTGACAACTTTGCTGGTTACATACTTCCATAAGTATATAAGCACTTTACCGCATAAAAAGCACTGCATTTTTTTAGTACTACACAGTTCTCTAATCAAAAAATGTTGTGAGTTAACTGACCTACCACAGACCCCTAACATTCATGCCATAGACCCCCAAGGGGTCCATGGACCCCACTTTAAGAAACCCTGAAGTACAGGGTCTCATTTCGTTTATTCTTCCAGGGATTGCGAAACAAAATAACTAATACAATGAATTCGTTTGTGTTTTGAATTCGAAATATACAAAAGCTCGCACTACAGCGTTGAAGAAGTAGACCTCCAATATACGAAAAATTGCGGCGTTGTCAGACTGTATTCCAGGCTATCTCTATAGAGTGTTATAGTGGAGTTATAGTATGCCTGCTATTAGAACTAACTGGACTTACCTCTTTGTCAAAGGGTGCCATTTTTGAGTAAGAAGTTCTCCATCTATCAGTTCCTTGCAAATCAAGTTGGGTTTCCAAGGAGGCAAAACCCCCATCAGGCGGATAAATATGTCCATAAATGTTGTCATTTACACTCAAGGTTATTTTTTCTGCATTAAACAATAAATTATTCAAATGGTTCACGATAACTAGATCATCTTGACAAATTATTGGAATTTTCAAATATTCTTTATGATCATCTATCAAATAATGAAGTTATGTTTTCTCCCAGTAAAATCAGTACAGTGTGAGCAAAACTTGTTGTACCAGCTCCATTATTAGAAAAGGAAATACAATGGAAATATTCTGAAAAAAAGTTTTCAAATGGCCATTTCAAGCTGACTTAGCCTATATTATTTTTCAGAAACTTCCTATATTTTGACATATTTTGATTAAAATGTCTAAAACCATTGTGTATGCAGTGATTCAATTTCGTTTCGGCATTTTTCGGAACATTGGCATTTTTCATTTCCTTCCCTGTAGGTAGAGCTTAAATAACGGATTCTGAATAGATTTCTGTCAAACGTCTCAATTCCTGAAGCGATGACAGTTTTATTTAACTGTTGAGGTTATATTTCCGTATTAGCGAATAAGGGAATTATATCTGACCACCTTCATCAACAAGGTACACTTTGGGGTAAATTTTAACATTTTGTACTTAAAACAAAATATGCGCAATATAAAGTTGATCGACGAATGAAAAGTTGATCGACGAATGAAAACGATACGATTGACATGGTGGCGTCGCCATGAAACAGTCACCAAATCGCTCAAATTGGTCAAATTCTTATCTGTCAAACAACGAACCATTGTTTCAGACATCTAGTATTGATTCAATCCGACATGTTACAAATCACAATATAAAAATACTACTATTATTTCGAGTTAAATTTTGTTGAAGTTGGAATAACATGTTCAAGGTAACTCTGGGCGGATAACTAAACTGCTCTTCTAGGTTTCTTTCGGAATTCCCCAACGACAAAACAATATTTGTCAACCATTATTGACAGGTGCCAGCCACTTTGCTATTTCTTTCCAAAGGCTACTTGATTAAATCGTAAAAATTGCGAATCTTTGATATCACTTTATTTTTACAAATTTACTCATTATTTTTGAACAGAAAAAGATAATACCTTTCCTTTTTCGCTCAAAATGTTTTCAGAAAAACCAGTTCCTTTGAAAATATTCCGAAATATATGTTTCTGAGATATCGATGACGTCATTACTTGAGTTTCCAATTATGGAGAAACATTGGCTCAAAATGAGCCTCACTCGATTGCAGATAGAAGCTTTTTCAGAATGTTTCTATAGTTTGTTCTTTTCTTATAATAGATCTAAAACATCGATTTTTTGCAACCCTTTTAAATTAATGCTTACCATTCGACCACTCTACCACAAATTTATTGAAGTCATTTGACCAACCATTTGTTTTTCTGATAGTTTTCATGCCATGACTCCTTCCACCGTTAGATTCCCCCAATATGACTCCTCCATAGACTACTTTTGAGAATTGCGAATTGCCAGGCAAAAAAGCAATTCGTATTTGGCCTGACTGATAATTATCACCATATTCTTCATTTTTAGGGTTCAAATATAACTCTGAAATGAAAATCAGTACTATTCTCTTGTGTTACTTACTATGGTATGGTTATATCACAGCATTCTGAAGTACAAGCCATGCACATATGCCACAGTAGGACGACATACATATCATACAAGCCCTGTACAGAGAAAATTAAAGCCGCATGCGCTCATTCTGGGAGTTCTATGATCGATTGATGTTGGTTTGACCACAGCCTACTAAAAATAAAGCCTGGAACCTGATTAAATGGCAAGATGGACTAGAGAAGTACGCTATACGATAGTCCGCCATGTTTCTCGCTTTGTGTACTTAAATACCGCTTGAAGAATTATATTTTTTGAGAAATTACTGTGAAGTATTCGTGAATAAGTGCAATACAAGAATTCAGTGATATCTATTCTGTTCTTACATAACTACTGTTTGTGTAAATATGTGTAGTGAATTTTCCCGTGGATTATTTTCTACTTAGGGTAAGTAGGTACTTTTGCATCATGATGATCATAATGGGGGCGAAAATGTGTTTTTAAAGATGGATCTTTTTTTAACAGGAGGTAAAAATAGAAATAAACCTTAAATCCAAAAATCACTTGTATGAAATAGGCATCCCTACGAAATTGAAATCCCTGAAATAGATCCTAATACTACCCTGGATCACATTGAATTTTCATTGCCAGATTTCGCCATGACTAAACCTTGCAGTTGTTTTTGCTTGGAACATTGATCCTTAAATAAAGTATGGGCTAGACGGTCGGTTTTTTAATGGGACTCAAATTTATTGGAAAAATCGAATATCCTCCTCTAATCCGCTAATTTTTATAAATGGCGATTCCTGACATAAAATGACTAATCTTCGAAAATAACGAAGTTCAAAAACCTTCCTTTCGATGGACATGTCATTGAACTATATAAAAAATGTAAATACATACATGAAAAACTATCAATTTTAGGTATGGGTCAATGTAATATCAATCGAAAGGAAATTTTGTGTATAATTACTAGAGATGAAACGGCAGTTTGGATGTCTATCCGGCCGTATAGTAGCTATCCGGTATTCGGCCGGATAATATTTTCGGGGCCGGATAGGCCGGATACCGGATAGTTACCGGATATCCGTTTCATCTCTAATAATTACTACCTGAAAGAACGTAGTTTTTTAATGTGTATTCCGAAATATGAGCGAAGTGAGAAAAATCTCAGAAACTTGTTACGAAATTGGTTTCTCTATTTCTTATATTTCGGAACCGAACACGAAGAAAGAGATCTTAGAGAAATAAGACTGCTCTGTGTCCGGCTTACTTGTCTCACTTAATAGCGAGAGTGAAAAGTATAACCTTCGAAATTTAAAATTGGGCTAATATACTGACTCGAGGGACCTCTTCCATTATCTTCCAATGATTCACCAGAAAAAGAGCTGCTTGTTAAAAGGATATCTTGAAAAATATATGCCGTTGCTTGATCGATCATCGAGTAAAGACTTTTGACACACCCATAACATGTAACCTCAAAATGTAGTGAGCAGAATGTAGGATGAACGTGTTCCTTTTTATACATGAGCGGTGAAGTGAGAACACAATTTCTCACTTTGTGAGATGATCACATTTCGGAAAACAGCATTAGACTAAAAAAAAACTATATTCATCATTTATGAAACCTATGGATTGTTGTAAAAAATGATTATGATGACTTGAATAAACAGCATTTTTTATAGGTACTCCCAAAGTTTTATTATTTTATGTCTAACAATCACTGAGATACGAGGCATCAAAGTACCCCTCTTCTATATTAAGAGTCAAAATTTTTCTTAAAATGCAAATATCTCCAAAACGATCATAGATATTGTTAAATAGACAGACCTTAATTTTGGAAGGGGAATCTAAATGTGAAATAAAAATTGGTCCAAGCCTTGTGGACAGGAGCTCTCTGGCGCTCTTGTTCAAACAGACAAATTATATCTCCGAAAGTATTGGTTTCTCAGAGTTGGGAATAATTACAATGGATTCTTATGATAGAACTGCATCATAAAAGAAATTCAATTCAAATAATAGTTTATTTATCAAGATTAAATAAGCAATCTGAGAATGAGAACTGCACTATAGAAGAAATCAAATTAAAATAGCTGAAATGAATTTGACTCTCTCTTATAGAACAAGATGACATGTACAATAGCGAACACAGATCATATAATAATTCATATTCATAGGATAATTATAGCATTCTGTGAAAACATAGAAGTAGGATTCATTATTGAAATTTCGAAAAATCATACCTCCGAAAGTATTTGCTTGTTAGAGTTGAAAATAATATCAATGGATTTTCATGGTGAAACTGCATCTTAAAAAAAATTGAATTTGAAATTTGTAAGTGAAAAAAAATTATTTTTTTTCGTTACTCCGAAACCATTTGGCCTATTTTGCCCAATAATGAACCGAGGTACTTATCTCCCAAACCTACCCTGAAAATTTCAACTGCTTAGCTCATTCTGTTCGGGAGTTATTGTAGAAACAAAATTTCAAAATAAAAAATTTTTTTTTGACACTTCAGGGCAACCCGATCAATACAAAACTTCGCATGCTTATAAAGGTCATTATTCTACAATTTGATGCTAAATTTCAGATAGATCGGTTTCGGAAATATTCATAAAAAATGTTTTTACTAAAAACGGCCATAACTCCGAAACCACTTCGTGGATTTTGCCTGTTAACTAACTCGTCCGAGATATTTACGTTCCAAATCTACTCTGCAATTTTCAATCCTCTAACTCCTTTCGTTTGAGAGTTATCGTGTTAACGGACGGCCGGCCGGCAGGACAGAAACGATTTCGACCACAAATTCTTAATCAGTGAGTCCAACCAAATCGTTTGAGACCATTTTCAGCCAAAAATTCGAAAATTACAGACATTTGGGCAAATTGATAGGCACTCTGTTCCAAGGAACAAGAGCGCCAAAATTTAGGGTTCTCGTTTAAAATAAGGAAGTTGGTAGCTACTTCCGGTATAACCGGAAGTGGTAGAAAACTGTCAATATTTAAAAACAGCAGCCTATCATTGTTACTTTCACATATAAGGCTAATTTTCCCTAAAATCCCTGTATAGTGTATCAAAAATGGAAAAGGTTTGGAGGAGACCCATTTCATTTTTAAATTAGGTTCTTTTGATAATTTTAAAATTGGCTCATACCCATTGAGGGAGTTGTAATTCGACACACGTATTCACAGAATTTACGCTGAATAAATATCTAACACCCAAATAGCGATCACTTTTGCATTCTAAAAACTCGAGTGCACTCGTTTAACACCATATTTCATACAATAAACCATAAACACATGAAAACTCGAAAATTCTCAACCTATAATTTCTTAATATACTATTTCGTTTCCCGACGTTACATGGACGTAGGACTCTTCGACATTGTTGGAAAATTTCTCGTACAAGGCTTGTATTTAAGATGGCTCTGATTTTACTGATATTCCTAGGTGTTCCGAGGAGATTTATCAGAAGCGCTCAACTGCTTGTGCGAGATCACAAGTGAATCACTTATGTTCCATATACGCTTTGTTACTATGTTCTTACGCAACCCTCGGCAAAGCAATGTTAATTTTTCACCCAAAAGTGAATTGTGGCTGCTACCCTCAGACTAGAAAATTTCGTTCCTAGCTCGGGATTGAACTCAGGACCTCACGAATCCTAGTCATCGCTCTAACTAACTGAGCTAGCGACGCTGATCATTATACATGATCAATTTAAATTTAAACTGCAACCTTTTGTAAAGAGTATACAAAAAATTTGTCATTTACCGGGATATATCCAGTCACCCTTAGGCAATTTCGCACTGACTTCTATCTTTCCATACAAAAAACTGAAGTAGTCCTTAGTGGTTATAAGTCCTGAAGCAACTGGTGGTTTGATTATAAAACCATTAGCAACTTGAGTACAGTCAGTTGTTCCGATTTTACCAGTACACCTAAAAAAATTAAATTATTTAAAAACCCTCAGTGATAAGGAAAAAATAAGTATTGGTTTCTCGGAGTTGGGAATGCTATTAATAATAATAATAATAATAATAATATATCTTTATTAACCCAACAGGAAAATCCCAATTACAAGGTTATAAGCATAATTTTAATGTATTCAGCATACAAACCTAAATAAAAATAAATTTACATCATATTTATCAAAAAACAATCTCAAAAATAAACAAAAAAACAAAAATGATTCTTGAACTTAGCGAAATAAATCGAGTGCAAGCCTATCAACACATCTACACATACGAGTTACTGGTGCAAGCTCGAACAGGTTTGTATGAGCCGCTGGCAAATAGAAGGTAGTTCTTGATCTTGCTGTCAGTCTAGGAACATTCAGTGCCATCTTTGACAGCAGATAAGATGAATCGACTTCGCCTGTGAACACCTTCCGTGCAAATCTGGCACTCTGTTCTTCATGTCTACGAACTAAAGATTTAACCCTCACCTCACCCATCACATGAGAAAGATCTGCACCCCTTTCAGGGTATCTGCCAGTTCGTCTATATGACACATATTTCAGAAATCTACGATGTATACCCTCCAGGCGGGAGATATGACACTCATAGATTGGGAACCATATTAAATGTGCGTACTCCAATTTGCTGACAACAAGCATAAAATATAAGTTCCTCCAAATCGACAAATCAACAAATTCTTTGCTGCATCTCAAGACGAAGCCTAAAGCTCGACTAGCTGAAGCACATAAATGTTCCACATGTGGAACAAAGCTGAAGGTAGAGTCAAACAACACACCAAGGTCTCGCACCTGCTCTCTTGAAACGATAAAGCTGTCGGCTACATGGTATTCATAAATCAATGGATTTAACTGCCTCGTGAAGGTAACCTTAAAGCACTTGTCCATGTTCAATCTTAATCCGTTAACCATGCACCAAAGATAGACGAACTCCAAAGAGGACTGGAGCAAGACAGCATCAGCCGTATCACGGATCCTGATGTATAACTTGAGGTCATCTGCAAATGCTAACGCGGGACACCCGAGTCTGGTTAGGAGATCATTGATGAAAATACCAAACAGTAACGGTCCCAAATTGGAACCCTGAGGCACGCCATGAAAAGGAGTATAAACAGAGGATCTGAAGCCATTATAATTCACATAATATTTTCGGTCCATTAGGTAAGACTTGATCAGCCTCACATATGCCGGAGATAAACCAAAAGACGAGAGCCGCCTCAAAAGAATATTGTGGTCGACAGTGTCAAATGCCTTCGAAAAGTCAGTATAAACGACGTCGACCTGACCACCATCATCCAAGCACTCGGCAATGTATTGGGAAACTGTTGAAAGGTTGGTGACAGTAGATCTCCCCCGAACAAACCCGTGTTGTCGTGAGGACAAATATGGAGAAACACTGTGATAGATATCCCCATACAGCACCTCCTCATAGACCTTTGCGAAGTTTGATAAGACAGAAATGGGTCTATAATTCTGTACCTGAGAACTATCCTCCTTCTTGAAAACTGGGACAACGCGAGCTCTCTTCCATCTATTAGGAAAGCAACATGATTTTAAACTGAAGTTTATTAATATCGACAAAGGTTTGGCGAGAGCAGAGCCATAATCTCTTATAAAGAATGATGGAATACCGTCATCTCCAGCTGTTATCTTATTAGAAAATTTTGACATAATCAATCTTACTTCTTCCTCTGACACCGCAGGCACCAGGACCGGTGGAAGCAGACCAAGATCCACAGAACCCTCATCATCGTCAGTAGCAGCCCCAGTATCAGTATCAGCGAAGTGGCGAGCAAAACTGTTAACAATTTCTTGAGGGCTCCCATGAGGAACACCATCACTGTACATAATACCCGGTATTCTAGTATTTTTCCGTCGCTGATGGATAAAACTCCAAAAGACTTTGGGATCCCGCTTAATCTTTTCCTGAACATCAGTCAAGTATTCCCGGTATGCAGAAGATATTTCCGACTTTACCAATGAGCGCAGTCGTACAAAATCCCGTTGGTATCTAACATCACGAGTAGCTATCCACTTTGATCTGTAAAAGCTTTTCAAACGAATATTTCGCTTAATGGTATTGTTAAACCACACAGGAAATTGATGTCTTCGGGACGAATATGTTCTACTGGGTACAAATGTCCTAAACAATTCGAATAGATTTTCGTAAAAGAAATCCAAAGCAACATCGACATGGCCGAGGCTGCCCATCTGATCCCAATCAAACCCCTCAATACTAGATAGTAATTCCACGAAGTTAGCTCTCCTGAAGTCATAAGATCGGCTACATGCAATTGGAAAATTAACTCATCTTGCCTGAAGCGATTTCTTGAAAACCAACTCCAATGCAGGATGGTATGGATCTTCTGGGACAAAAGGCACACAGAGACATCAACCTCTCCACTGCTGAAAACCAGATCCAACAACTTATCATCTCTGTTATATATTTCATTATCCTGTCTGAAACCGAAAAGACTACAGAAGTCACGTAACTGTATTGCTTTCCCGCAGCTAGATGATCCGTTACTAAAATTTGGAACATTAAAATCTCCCAACAATACTACTGTTTCATCAAAAAATGATCCCATAAGGGCCGATGTGAATGTATCAAGCTCCGAGGCAGATATGTCAGGTGGAATATAGACTAAACAAATAATCAATCGGAAGGGCCCAAGCAGCTGCACAACACAACATCTATCAAAGGTACTAGGTTCTTCACGAATTCATTTTCCAAAATCCTAAATCCTATGTGGTCAGATAAGGCGATCAAAACACCACCACCACGAGATCTACCAACAGACGAAAACTCTCTATCACAGCGAACAATGTTATAACCTGGCGGCGAAAATTCCCCATCCAAGACAGAGTCGCTAAGCCAAGTTTCACTTATACAAACAATATCAAAATTATAATCACACAATGAACGAAAAATCAACAGCAGTTTAGTATTGAGACCTCTAGTATTCTGATAATACACCGAGACACTTCTCGAAGACAAATTAGAGCTTGGGATAGTCCTATTGGTATGATCTAGTTTTCCGATCCTGACACAATAATGGTGGGAACACCATTAAGGTACCTCAATTTCAAGTTAGTCTCACCTCCAGCAACACGGCGATCCAGCTCTGTTTTCACACATTTGAAGACCGACACCTGGTGGGGTGTCCTATCTGGAGAAACCGACAACTGAGCAATTTTACCACGAGATTTAATTTTTCTGAACTTCCTTAAGACGATCAGTACATCATCGGATGACGATAGTCGCACCCTGATGGGTCGGTTCCTATTCTGCTTCGTGGGATCAAACTTCCCAAGTCTTACCCCCTTAACAGCTCCATCAGATATTCCACAGTCCGCCAGCACCTCACGAATCACTGCCATATCTTGCTGAACCTGATCCTGCCTTGAACCACCAGTTTCAACAGAACCATAGATAATTAAGTTGCTGGATCTCTTGGATCTTTCGAACATCTCATGGATGATCTGCTCGTCATTTACCATTTGATGCAAGGGCTCAACCCCAGCAGAAGAAAGAATCACACCCTCACCGCAATTTCTGGTCTGCTTCAACTCTTGTATCTCTTCTTTCAGTTCACTAATCAGCTTAAGAATCTTCGGGATCTGATGAAGTCCCTGCTCACATTCGATGCAAATATACTTGAGCCTACGCTTACTGCTGGGGCGCAGTTCGAAACATTTGAGTTCAGCAGCAGTCAAATCGGAACATGAAACATAAACGGGTCTATTGCATCCATCACATTTCAGAGATCTATCAGTTTGCTCATTCACAGCAACATTACATTTAATACAATTAAGGACCGCCATTCCAAAACAGAAGAATATTGCCAGCAAACTGGTGCGAAAATGGGATCAGACAAGGACACCTTTCACAATGGCTGGGCCGATAGCCAGTGTCTGACAAACGTACAAGAGGGCCGCGGATAAACAAATAGATTATAAGGAAAGGAATGCACCAGTCCACTTGATGAATAATAAATAATCAATAAACCAACCAAAAATGTACACACCTCCTATATATAAAACGATATCTTATCATATGCCGCGAACAAAATCACACGTGTAATGTGAACATGCTGAATATCCCAACCGCTAAATAAACAAACCGAAACAAATCAAATCCCAACCCAGAAGAAAATAACAAAATAAACTATACTCAAAAATATGAATAGTAATATATGTATACTTGCCACCTCAGGTGGTAAAAACACAGAATCACTGACCGAACTACTTGATTCAGCAGAAAGATCGAGAGCGCCGTGAAATACGTCTACTCGTTTAGGCTTGATGCTGTGATGCTGTGTAAATATTAATGGATTCTTATGATAGAACTGCATCATAAAAAATTAAATTCAATACGTAGGTCTGACTCCCGTCATATGTTGGATTTACATATGTACACCAGCAAATTATAATTAGAGCATTCTATGGCGGAGGTTACACGGCCAATCTGGTATTAATCTGGCATAAATCTGGTATCAATCTTGCCATCAAACCGGACCATCAATAATCAGTCTACGCGTATAGAATCGGTTTCCCATCAATTTTATTAGTTTGTTAGTGTTAGGAATGATATCATTGAGTTCTTATGATGAAACTGCATCTTGAGAAAAATTGAATTTGAAATTTGTTATGTAGAAAACATTTTTTTTTCGTTACTCCGGAACCACCTGGCCGATTTTGCGCAGTAACGAACTTAACCGAGATACATATCTATCTCCCAAACCAACTCTAAAAATTTCAACTGTCTAGCTCATGTCGTCCGAGAGTTATGGTGTTAACGGCCGGACAGAATCGATTTTGACAACGGATACTTGATCAGTGATACCATTTGGTAAGATTGAAACCCTATAAGTCAAGTCAAATCAAAGTACTATATATGTAAGAAAATACTGTAGAATATAAAAAATATGCAGCAGTATTTAATAAAGTGCGTCAAGTATAAGCAATAAACATGTCATATTGAAATTAAAGGTATCACGTGTTATTAGAAATCAAAATTATACAGAGACAAGCTTTAAACAAACCCGACAAATTAACAGATACTGAATTGAAACATTTCAAACAATAATTTGAAACATCACACCAAATAAAAACATCTTAGTGGTATTATAGGGCTCTTTATCAACCAGATATTAAAGAACAACTTTTTTAAACTGTATTGTTGACGCAATCAGACATGGTCAGGAAGTGCATTAAAGTATCATATACATATACATGATAATATTGGATTATGTTTAGAGAGGGTATGCCTGTGAGTTTGGACATTTGGCTTGACTGCACAAGTGTCATGAGCATGTTCAGGTAAATGACCGACCAACATACGTTTATTTCTATACAGAAAAACCACACATTCATAAACATACAGCCCCGTATGTGTCATAAATCCATTCTGACTGAATATTCCTCTATTTTAATCTCTCATTCGCATCCCCAATATGATCCCCTCTTCTGAACCAGAAATGCCCTTCACGGATTCACACTGTTGCCCCAGAGCACAACAACAAAACTTATTACAGAGCAGAAACCAGCATGATAGGTTAGCAACAATGTTGGATAATCCACATTACCCTTGAAGAGCCTAGGCACATAGCAACCAGCACCCAGCCTGCCAACAACATAATCAACCTCTCTCTCCCCCAGTCCAAATGACAGTCCACATAGATAAGAGTGACACCTCGGCTGTCAGCAGGTTCATCTTTTCAGGGCAGACCACCAGATTACTTCGTTCTGAATAGCATAAAATTGGATTCGCTAATATTCAGCTTTAAATTATTAATATGAAACCGCTGCTCCTCTGCAAGGAAGACTTCTTTAGCTCTGTCCAAAGGGCTCCCTAGAGAGTCATAGTTGACAAGTTTTGTGGTTTCAGCCACAATATGTGATTTAGCTAACAAAATGGAATGGACCCAAGATACTTCTCTGAGGCACACCAATAATTATCTCTCTATCCCCACAGCAGAACTCCAAACCATTCCTTCTTATCACCACACGCTGCCTTCGAACCGTTAAAAGAGACCCCACCCATCTCAATGGTCTCCCCAGCACTCCATACCATTACAGTTTCCCATCCAATATGTCATGGTTCAAACTCTCAAAGATCTTTGACAAATCCAAGAAGGACCACAGACCTGTCTCCTCCTCTCTCACCAGACAACCCACTATCCCATCAACAATGGTAAAAACAGCTATCTCTATTGATCTTCCTCTATTTATGTTGACTAGATGTTATTAAGTTGTTTGTGATACGAAAACTCAGTAGCCTCGAACATATAGCCTTTCCAAACACTTTGGAAAAGGAAGACAATAAGCTGACCGGACGGTAACACTCTGGGAGACCAAGATCTTCCTTCTTATAAAGTGACTTAAGGTGTTCAGGGAAAATACCATACTTGAAGGAATTATTCAACATATGGCACACAGGTTTATTATTCAACATACGGCACAGGTTTTTGCAGACCACAAAGACTCAAGAATTTTGACAGATATTTCTTTTATTTTTTAAGCCCTTTATATCTGACACAAGAGGGGTTACTGGATATAAAAACATGGACTTACCAAAGAAGGGAATGTTGTTTTCATAGGGCATCTCTATATTTAAAGTTTTTACCAAACCTGCAGCAACCTCCATCATATCATAATAAATTCTACTGTAAGTGTATATGTCGTTGAACTCCTCCTAAACGACGTGACCGATTTTGATGAAATTTTGTGTGTGTTTTTGAGCGAGTCCCTGGATGGTTTAGAGTCGCAATCAGACCCAATAGGAGATGTCGCAATCAGGGTATAAAATATTTGATTTGTTTCTTAATACGAAATGCGGATGCGCTGACTCATTTATTAGAACATCAACTTTTCTCAGATCTCAGAGACCTGGAGATGTCACTTTGACATTTGTAAATAATTTTAAGTTCTATCAGTATAACGCTTTTGTAAAAATTAAATTTAAGACATATTATCTTGAAGTGTAATTAATGTGTGAAGGGATTTGAAATGTGTTTAAAAACTATTCGTTAGCTGCAGTATTGAAGTATTTGAAACCAACCGCCAGGTTAATACATAATAAAACACAATTACCTTGAACCCAAATTGTATGGTACTTCTGAAGTTTCAAATCCTCGGCCAAATAGATCGCTAGATAAAGCAGGTTTGATCGATAAATGTCCATTGGTGATTTTCATCAAATCTATTGCTGCATATATCACAAACTCGAAATCCTACAATAAATTGTAGAAATTAATCAAAATACAAACAATCAAATTAAATGTTTGACAATTTCCAAATAAAATTGAACAGTATTTTAAAATATTTCTTGCAGGCTTATACCAGGACGCTATCTTTTAGCCCAAATGTCTATAATTTTTGCGCGCTTGTTCCGCAAGTAACAGCGTGCTATCATTTTGCCCGGATGTCTGTATTTTGGAATTTTAAGCCGAAAGTGGTATCAGACGATTGAGTTGGACTCACTGATGAATAGCCCGGGGTCAATCCAATTGTCCGGCCGGCCGTTAACACGATCACTCTCGAACCTAATGAGTTAGAAAATTGAAATTTGCAGGATAGTTTTGGAGCGTGAATATCTTTCGTTAATAGCCGAAATCCACCAAGCGGTTTCGGCCATTTTTAGTTAAAACATTTTGAAATATTTCCGGAACCGATCCCTCGAGTTATCTGAAATTTAGCATCAAATTGTATAATTATGACCTTTATATGCACGCGAAGTGTTGTATTGATCAGAGGGCCTTAAACTGGAGAAAAATAATTCAAAATTTTGTTTTCACAATAACTCGAAAAATACTGATCTGATTGAATCGAAACTCGTTTGTTAGATGCAAAATACCGACACAAACACTTGTGTAACATGTCGTGAGGATAGCATGACTAGAAAAAATTTAAAAAATGTTCAACTAATTGCGGAATAGTCTGCTTCAACTTCCGAAACCAAATATAGGATTGCGTTTAATTTTGGCATTTCGTTGACCAATAATGATCTCTTGGGGTGTGAATTTCACTGAGAACAGACCACTAACAGCCTCAATAAAAATTAATAATTTAGAACATCCAAACTCGGCAACTAATTTCAATTGTTTTCCTACGTGGAAAATCACATCCGGTATATATTCGACTATGGTTCCTACATATGTTTCACCTGATTTTTGCGATCGCTAGCATATGTTCAAGGGCAACTAATTTAAATATGGTGGCAATTTAATAAATAGGTGAACGATGTGTGGAAGAGAGACTGGGGAGGAACTCGAGGGCCACATTACCCTCATGTCATTTATGTTAGTGTGCAAGCCAGTTTGGAGGAAATAGCGTAGTGTCCTACGGTGGAGTGTCCATAACGTGGTTTTTGAAATTCTTGTTACCCCTTTCAGTCATTTTTCGTTATGCACATAAGCAGACGAGGAGTGATATAACTACTGGAGTTTTCATCTGAGAGGATTGGGGTTTTGAGGTGCAGGATGCTATTCCTCCATAGAATCCCCTTGGGAGGGTCCGCGCATGCGTGGATTGAAGCTGCGATATCTCCTAAAGCACTGGTGTTGAAGTATCAGAGTTTTGTGAGGTGTGTGATTTTGAGAGGACTTTCAGCCACGAGTAGATCGCGCCTGCGCAGAGGAGAAGTGAATGTTTTTGGGTTGTATGCCATATGTTGGGAGTGGTTCACGTCTAGCGGTCATGGATTTCGTGGTGAGCCGATATTGTGAGGTTTTAACAGAAAATTCATGGGAATTCTGTAGTTCCCGAGTAACGTATATCAGGCTTATAGGTATTCAAAAAAGAAAAAAATAGTCCAGAACCTACTCACTGTTCTGGAGAATATCCTTGTCTATCTCGTTTTATCAAACTACCAAGATACTGAATATCAATTACCGAATTAACGTTATGTTTGATGATATTTGTCATCTAGACTTGGTCGAAATGAAAAAGAATTAAACAAAAAGCTACTTTTCTACTACAGGAAACGAACCTGGTCTGAAATTCTCACCTGGATCTCGATATGGAGGGACTAGAACGAATTATAGTAGGTAGCTACCAATTTCTATCATCGTTTTATATTAATATTTTGCTGGTCGAATGGATAGAAGCGCGCCAAAACAATGGTCCACTGTATTGCTTAAATTTTTACTAAATTTCTCCAATATCTCCAACAATATAGATCCGGTCAACTTCAAAACTAGAGCATGGCTATAAAATAAGGTTTTGAAGGCTCTCAGATATTGTCAATTAATTGCCAACTTTTCTTCATAATGGCAACAGATCATTTTGAAGCATGATATTATAAACACTTACAGGTCCTCCAGCAAACTTGAACTCTGGTATCCACCATGAATCATTGAAAACATCAAATTCATCAGAAAATAACAGTTGTCCTTTACAGCTCCTAGTTCCATCATCGTATGTTGTAATGGATCGATCACACTTTTGACCACCATCAGTCGTTGGAGTGGGTCTAGTTACTCTAGTAGGTGTTGCTGTAGGCCTTCTAGTGCTTGTAGTTGGACCCTCCACAATATCTAGGGAACAAATAGGATTATATATTATTTCATAATTGAAGCTTTAACAATGATTATTCAAAAATGCCATTATGTAAGTAAGCACAGTAATCTAACCTAATTATATAATATAAGTATGATTCTTTTCACTCATTACCTGCATCTGTTACAGTGAAAGTATTGTCATCATTTGTGTATCCTAATTTATTCCTTCCATCAAAGTAATCAACGTAAGTCCAATAATACAGAGTGTCCCCCGCTTTTATTACAGTATATGGATCGTAGAAGGTCCATCTTCCATTTTTAGCTTTTGTAATATCTCTAGAGAATGTTCCTCCTTCTCGACCATTCATTTCTTCGTTTAGTTTGGCGTGAAAAGCGAACAATTTGATTCCTTCTTCATCTGTGCAAAATAGAGGAATTTGAAATTTATAATATGGGAATTCTAATACATAATATAACATACCTCAATATCAGAAACTATATATGTATATTTATGCTCCATTGGGAGCATAACATAACTAGTAAGCTAAAAGTTATACCATTCTAAATCAACCACTTAGATGGTTCATTGTTTATCTAATAACCAATGTGCCTCGGAATAATTCATATTCATAACACTAGGACTAGGACACTTCAATCCACTTTCATGGTCCGTGGCATACCAGGCGTTGTAATATAGATTCATCTTTAATAATGGACAACTTTTTGTTTATCGTTGAGCTTTGATTGTTGTTTTTTTTAGGTTATACCACAGAACAGAAATATAAGAAGTGCTACCTGCCTTGTAAACTGTGCGCAACAATAGTGACATTTATACAATAGATTAGAGAGAGACAAAATAAGTGGAAGTTATTCCATTATGGTTCTAGGGGGTGTCCGCTTGTTGAAGTTTATGTCATTTTACAAAAGAATTAGAATGGTGCTCTGTGGTTCGTTTTTTGAATTTTCGGAATTTATATTATTCTGTGTTCGAAAAGAAATATTCTTCAAAATGAAACAAAGCTTTATAAACAATAATTTCTTTATTAAAATAATTTTTACAATTGCATATGTATTAAATATTCCATTAAAGAATAAAACAAGTACATAAATGCCTTACACCTTTTCGAATGTGAATATAATTTAGGTAGCAGTTTTCTAGAACAAATTCAGTAGAAATCAGTTATAGTGACATCGAAAGTACTGCATGTTTAGGACGCTATATCCGATAGTCGTTATAAGCAATGTACTATGTAGGTGTAGGGATCTCACCAGGACCTTATCCTTTAGTCGTTATAACTGGTTTCTACTGTAAGTACAATTTGCTTATAGAGAAACTAAAATCCATGACACAATACAATGAAACAAAAAAAATTTTTGACCAACCACAAGTCTTAAATTATTCCAAAATTAGAATACAAATTGGAATTTGATTTACGTTATTTCAAGTTCTTGGAGATATAACTACCAAATTCCCCAACAATTATCTGAATCAAATGTCTATTACGGTTTGATGTTTATGAATTAAAGATAAAAAAATATTTGTGTCAACACTCATTCACAACGGTCTTTCAAATATCATTATGATCAGAATTGTCACTTCACTAAATCACAATAACACTGATTCATCTAAAGAGGGGAAGAGGCATCCACGGACAATAGACAGTCAAAATCAGGTAGAATCCATCAATGCAGGATATGACCGTCAATATCACACTTTACTGAAAAAAGAAACAAGTATCATTTTTACATATCAAGTAATAGAAGATGAGTTTTGAAATATAAATATTTCTGATCAATTTGGTCAGGAAGATCTTAATAGGTTGGTTCTATCAGAATTAAGTTAATGTATAATCCTGGTATATCCCTTATCGTTCCTAAAAAAATGCTCCTCAGTAAACTATTCACGTTATTTACAATAGTCGAATTTAAGCGAGTAACTGGAGCAGAGCGGTTAAGACATATCTCTTCCTAAACATAACCGATCGGTTATAATAGCAAGGGATTGGTCCTACACGCTCTGTTCCAATTGCTCGCTCGAATTCGACTATTGTGTGCTATAATTAATATCACAGTGAATTTTAGGCTGGAATCGCCAGACATCGTCATTGTGTGAGTTCATCATCTGAGAATTATTAGATGGTGATGGTTGATTTTAAAGCTGGAATTTCCACACATAGTCATGCTCATTGTATGAATGAATCACTTGAGATGATTGAGGCACTGCCTTTTTGTTCAGATGATCCTATAGACAGAGAGCGTTATATTTGAAATCGATACTGAAAAATGATCAACACATAAGCGAAAATAGTAATATGTTGGCTAGGAAATATTTTACGAATATCATTCCAAGTTTTCTGGATGGAGAGGTCTTTGTGGAAGATTTTTTGCAAACAGGAGCTCAATTGCTGATCTATGAATTTTTGCAAGAAAGATATTAACAAGAATACTTACCATCTTTACGGAACAATGAGCAGCTGAAACTGAAACTTATCTTCACATGGGCGTTATATTTATTCTTAGTATAACAATACATTCGTGTTCTGCTAAAACGAAAATTATTGCCATTTGCACCAAAAACAAACGCACAAACTAGAAAATCTCACGTACATCTTGTCAACAAACAGCTTTGCCACTTTTATTTCTCTTCGTCATGTCATTCATCCATTTGAACCTATCTACGACATACGACATACTTCAAAATAAATGTCAAAATAAGTGGAAACGTATGTCTTATTTGTTGCCGCTTTTCCCACTGTCGCTTCACCCCCCTGGGTTATACCATAGACCTAATAAATTAGGTCTATGAATTAGGTCTATGGGGTATTGGGAACTTCCAAAACTCTGGTGGCGGGATTCGGCAACTAACCACGCTAGTAATAAATGTAAACAATCTCGTGTTGGACAGGTCAGTCGACGAAGTTTGACCGAAATTTTCATGGAAAATTTAAATTATAATTGACTTGAGATCATTGTTGGATTACTTTGTGATATAGATTCAAATATTGATCATTATATAACTAATTTTATGGCACTTGATTGATATAAAGACTACAACCAGTAAGTATATTCATATATGTTTGTCAAACTTACATTATATTTAAAATTTCTTTCAGTTACTATTTGCGAATGATTAAGAAGGGACTCAGTTGATTAGAATTTCTGGAGTACATAGGAGCTTCAACTTCTAATTCTAGAGTCCTTGTAGAAGGAGAAGAGGTTCTAAATGTAAATCATGTAATCGTGTGTGACAAAACAAATTGTGGTCCCAGTTTTATAGACATTTGTTCTTTATGTTTACAAAGTAGTGCCCTTAATTCAGTACCACATAAAATTGACGGCCCATTAATGTGGAGAATGGTAAACTTAAAATAGAAGGTATGGTATATTCTTGTAAAGTCGGAGCACGGAGGAGGTGTAAACATATTACTGATGTATTAATTAAAGTTCAGGTGCATGATGTTCTAGTTTATTTATGAGAATATAGTGTCAAATTGAACCAGATAAAGCTTTTGTAAAACAGTTACCAATAATTGAAATGATTTTTTCAAAATATGATACATATATTATGTGAAAAGAATTATTAACAATAAGTGTAATGTTTGAGGTATAATAAAGATTGTCTGGATGTAGTTCCAGGTTAAGTACTCTTCGGTCTATCAGTTATCCTTCTAACGCATTTCCAAGATTTATATTTGGTTTTCCGGAGGTAAGAAGTGAAAACTCAAACCTATTCATTTTGGCATTTTTTTCGCCCATGAATTGCATTGAGGCACACAACAATAGTCGTTTCTGGTCGAAGACATATTAGGCAGGATAATATTCACTATTTCAACTTGAATTTTTCTTTCAAACAAAAGTTTATTGACGAATACTGAACAATTAAACTCGAGCACGTGGCTCATTACTAGCATACTAGCTTGGTTAGTTGCCGAATCTCGCCATCACAGTTTTGGAAGTTCCCAATACAAACAACTATGGCACGCACATTTACATGGATCTTCTATGACTCAGGTACAGGGGGTGTTGAAAATTAATAATGCTACAGCTATAGATTAGTACAGAATAACTGAATAAATTATTATTTTCAGTGCTTTACGTGAAAAAGGTGATCGAAACAGAAATATTTCATATGAAATCACTAATGTATTTACAAATTTGTGAAGCCGTCCTGCCGTCCCTGTACATACAAACTATTGATATGAACTCTAAGGGGTGAATATAAAGAAATTCCTGTAGAGAGAAACAATAGAACATCTAAGGTGATTGTACTAATTGCTAATAACCTTGAAATATACTAATTGCTAATAACTGTGAAATATTCGCCGATACGGAAAATATAATGGAAATCAATCGTTATTCAAGAACTGATTAACTTAGTGAGATGAAATTACGTAAGTATATGTGGCCCTTGGTATAATGAATTTAAATGTCTTCACCGCAAAGGTATATCGCATAGATACTTGATAGATTCTGAAGGGATGCTATAAAAAAGGTTCACAGTGGTGCGACAATATATAGCTGAGTTTTTTTTCATGCGATATATCTCAGAAGCGATATCGCGTCAGTTCATGTTAGTGACCTCAGCTTTCATCCCAAACGACTTCGGTATTGGTATACCTCTTCGGATATAGTCATATTTGAGTAGATATGTTAAATGTTATACATTTTCTTGAAGATTTCATTAATAGTTGTGTTATCGTGACGTGATATCAGTCTGCTTTGGCGCGCTTGTTTAAATTCATAACCAAGGCGTTCACCTATCTAGGTGCAGAGGTGCTGACTGCTGACCTATCCCAAGGAAAACAAAATAATTTCTCAATATTTCCAACAACCTTGATCGAGTTTTATACCAGAACTTGTCTGTGAAATAAGGTTTGGAAGGCTCTTGCTCATTTTCAGCGATATCTGACATATAGTTTCTGAGATACAATTTTTTTTTAATGATTAATTTTTTAATATTCTATTTATACGATCCTCACTTAATTCCGCAGTAATCTTACCGCCGTATTCACAAAGCATTGTTAAGTGTTTCAATCTCCGTTAAGTCCTAACGGAGGACCTCAGTGAAGGATAAATCTGAATCGCAACCTCAATTTAAGTATCTAACGCTGGTGAAACAGGCCTGTTTCATGTTAATTTTCACGTTAACTGAGGTTGCGATTCTTATTTATGCTTAACTGAGGACCTCAGTTAGGACTTAACGGAGATTGAAAGCTTTGTGAATACGGCGGTTTGTAACGTTTCTTTTTAACTCAGGCAAGGGTTTTTTTATGTTTTGTTTACGATAAGGTTGTCGTTTGTGTTGACGTCGAATTTGAGGTTGGATCTCAGTGGTGCCAATCGACGCTAAATAATAATTGTTGTATTCGAAGAACCGAATAAGTTGGCAATAGTGTTGAATTGTGACAGTCGGAAATTTGTGAGGGTCTGCGCCAGTCAGGGACATGAGGTCGTCCATTTTGTGAACACTCGAAGGAGGAGCAGTAGGTTAGGCGTATTTTCGGAACTTAATAAGAATTGGTGATTTCTTCTTAGTTGGATATAGTTTCGAAAATCGAATTAGGTGTGAGGGTTACATTGGTTTGATTTGGGAAGATAACAGGTACCTTGCACTCGTCTCGAAAGAGGATCTAACGACCTTTCTGCAAATCTAAGAGTTGAATACGTGAACGATCTTGGCGACTTTGACAGGTATGTGTTAGATGTTCTATTCTCGTCATTTATAGTGGAATCAATTCAGGTCGTAATTATATTTCTATATCCAGAACATCGCTGTGTGCTTGAAGAATTATTTGGTGGAGGCACGACAAGATTTGGTTTCGAAGCAAACGTGTGCAGGACAACCCCGAACATCAGGGTATGTACGAATTCTATAACTGTTGCATAACAACGAATAATTGGTCTGATTAATATTATGATAACCGAAATTATTATGTATTGCGAAAATTCATTTGTTTCTTATCCGAGAGAAGTCACTGATGATTTCTTTTCTGTCATCAGGGTTTTTTGTAACATCAGGAGTTTTTGTGGCAGCCCGAATTCTTGTGCCAGCACGATTTTTATATCAAGAGGAATAGAAGGATTTTTGAGGCAGTCCGAAGTTTTTGTGGCAGTCCGAAGTTTATGGTGGCAGGAGTTTTTGAGGCCAGCACGATTTTTTATATCAGGAAGAGTGTAACTGAGACATTCGAATATATACAAGGTGGTCCATAAGTAGCGCTGTGAGACAGCCAACGCAGTGTTACCGATCCCGAGTATATACAAGGTGGTCAGGAAGCAGCGCTGGGGGACATTCAGTCAAAAGTCGCAGACGGCGAGTACAAAGGGAAGGCGAACGGTATTGCGAGACCATCGAGGCAATAATACGTTCAGGCACAAGGAATAGCACGCAAGTTATAGAAAACATATCCCGAATCATCTTATACCTACTATATATATAACTTGAACATATATTGTTATCAATTATCTAGGTTATTGTTATTGGAAAGCGGAAATTGGGGCAAGATTTGTAGTAATCGTATATGATCATAGAGGAGAAACGTGAATGCGCCTGAGCTCAAGCGACGCGTATTTGAATCCAAGAATAATATCTACGTACAATTTCCGCCACCCTTATTCAGGGTTTCATAATAGTTAAATTTTGCTGGATCTAAAGACCTGGGTTGTATGCTATTAGAATAAATTGTTTGTTTTTAGCGTGAATATTCTTTTGGTGGATTTAGGAATTATTACATTACGCTGGGGTATCTGGGAGACTTAAATTTACCTGGCGCCCATTTACTAGGTTCCCTTTTTAGAAACCCACTCCCATCTCCACTGGAGGTAGACCGCGGATCCCCGAGTTCTAGTAGCTCCGAATTTAACCACTGCGACTTGGGAACAGTCGCATGTCGTTATAAATTGGCGCCCAACGTGGGGCTAGATAACGTGGGGCCCGACCCGATGTAACGTAGGTCTGATTCGGTTGTATATATAGTATTGTTCTTTATATTTGACCCAATTTTTTTAGGGAACTTGCTTTATTGTGCTTTAGTATTTCTAGTCATTTTGCTTCTTTGCCGGTATCTGTCTTGTCTCGTCCTAATTTATTGAAAATTATTTTTATACCATTTTATTCTATCTCAAGCGATTGTCGGTCAGAGTCGAGTTGGGAAGTGTATTTGAGAAGAACTTTGAATTGTGGTAGTTGTCTTGTGCTCAATTATTTTATTTTTGTGTAGATTGTATTGAGTAATGTACCATGTTGGAGAACTTACCCCGGGTTAGATAGGACCAATTAGAATTGACAATAGAATTTCGCCGTGGACATGTGAAGTACATGATCGGAGAATGCATGAAGATTGAAGGTAATTGCTGGATGGATGGAGTAATGAGAGTAGAAGAGGATTTCCGGGACGACTGTGATGGATGATAGGGCGTTGGATGAGGTATGATTCTGGGTAATGATTGGATGAGAAGGGTATGCTTGTTGTGATTGGGGACGTAGGAATGATTGGGTATGAGTGGATTGCTTCTTCCTTCAGGGATACTTGATTTTTGTGGGCTCCGATTGGTGGAAACATTTCGACATCTATCCACCTGCATTCATGAGTTGTCTTGTCAATTTATTTTTTTAGATCATATGTATTTTAATCCCTAAGTGAAATTTACTAGGTAAATTTCTTCAAGTGAGGGGGGATTTTGTAACGTTTCTTTTTAACTCAGGCAAGGGTTTGTTTATGTTTTGTTTACGATAAGGTTGTCGTTTGTGTTGACGTCGAATTTGAGGTTGGATCTCAGTGGTGCCAATCGACGCTAAATAATAATTGTTGTATTCGAAGAACCGAATAAGTTGGCAATAGTGTTGAATTGTGACAGTCGGAAATTTGTGAGGGTCTGCGCCAGTCAGGGACATGAGGTCGTCCATTTTGTGAACACTCGAAGGAGGAGCAGTAGGTTAGGCGTATTTTCGGAACTTAATAAGAATTGGTGATTTCTTCTTAGTTGGATATAGTTTCGAAAATCGAATTAGGAGTGAGGGTTACATTGGTTTGATTTGGGAAGATAACAGGTACCTTGCACTCGTCTCGAAAGAGGATCTAACGACCTTTCTGCAAATCTAAGAGTTGAACACGTGAACGATCTTGGCGACTTTGACAGGTATGTGTTAGATGTTCTATTCTCGTCATTTATAGTGGAATCAATTCAGGTCGTAATTATATTTCTATATCCAGAACATCGCTGTGTGCTTGAAGAATTATTTGGTGGAGGCACGACAAGATTTGGTTTCGAAGCAAACGTGTGCAGGACAACCCCGAACATCAGGGTATGTACGAATTCTATAACTGTTGCATAACAACGAATAATTGGTCTGATTAATATTATGATAACCGAAATTATTATGTATTGCGAAAATTCATTTGTTTCTTATCCGAGAGAAGTCACTGATGATTTCTTTTCTGTCATCAGGGTTTTTTGTAACATCAGGAGTTTTTGTGGCAGCCCGAATTCTTGTGCCAGCACGATTTTTATATCAAGAGGAATAGAAGTATTTTTGAGGCAGTCCGAAGTTTTTGTGGCAGTCCGAAGTTTATGGTGGCAGGAGTTTTTGAGGCCAGCACGATTTTTTATATCAGGAAGAGTGTAACTGAGACATTCGAATATATACAAGGTGGTCCATAAGTAGCGCTGTGAGACAGCCAACGCAGTGTTACCGATCCCGAGTATATACAAGGTGGTCAGGAAGCAGCGCTGGGGGACATTCAGTCAAAAGTCGCAGACGGCGAGTACAAAGGGAAGGCGAACGGTATTGCGAGACCATCGAGGCAATAATACGTTCAGGCACAAGGAATAGCACGCAAGTTATAGAAAACATATCCCGAATCATCTTATACCTACTATATATATATAACTTGAACATATATTGTTATCAATTATCTAGGTTATTGTTATTGGAAAGCGGAAATTGGGGCAAGATTTGTAGTAATCGTATATGATCATAGAGGAGAAACGTGAATGCGCCTGAGCTCAAGCGACGCGTATTTGAATCCAAGAATAATATCTACGTACAATTTCCGCCACCCTTATTCAGGGTTTCATAATAGTTAAATTTTGCTGGATCTAAAGACCTGGGTTGTATGCTATTAGAATAAATTGTTTGTTTTTAGCGTGAATATTCTTTTGGTGGATTTAGGAATTATTACATTACGCTGGGGTATATGGGAGACTTAAATTTACCTGGCGCCCATTTACTAGGTTCCCTTTTTAGAAACCCACTCCCATCTCCACTGGAGCTAGACCGCGGATCCCCGAGTTCTAGTAGCTCCGAATTTAACCACTGCGACTTGGGAACAGTCGCATGTCGTTATAGGTTAGTGTCGGAATTTTTCAAGTAACTACCGAGTTTCGATTCGATCAGATCAGCTTTTTTCGGGTTATTGGGAAAACAAACTTTCAGAAGGCTATAACTCCGAAAACGAGGATTTTGCCCATTAACGAACTCAATCGGCTCATTTACTCCAAATCTACCTTGGCAAATTTCAACTCCCTAACTCATTTCGTTCGGGAGAATATCGTGCTGACGGCAGGACGAACAGAATCAAGTTTGACCTCGGATTCTTGATCAATAAGGCGAAACTAAACGTTTGAGACCATTTTCGGCCAAAAATTCGAAATTTACAGACATTTGGGAAAATTGATAGGTGAGTGAGCGCGCCTGATCCTGTTATCATCGTACCTATTACGTTTCAATACATCTGACACGATTCTCATGAAATTCTGCATGAACTCTTGGTGTTCTCTTTCAATATGTCCGTCCGTCCGTAAACAAATTTTCGAAAGAAGAAACATAGATACAACGATTTAGTCGTTGGTATATGAATTTGATTTATGTACTATCTAGTAATAGTAATAATATTTTGGTCACTGAAAAATATCGACAGACGAAGTCAATTTGACAGATAAACTGAAACTGAAACAAAAATCTATGGTGCGGTATTACAAATCATCAGTGAAATTTAATTTGATCGTTAAATGAACGAACCCGCTGAAGCTCCTGTGGTCACGTCAGTGCTTTTAAATTTTTGCAATACTATGATCTGGATGAGGCACAAAAACAAGCTCAAATTAGACAATCAAAATTTCAAGAGATCCAAACGCTAGCTGCATCTCATTCGTATATAAGTGTACCTATAGGTATTATGACAAAGGGTTAACCCTTTGGATATATAAAAGAGTGAATTGGTGATTTTTTGGCGCTCTTGTTCCTCGGAACAGAGTGCTTATCAATTTGCCCAAATGTCTGTAATTTTCGAATTTTTGGCTGAAAATAGTCTCAACCGATTTAACACGTCCGTTAACACGATACCTCTCGAACGAAAGGAGTTAGAGGATTTAAATTTGCAGGGTAGGTTTGGAGCGTAAATATCTCGGACGAGTTCGTTAACTTGCGAAATCCACCGAGCGGTTTCGGAGTTATGGCCGTTTTTAGTAAAAACATTTTTTATGAACAGATCACCCGATCTATTTGAAATTTAGCATCAAATTGTAGAATAATGACCTTTATAAGCATGCGAAGTTTTTTATTGATCGGGTTGCCGTAAAGTGTAAAGAAAAACATTTTTTTATTTTAAAATTTTGTTTCTACAATAACTCTCGAACGTAATGAGATAGGCAGTTGAAATGTTCAGAGTAGGTTTGGGAGATAAATATATCGGTTAAGTTCGTTATTGGGCAAAATAGGACAGATGGTTTCGGAGTAACGAAAAAAAAAAATTTAACTTACAAATTTCAAATTAAGTTTTTTTAAGATACAGTTTCACCATAAAAATCCATTGATATCATTTTCAACTCTAACAAGCTAATACTTTCGGAGATATGGTTTTTTTGAAATTTCAATAACGAATCGTACTTCTATGTTTTCACAGAATGCTATGATTATTCTATCTATGAATTATTATATGATCTGTGTTCATACTCGTACATGTCATCCTGTTCTATAAGAGAGAGTCAAATTCATTTCAGCTCTTTTAATTTGATTTCTTCCATGGTGCAGTTCACATTCTCAGATTGCTCATTTGATCTTGATAAATAAACTATTATTTGAATTGAATTTCCTTTATGATGCAGTTCTATCATAAGAATACATTGATATCATTCCCAACTCTGAGAAACCAATACTTTCGGAGATATCATTTGGATTCGGATTTGATGTGTCAAAGTTTGCACGGGAGCGCCAAAGCTCCTGTCCACAGGGCTTGAACCAATTTTTAAGAGAAAAGAGACCCCTTTGGAGATAACGTATAGTGAATTGGTGAATTTTTAGGAGAAAAATTGGTTCAAGCCCTGTGGACAGGAGCTTTCTGGTGCTCTTGTTCAAACAGACAAATTATATCTCTGAAATTATTGGTTTTTCAGAGTTGAGAATTATATCAATGTATTCTTATGATAGAACTGCATCATAAAGGAAATTCAATTCAAATAATAGTTTATTTATCAAGATTAAATGAGCAATCTGAGAATGAGAACTGCACCATGGAAGAAATCAAATTAAAATAGCTGAAATTAATTTGACTCTCTCATATAGAACAGGATGGCATGTACGAGTATGAACACAGATCATATAATAAATCATAGATAGAATAATTATAGCATTCTGTGAAAACATATAAGTACGATTCATTATTGAAATTTCGAAATATCATATCTCCGAAAGTATTAGCTTTTGGAGTTGAAAATGATATCAATGGATTTTTATGGTGAAACTGTATCTTAAAAAAATTGAATTTGAAATTTGTAAGTTAAAAAAATTTTTTTTCGTTACTCTGAAACCGTCTGGCCTATTTTGCCCAATAGCGAACTCAACCGAGATATTTATCTCCCTAACCTACTCTGAAAATTTCAACTGCCTAGCTCATTCCGTCCGAGAGTTATTGTAGAAACAAAATTTAAAAATTTTCAAAATTTATTTTTGACACTTTACGGTAACCCGATCAATACAAAACTTCACATGCGTCTAAAGGTCATGATTCTACAATTTGGTGCTAAATTTCAGGTAGATCGAGTGATCGGTTTCGGAAATATTCATAAAAAATGTTTTTACTAAAAACGGCCATAACCACGGATTCTTGATCAGTGAGTCGAACCGAATCGTTTGATACCGTTTTTAGCCAAAAATTCGAAAATTACAGACATTTTGGCAAATTTATAAGCACTCTGTTCCGAGGAACAAGAGCACCAAAAAATAAAACTTTGCGTAGTTGGTGAATTTTTATGAGGAAATAACAAACCTTTGCTTAGATTCTAAAGCGTATTTGTGTTAAATTTCATGGATTTGTTTGTAATCAGTAATAGATTCGGAGCAAAGTGTTGAGCGGGGCGTATAGATGAACCGATTTTTTAAAACGATTTTCGGTTTTCGCGTATGTCACATACCTGGGATTGAAACTCTAAATCCTCGAGGCCTCAAGATTTCAATTTTTGCAGGGGGGACGTCATAGGCATCACACCAAACAACAATAAACACAAACACTGTGAATATCGTACGAGTCCATTTTGTAAACATTGTGCAACAACTTTCCATCCACCAGATTCAATTACTGAATAAAATTAATTATTGAACTTGAGTTTATATTACCACAAATCAGAGTGATATGAGATATTTCCACTACCACATTTCAGTCTATACTGTGCAGCGATTGTAACATTCTGAAAAATGAAACTGTAACATTTCGTAACACTAACGTGGCGGCACCAAATACACATAATTTACAGTATTTACACCTAATTAACACATAATGAAATCGTGCAGCGAAACAACCTGTGGTAATTTGCTACATGAGATATATACTTATAATAATTCTTTGAATAGCGATGCTGGAGCAAAGTTTTGTGAAGCTCATATGTAGCTGGTGATTTTAACCATCAAAAAATATTCCATCGTGATCCGGGCTAGCCACCTCATGGCTCAGGGTTCTCCCAAAGAAGAAAGTGCCATTCAGGACAGATACGTACCGGTTTCATGGATGTTACCACTTTGCCACTGAATAACAAACGGAGGAGCTCTAATAAATTAAAACCCTATTTTGGCGAACTACTGACTAGCCCGCATCATGAGGGAATATTTGTTGATGGTTAAAATCGACGAATTAGCTCTGTCACCTCCTTCTTTGTTATACACGTTTGAACTCAATGAAAAATTATATACGATTTACACTAATTTATTAAATATTGTGACGCGTTTCGTCGACACAGCGACGTTATCAGACTACATCATACTAAATTCTTAACAAGTAATGATCTCCATCATATACCTAGATGACATGGAAACAGAATCTTATTCAAAACTAATTGCATGAGAGACTTATTTAAAACAAATTACATGATATACATCTTTAAAACTAATTACATAATATTACACTGCTAGTCCTTTATTGTACATATTTAAAATAATTCATTCCTAACGCTTTTATAATTTGATTCTCTATTTGAATAGATTGAGTAGCGGTGAAAAATTGAGATCTAATTGTTCATTATCTAAATTACCCGTATCTTTTTCTCTATTTATTTTCACCAGTTCCCAAAAATTGATTTGCGCACCTTTATTCAAATTGTGTAGAATTTTGAAGTCGGGAAGTCCTTCTGCTAATAAATTATTCGAATAATTTGAATTGATTTTGTTGTTTTTGTAGCTATGATGATGTTCCTTCATCCTTATGCCAAAATTTCTACCAGTTTTTCCTATATATGATTTGTCACAACTGCCGCAATTTAATTGATAAACACCGGATTTATCTTCTTTATCCCATTTTGATTTATTGTCCTTTATGAGTTTTGCGAGGTTATTGTTTGTCCGGAATGAGATATTCCCTGTTAGTTTTGACGAAACCTTTTAAGTTGTTGACTTAAAAGTTCAATAAAAATCAATTCAAATTATTCGAATCATTCATTAGCAGAAGGACAAAAGTTCAACCCGGACTTGAAAATTCTACACAATTTGAATGAAGGTGCGCAACTCAATTTTTGGGAAATGGTGGAAATAAATAACATGCGGGTAATTTAGTTAATGAAAAATTTAATCTCAATTTTTCACTCAATCAATTCGAATAGAGAATCAAATTATAAAAGCGTTAGGAATGAATTATTGTAAATGTGCACAAAGGGCTAGCAGTGTAATAGTATGTAATTGGTTTTGAATATGTCTATCAAGTAATTTGTTTTAAATAAGTCTCTCATGTAATTAGTTAAATAACCCTCTGTGTCCATATCATCTATGTATAGGGAGATCATTACTTGTTAAGAATTTAGACAATTTACACAATATTTAATAAATTAGTGTAAATCGTATATGATTTTTCATTGAGTTAATATGGATTTGAATCAAGTAAAAGCCACAACCATTAAAAAAATATATACGTTTGACTGTAAATGAGAGTTGATATAATTATGTTTCCCGACTCTCTAAGTCTGTTTTTAAAAAGAACTTTATTCTTATTCGAATTATTTCTCGCAACACAGATGATAAAGGAATAACAATTCTACAGGTCAATAGTAGGTATTGAGAGATGAACTTAATGTTAAGAGATCTAATTCATAACTGTCCTTATTACATTCTAAAATTTATGAAGTAAACTATAATGTCTATTGGGCGTTATCTATTTCTAAGAACACTTTGCGGACGCTCGGTTTGTCTCCGCATGGTCAGCAAAGTTGGTTAGTCGGAGTTCCATTACTCGTCCCCTCTAAGATGGCAACGTCCTCGTTGTCAGCAGCTTCTCTTGTCGGGTTGTTCTCGAGATCGATGTGTGCAATTCTTCTTGGTTTGAACAAAAGGTCTCGTATTCATAGTCCTGATGAACAGAACAAGAATACGAGACCTTTTGTTCAAACCAAGAAGAATTATCCACATCGATCTCAGGAACAACCCAATAAGAGAAGCTGCTGACAACGAGGACGTTGCCATTTTAGAGGGGAAGAGTAATGGAATTCCGACTAACCAACTTTGCTGACCATGCGGAGACAAACCAAGCGTCCGTATAGTGTTCTTAGAAATAGATAACGCCCAATAGACATTATAGTTTACTTCATAAGTTTTAGAATGTATAAGGTCAGTTATGAATTAGATCTCTTAACATTAAGTTCATCTCTCAATACCTACTCTTGACCTGTAGAATTGTTATTCCTTTATCATCTGCGTTGCGAGTAATAATTCGAATAAGATAAAAGTTCTTTTTTTTCACAAACTGAAACCCCGTCGCAATATCCTGTTCGCAGCGCCAATTATGTTCCCCGACTCTCTAAGTCTGTTTTTAAAAAGAACTTTATTCTTATTCGAATTATTTCTCGCAACACAGATGATAAAGGAATAACAATTCTACAGGTCAGGAGTAGGTATTGAGAGATGAACTTAATGTTAAGAGATCTAATTCATAACTGTCCTTATTTTATTCTAAAACTTATGAAGGAAACTAAAATGTCTATATTGGGCGTTATCTATTTCTAAGAACACTATGCGGAGGCTCGGTTTGTCTCCGCATGGTCAGCAAAGTTGGTTAGTCGGAATTCCATTACTATATGTATAATATACCTACTCACTACTCAGTAACATTAGAAGGGTAACATTCAGAAGGAATCTTCGGACATCTAGGTGAGGCAGTAAAGTGGGTTGTAGGATATCATCAACATATCGAACAGAAGTTTGGGCTACCATAGACAATAGTCCTCAAACCAATACGCCAACTGTCTTGTGTACATGCCTCTAAACAGCAAAACCCATATCACGCCGCTCTCCACGGCGGCTTATCCTTCTACGGCCATCGTACATGGCTTGATAGAATCGTGAGTAGTCGCTAAAAATGATTTTATGATATTCTGCGCCTGCAACAGTCCAAACCTAGACACGCATTCAAATGAAGCAGTATAATTGTGAACGGTATAAAAAAAAGTTCGAAGGCTCAAGTAAGTGCGGCAATATAGTGTACGCATAGTATCCGCATACGTCATAGTACATTATTCTCCAAACCATTCACCTATCAGCAATTTGACGCGTATTAGCAAAACGTTCGCGTAGAGCTAGTTATCTGAAGCACCGTGGTACGCCTCGGTTGACCAGTTAGTTTTCTTCGTGTTCCTCCACCTCATCTGTCAGCATAGGACACACATGCATTACCGTTACCGCAGTACAATAAACACGTGCAGCCAATGTTCACAGTTACCTCAAATATCTTACGATTGCATTACACTGAAGAATTTTTTTTACATTACAAATTTCAAATTAAATTTTTTTTAAAATGCAATTTTATCATAAGTATCCATTGATATCATTCTCAACTCTAACAAGCTAACACTTTCGGAGATATTTTTTTTCAAAATTTCAATAATTATTCTTAATTCTATGAATTCATAGAATACTCATATTATAATTTTCTAATGTATGTAAATCCAACATGAGGTGAGTCACAGACCTACGTTTTGAATTTAATTAGGTCAATTCTTCAAAATTGACGCACAGAAGCCATATTGAAAAAATGTTTACGGTACGCGGTATTCCCCAGCGGTCACCCATCCACATACTAATCGCGCCCGACGCTGCTTGCGTTCAGTGTTCGAACGGTATCTTGGATATTCAGTGTGGTATGGCCACGAACAATATTTCTTCCTCTAACTCTGCAATCATATTTATGATGCAGTTCTATTTATGCTAGATTGCGAAATGTCCGAAATTGTCATGAGAATTCGAAATAATATCTTAATTATTTACCGAAATTAGTATCCCATAGTTAAAAATTAATTAATAAATAGAAATTAATTTCTTTCATGCACATGCCATCTTAAGATTCTTAAGAGATATGATGATGTTTTGACAGTCCTGTGCTAATCTTTTATGAAACGAATAATGCCGAAAACAGAAATTTGATATCTCTCCTAGTTTCGTAGCTACAGGGTAAAAATGAAAGTTTTGGTGCTCTTGTTCCTCGGAACAAAGTGCTTATCAACTTGCCCAAATGCCTGTAATTTTCGAATTTTCGGCTGAAAAGGGTGTCAAAAGTTTTTGTTGGACTTATTGATCAAGAATCCGTGGTCAAAATCGATTCTGTCCGGCTGTCCGTTAACACGGTAACTTTCGAACGGAATGAGCTAGACAGTTGAAATTTTCAGAGTTGGTTTGGGAGATAAATATCTCGGTTAAGTTTTTTATTGGGTAAAATAGGCCTGGTGGTTTTGCAGTAACGAAAAAAAAAATTTTGTTCATTACAAAATTTAAATTCTCAACTCTTCGGAATTCATAGTTTTCAAACGACAAAATAAACCAAAATGTTGACTAATGTTCTTATACGAACTCAATCGCTGTTAATCATGAACGGCAAGTACCTTCCATCTTTTACTAATTAGTTCTGTATCTATGCGGAATTACCCAATAAACCTTTATTTCTCAATTACAACTCAGATTCAAGCGGACCCAAATATCATCATAAATCATTCTTCAAGCTCCGAGCTTCCTCTCTTGATCTCGACCGATCTAGGATCGAGAAAGAAACCTTTGAGTCATTTGCGGTTTGTCGCCGGATATTCGAAATTCACTACTGTGACTGTTGATCACAAAATATAAATAATTCACTGATGATTTTCTTTAAAACGGTTATATTTAAATAAATATTATATCCAATTTTTGCGCGCGTATTCCGCGAGGAACAGCGTGCTATTATTTTGCCACAATGTCTGTATTTTTCGAATTTTTTGCCGAAAATATTCTCAAACGATTGAGTTCGACTCACTGATTAATAATCCGAGGTAAAATTCAATTCTGTCCGTCCGGTCCAGCCGGCCGGCCGTTAGCACGATAACTCTCGAACGAAACGAGTTAGAGGATTGAAATTTGCAGGGTAGGTTTGGAGCGTAAATATTTTGGACAAGTTCATTAACTGGTGAAATATACCCAGCGGTTTCGGAGTTATGGCCGTTTTTAGTAAAAACATTTTTTATGAATATTTCAGGAACCGGTGTCTATCTGAAATTTTGCAGCAAATTGAAGAATCATGCCCTTTATATGCATGCAAAGTTTTGTACTGATCAGATTGACATAAAGTGGCAAAAAAAAAATTGAAAAATTTTGAAATTATTTTTCCACAATAACTCGAAAAATACTGATCTGATTGAATTGAAACTCATTAGTTAGGTGAAAAAGACCGAAGCAAACATTTTTGCAAAATTTCGTGAGGATCACATGACATGAAAAAATTCGAAAAATAAATTTCGCGGAATATTTTGCTTTTATGTTCTGGGGAACATCGCGTGATCATTTTGCCCAAATGTCTGTAATTTTCGAATTTTTCGCCGAAAATGGTCTCAAACGATTGGGTTCGACTTCCTGATGAAGAATTCGAGGTCGAATTTGATTCTGTCCGTCCGGCTGGCCGTTGCCACGATAACTTGAGAACGGAAAGAGCTAGTGATTTGAAATTTTCAGGGTAGGTGGCGCATCCCAATACACACTCTTGATCGAATTTAGCATGGTGAATTCTATTATCCGTTCTCCTGTATTGGACACTCTCCAATACAGGAGAATGGACAATAGAACATACGCGCAAAAGCACCTGCTGTTCATTCCGGTCATTTTTCATTTTGTGATTTAACTGTTGGAGTTTTCGTCTGATAGGATTGGGGTTTTGGGGTGGAGGATGCTATTCCTCCAGAGAATCCCCTGGTGAGAGTCTGCGCATGCATGCATTAAAGTTGCGGTATCTCCTGAACCACTAGTGTTGTAGAATCGGAGTTTTTTTTTTATACTCATGGAAATTCTGTGCACGGACAAGTCAGTTTGGGAGAAATACAACTTTATTCATCCTTTCAGACATAACAATGATGTATAGGACATGTCAACACAATATGTAATTGTATAAATTAGAAACAAGAAAATTTAATTATTGACACAATACGAAAAGTAAATAAAAATCAAACCAACACACTAATTTAATGAGCTAGAGAGAAATTCGTCTGTGCTATAAAAACACTTTTTAATGAATAGATTTTTTATTTCTCTTTTGAACTGTGAATTGTTCAAAATTTTGTATTGATTGGGCAGATGATTATACAATGTAATACCAGTCAGTCTTGGTGACGACTCGTATTTGGTCGTTTTGTGTATAGGCACACTGATAGTATTCTGATGTCTGGTATTATAGTCATGGAAATCCGAGCACATCATAAAGCTACCCAAGTTACATCGGACAAACATCAAGCAATTGAACATGTATATGCAAGGGAACGTTAGGATTCTGAAATTCTTGAATATATCCCTACAAGAATCACGTGGTTTTAAGCCAAAAATCAATCGCATAATTTTCTTCTGCGTGATAAACACTCGACCACTCTCAGATGACGAGCCCCAAAGAACAACGTTGTAACAGAGATGACAATAAACAAGACCATAATAAATGTTGATCAAAGCATCAAGGGGAAGAGAGTTATTTAATCGATGCAGGGCATAGAAAGACTTGTTCAATTTTTTGCATAAGTTATCTATATGACAGTGCCATCTCAAATTCTTATCGACATACAGACCCAGAAACCTGACATGATCAACTGATCTAAGGTCACCCACACTCCCACTGATGATGAATGGAGAAGTCAGACCACAATCCCGATTCAGAAACTTCATGACCTGGGTCTTATTTACGTTGGCAATCAGTGAGTTAACTCTGCACCAATCGGTGAAACGCCGAACAAGTTCACCGCACAAAACCTGCAACTCCCAATGGCTGTCGGCTCTAACTGCCAATGATGCATCATCAGCAAACAGTACTAGAGTACATGTAACCAAGAAATCTGGCAAATCATTGACAAAAAGTAGAAAAATGAGAGGCCCCAAGACTGATCCCTGTGGGACACCCATGTTATTCTGGTATTCCCCAGAAGAAATACCACCATGCCTTACAAATAATGTGCGCTGGGACAGGTAACTTTGAATCCAGTTCAGGAAGATACCCCTAAAGGCCATTTGATAAAGTTTATCAACAATAAACTTGTGCTGCAAACAATCGAATGCACGTGACAAGTCAAAAAATATCCCAGCCACATGTTTGCCCTCATCCAAGCAGTTATAAACAAATTCAATGAGCCCAGTACACGCAGTTTGAGTTGACCTGCCGACACGAAAGCCATGCTGGTGATTGGACAAGATTGAAAACTTAGTTAAAAATTTATACATCCGCTCGTGAACTATCTTTTCGAAGACTTTGGACAACTGGCTCAAGATAGATATAGGGCGATAGTTTGCGATATCGTTTACAGAGTCCTTCTTATGCACTGGTATGACTTTGGCCAGTTTCAGTAGTGCCGGGAAGCTGCCACATGAAATTGAGAAATTGAATAAATGACTCAAATGTTCAGCTATAGTCCGTTTAAGATATATTGACATCGAAGTAGGCCTTGAACGTCTACTTGGTGCTTTATTTCTAGTTACAAAAAATTACTGTTCTGTAACCAGAGAAAATAAATATCAACATAACCTTGAATATTTTAAATGCTATCTCCTATTTGTAATTAATCGAAGACCCTTATAAATGCATTCTTGATGTTCTTTGGAAATTCAAATCGCGAATGTATTTTATCCTGAGATTTTGGAAGGATAATTTTCCAAGTTCAACTGCAGTAGACTGATGAAACAAACATAAATATGAGGTTGATGCCCAGGGGCTCTATTCTGAACTTCACTCGTTTTCGACCACTCGTGACGAAAACGAACGGTGGTAATTGCGAACGATAGTTTATATTGCTATTCTCATGTGCCCTTCGCAATGACCGATGACTGAAACGAATTCGTGTCGTCTGAAGACTTGGCAACATAGTAACATTTGAAATTTGAATGTGTTATGTATATGTTATTGGCGCGCTTCTTCATAAATCAAAACGATATTAAATTGTTTGTTGAACTTGAGTGATTTATTTGGTTTTTTCTGTTTGCTTCGATAAGAGAAAAGTAATTATAAATTTCCTAAAATGTAAGTCTCAGTTATTAAGCGGGAAATTTACTACAGAATTTTCTTCGGAATGCCTATGAAAGAGGAACTGAGTACAATGTTAAATAGTATTCCTGGACCAAAAAAAGAATGGAAAACTTGGAGAAAGTTTTGCAATATAATATTGAAAGATTTTACAGGATTAAGGGTTATTTCACCTCTTCAGACAGGTCTTGGGTCAAGAACAAAATCTAGAGAGATTGTGTATCGAATACTTTTTTTTTCTGAAAGTTTTATTCCACTCAAATTGTCGAATCATTTTCGGTTTATTGTTGTGATATATTTTTTTAGAATGAAATAAATTTTTTTCAAATAGAAATCAATATCTATTTATTTATAGCGTGTCTTTTACAATTATACGAAAAGCTAAACATATAATTATATTCCTCTGAATTCTTCATGAAATCAGCTCTGGTTTTTGTTGCCTACTAGCCATTTCCAGATCAATTCCTTCACATTCCAGTGAATTAACTGATTAGTTAAATAATGAAAATATTGGATTTATTTTACCAATTTTTGGGGGAAAAATTATAATGTATGCGTCCTTAGAGTGTATAAGTGATACGGTCACAAAAATTTATGGATGTTCTGCAACACTTGCCAAATAAACAATTGTAATTAATAATGATTAATTATTTCACTGAAGCTACAGCTATTTTTCGTTAATTTTTCTATTCCAAACTGGATATTTGTTATATAGACATTATTTTTTGTTTACTGTGATATATTCTCTAGTATTGGTTATTGAATACTTTTATTTCTGATCCCTTTATTCTACGTAGACACAGTGAAATATTTTTTTTGTTGTAAGATGTTGTGAGATTATTCAGAACTTCATTTTGAATACTTTTTTTTTTAAGTTGTATTCTACTAAGGCATTTTTGAATGATGTTTTGTTTATGGTTGTGATTTATTTTTTAGAATTAAATACATTTTTTTGGAAGAGAAATCTATATCTATTTATTCATAGTGTATCTTTTACAATTCAACGAAAAGCTAAACGTATAATTGTATTCCTCTGAATTCTTTCTGAAATCAGCTCTGGATTTTGTTGCCCCCCAGCCACTTCTTCATCAATTCCTCTACCTTCCGGTTACATTTCTGGAATGAACTAATTGATTAATTAAATAACGAAAATGTTGGATGATTTTACCCATGTCCACTTCGTTTTCATTGTCATCTATTTCGCCATCGTTTCGTTCAATGCATAACTACAGCAACCTACCAGGTACATCCTTTTCGATTAACATAAGTGTGTTTTGGGTAATTTGAATCTTCAATTTTAGGTGGAAATATTGCATTGTGTGCAACCTATGCAACCTATTACCCCAGGGAAGTCGAATTTTCATTGAATATAAAAATATTAATAAACTTAAATAATTTTGCAATATTCTAAAATATCAATACCTACCTTTGCCTTTACCTACTATTCAATTCCGCCAATGTTTGTGGGAATCTAACAAATCTATTCGATATTTCTGGTTTATTTAAAACATAGACAATTTGCAATATGATAATAATTCTGACAATTTAATTATTTTTACTGAACAGATTCGTTAATTACACCGTAAAAATACAAACTTATTTACCAACAACAGATTTGAGGTTACAAGATGTGTAGAGGCTTGCATAATAATCAACAAATCAACTGATAACTGAATGCGAGTGGAATTTCTTCCGAAAACGAGTGCTATATACCACTCGTTTAGAATTTCGAGCGCTCGTCTCACCAAATCATATCATCTGTCAGTTGAGAATTGCAAAACGAGTGAACGTTCGTAATGATTACGAAAACGAATGATAATCGTTCGCAATGTCGACCTCGGAATAGGGCCCCAGAAACCATTTCAAGGAATTGGAAACATAATTATTTATAATAGAGAAGAACAAGAATTGGATAGCTTTTTTAATGATGAAGAACCTTTTTTTTTTCATGTGCATCAATATATCTTAGAACTTAGGTTCCTCATCCAAAGCCATTGGAGAATCAATCAAGGTGTAAAAGCCCATAAGTAACTCACTTTTAATCTATTGAATCCATATTGGTTATTGAATAATTTCATTAATATAATGTTAATAAATATTATGTTATTATTATTACTTCATCTGTATAAATTATTGAGAGGTAGTTTGAATAATGGAGCCTTATTTTGGAAGAAGATTTAATTTATCAGTGTTTAAGCAGACTTATTATTTCAGTCTTAATTTAACTTGGAAAGTAATAGCTTGTAAAATATTATAATCTTTATGCAATGATATCTAATAGTTCAAGTGTTTATTTTTCCACAAAAAAAATCAGAACCAAAACTTTACTATGTACATTTTTTTTACATAAGCTGTGAGATTTATGGATTGCAATTGCAACTAGGAACAGAAAAGATTATTTGCCATTTTCCTATGAATTGTCGTTTTAGTATTATAATTTATATTGAAAAACTAAATGATTCAAAATTCTATTTCAAACTTTGATTTGCTTAGTTCGTAGAGTTCATGAAGGAAAGAACTAATCAAAGAAAACCTTCAGTGAAGTGCTCTCTCAAATTTTCAAAACCTTTAATTCAATCTCGAATTTAATGTAATGTCTCTTTAAATTTAAAGTCGTATATCACAGGAGTTCTTCCACAACTGCTGCCAGGTTTTAATGATGTGCCTTCCTCTTTTTTCCTAAGAATTCTTCGAACAGTACTTGAAGAAATCTGAAATATTATGGCCAATGTAATAATCAGAATACACTCCTAGTGGTTGAATAACACTTTACCTGGAACACTAGAGCAATGCTGGCGGTAATATCTACAGATTCCCTGAAGAATTCACAGTAACATCTATATACTGCTTCGTGTTCCCTTTTTGTTAGGCGAGAGGTATCGTAATCAATTCCAGACATTTTTAATAGCACAAGGATGCGGAAATACTCAAACTCGGTACGAATAATTATAAACACACATGTAAAAACTATCCCAAATTGTTCGATTTTCGTTATATCGAAATTGTAAGAAATAAATAATAAATGACAGTTTCATCAGCTCATGGTTATTTTCAATGCGAACAACCTAAATTATGTGACTTGAAATATAACTAGACGGACCGTTGCCAACTGAATTTCGATTTTCCAAAGCCACCCTTGATGTCAATATATCTTAAACGGACTATATATAAGGTGCTACTGATTTTAGTACCTTAGCCGAAATTGTGTCTGGACCTACACTGCCACCATTCTTCAAACAGTGCACAACAGATAGAATCTCCTCAGTTGTTATGGGGAAGAAAAAGAAATTGTGGTCCAGCAATCTCAGAGTAGTGCAGGCTCCTGAGATACAGTGACCATAGTGATTCCTCAGTGACTGCTCACTGATTTCAGTGAAATACCTTCCAAACGTTCCAACCACCAACTCTGGACCAGTTATAGAACAGCCATTAATATTGAGTGTTATACGGTTATATACGGTTATATAGTGTTGTTTCCGAATTGGAGAGTTCGTAGCTTGGCCCTGGGGCTAATTCATGTTACCACTTACGGGCATTAACGTTATGTGCATGACCAGACGAGAAGTGATTCAACTGCTGCAGTTTTCGTCGGAGAGGATTAGGGTTTGGAGGTGTAGGCTGTTATTCCTCCATAGAATCCCCTTCGGAGGGTTCGCGCATGCGTGGTCGGAGGCTGCGAAATATTCTGAACCAATGGTGTTGAAGGTGAGTGATTTTGAGAGGACTTTCGGTCACGACTAGATTGCGCATGTTGCAGAGGAGAAGTGAATCTTTTTGGGTTTTATGGCTTATGTTGGGTGCGGTTTACGTCTAGCTGTCATGGATGTGGTGCTGAGCCGATATTGTGAGGTTATAGAAGAATATTGAAGGCAATTCTATGAGCGGACAAGTCATTTTCGAGGAAATAGCGTTTTTTCCGACTTGAACTCTCTGTACCGTGGACCTGGGGCCAATTTATAAATAACTATATTTGGAAGATCTATATCAAATTACATTCGGATTTGAAGAATAAGCGAAGAAATTGCGTTCCAAATTCGAAATTCATGGAACCCCTTTAGAACATAATTTTTTTCGCGCATGAGCTGACAAGCAGGGACGGCCCGAAGATAAATTTTTGGGGGGGGGGGGGAAATCATTGAAAATTTTTCAACTGTGCATGAAGGATTACATTAAAAAAACTGGTTGTGAGCATTAAAATTTTTCAATTGCTTTTGAAAATTTTCCAATATTGGGGAGATCACCCCCCCCTTAAGGGCCTTTCCCTGGTAATGCTTATTCCGTCCGTGAAAACAATCTATTTCTATTATTAAAAGAAAGGAGCAAACTCCTACACACATATTTACGTTGATAAATTCAATAGAAATAAAAGCTTTTTAAAATGCCGCACACATTGTGCCGAAAACTATTGAATATTGAATTTACGGCAACAGGAATTTGTACAAGGGTACATGCTGTTATTCCATGTTTTCCTGTCACTATTATCTGCCTGCTTTGCATTTATGGTCAGGCGGTCAAATTCCTTCACATTTTATAACAATTTTTTCAGAAATATTCCAACTCCATTGAAATTTTTCCAGCTGCTTCGAAATTTTTTCCAACTCCTTCGAAATTTTTTCCAACTCCTTCGAAATTTTTTCGAACTTCTTCGAAATTTTTTCCAACTCCATCAAAATTTTTCCAACTGCTTCGAAATTTTTCCAACTCCATTGAAATTGCTCCAACTGCTTCGTAATTTTTTCCAACTCCTTCGAATTTTTTTCCAACTCCTTCGAAATGTTTTCCAACTCCTTCGAAATTTTTTCCAACTGCTTCGAAATTTTTCCAACTGCTTCGAAATTTTTTCCAACTCCATCGAAATGTTACCAACTCCTTCGAAAATGTTTTCAACTGCTTTGAAATTTTTTTCAACACCTTCAAAATTTTTCCAACTTCTTCCAAATTTTTTCAACTTCTTCGAAATTTTTTCCAACTCTTTCGAAATTTTTCCAACTGTGTTAAAAATTTGCAAACTCCGTTCAACATTGGGGGGGGACCAGTTATCGAGGCAACGGTCATCCATCCACCTACTGAGCTCACACAAGGCTGCTCGGATCTCCAACAATATAGATCCGATCATGTTCAAACTTGGAACTTGGCAATAGACTTAGGCTCTGAAGGCTCAGCTATGTCGGACCAATAGTTTCTGATATATAGAATTTTCTTCACTGATTTTCAATGATTATTTAAAAATTGTCTAGAAATACGATGCTCACGAAATTTCGCAAGCATTCTTGCGTTGGCATTCTACAACTAATAACCATGTTTGAATTGAATCGGTTTTGTCGCATTCAGATGCACAACCTAGCCTGAAAATCGCGCAAAATTTCAGCGATGTCGGACGAATAGTTTCTGATATATAGATTTTTTTTCAACGATTTTCAATTTTTTTCAATGATTTTTTTAAAATTTTCTAGTAATACGATGTTCACGAAATTTTGCGTTGGCATTGTACAACTAATAACCATGTTTGAATTTAATCGGTTTTGTATTTTTCGAGTTATTGAGGAAATTACAACCAAATTTCCTAATATGCCTATAAACGAATAGAACTCAAATGTCGCATTCAGATAAACAACCTAACCTGAAAATGTCAGGTTCGCTATCGCTTTCTGTTCTCAGGTTATCGTGACATAAATAATGTTTTTTAACATTTGTTTTAAAATTTTCTAGTAAAACGATTCTCACAAAAATTTCACAAACGTCCTTAGGTTTGTATTCTTCAACTACTCACCAAGTGTCAATTCGAATGTCGATTCTTCATCGGGCAGTCGAACCCAATCTTTTGAGACCATCTTCGGTAAAAAATTTGAAAATTACAGACATTTGGGCAAAATGATAACGCGATGTTCCCCAGCCTACGCTCAAAAACGATTTCTTCCACCTGTTGGATAAAAGATTGTATGCCACTCGCGTATTATGTTTCCTAAGTCACTTGTCCCTACGTGATTTATTTTCAACATAACACACTTTAGTACCATAAATACTATAAAAAACTATTCTCGTTAAAGTTCTCTCCTAGAACACTGTAATATTGATTGAAGCATTCTGTTCTTCTTATTTATAATCTATTTCATACTTCCATAATATAATTTTTACTGTTTATTTCAGTTTTTGGTTTATTCTTGGTTGGTATATACAGAAATTATGTAGCTCGAGAGGTCTTCAGCAGAGTCATCGTTTTATTTTATTTTATTTTCTTAATAATTTCATTTTCAATTTTTGATGAATTTCATTATGTTGATTGTGCAAATTCTTTATTAACTTTTTAATTCTTCTTTCTAAGAGTTTTTTAAGAGGATCAATACTAAGACCATATTTCTTGAGATCATCACTGTGGATGCGAATAGTTACTGAAAAAAATTGGTTCAAGCACTGACATGAAGTCAGGAGCTTTTGCGCGCATGTTCTATTGTCCATTCTCCTGTATTGGACACTCTCGAATTTACCATGGTAAATTCGATTGCGAGTATCCAATACAGAAGAATGGGCAATAGAACAAGCGCGCAAAAACTCCTGACTTCACTTCAGTGCTTGAAACAATTTTTTTTTCGTAAATTTTTTAAAATGTTCTAGGGGTACGGCTGTAGCAAAATATTACACACGTCTTTATGCCGATATTCTACAACTAGTAGTTACCAAGGTTCAATTCGATCGAGTCTATATTTTTTTGAGTTATCAAGGAAATAATATTCCGGGTAGGTATAACTCCGAAACCGATGAACCGATTATGCCTAAAATCAGACTTAACTTTCCCATTCGGATGTGCAACCTACCCTGAAAATTGCAAGTCCCTAACTCCTTTCGTTGGAAAGTTATCGAGGCAACGGTCACCCATCCACCTACTGAACTCACACAAGGCTGCTCGGACCTCCAACAATATAGATCCGATCGTGTTTAAACTTGGAACTTGGGAGTAGAGAGAGAGAGAGAGAGAGAGAGAGAGAGAGAGAGAGAGAGAGAGAGAGAGAGAGAGAGAGAGAGAGAGAGAGAGAGAGAGAGAGAGAGAGAGAGAGAGAGAGAGAGAGAGAGAGAGAGAGAGAGAGAGAGAGAGAGAGAGAGAGAGAGAGAGAGAGAGAGAGAGAGAGAGAGAGAGAGAGAGAGAGAGAGAGAGAGAGAGAGAGAGAGAGAGAGAGAGAGAGAGGAGAGAGAGAGAGAGAGAGAGAGAGTTTATTGGTGTTCTTACAATTTCAAGAATTGCTTACACAGGTCATAGTTATAAGTAATAGATGGATGTATAAGTACAAGAATGTCAAAAAACAAAAACGACACAACTACATAAATGGATAGGGAGCATGTTTTATGAGCAGCGTGATATATATAAAATAATTGATAAAATTGTGCAGTAATATAAATAAAATAGCTAATTTGGTGTCAGAATATATAAAATAAGTAATAATAAGTAAAATGTATAGTTAAAACAAGAATACGTAGTGATAAAATAAGTTAAGTGTATAGATAAAATAGTACAAATGAACAAATTAAAATGAATAAATAATAAATGGGACATACAGTGTATAAACATGGTTCGGTTGAATAGATAAAATTATATTTACAGTTGAAATATATACCGTACAAAAATATAAATTAGAAAAGACAGATTGAAATGTACACAGAGTATACATATATAGGTAAATTGCAGTGTGAACAGGTACAGAATAAAGGTGCTACAACCACATAAATTAAATCATGTTTTCGAAAATGAGATGAATTCTTCTACTGAGTAAAAGACATTGTGGACCAATATGTCCTTCATTTCT